>JAENPR010002748.1:0-43183 GCA_018135685.1 Themeda triandra
CAAAGGCAAATCACAAATTGACAATATAACAAAACAAGCAACTATGCAAGAGCACACTAACAATATAAGTCGTTATGCAAACACACTATCACATCCCTTAGCATCGTTACTAACGCAAAGAGTGCTCGGGGACAACAATTTCCTAAAGGCATTAGGGTAGAAACTTGACATTTTAAAACCATCATGGCTCTTGGAGAAGGTAGGGGCTTCGACAAAAAGTTTTGCTTTAGTAAATATCAAGGCGAAGGAAGACAAGATAAGTTTTTAGCAAAATAAGTTTATAAAATCGACCATTTCTAACTAGGCTTGCGTCTACGATCGCATTGGTGATACCATTTGTAACACCCGGTTTTAAGAACAAAACGAGATATACACCATATGTGAGCCTTAAAAGTCAAATCTCACATATAGCCACAAATGAAAGGTAGTATCGATAAACAATGCTTAATATTTATAACGTATTTAAAATAAAAGACATAACCTTAGGTAGCAAACAACGGAAAGACAAATTTAATCTCCGGGTGTAGACTCCCTTGGATCAGCGGCGGTTGATCACAAGCCTAAACTCCTCTGAGGTGTGGGGGAATAGCAAGAGTGAGTTCATGATGAACTCAACAAGTATAACAAGTGTAATCCCATAACCACATGATCAATGTAACATAAATAATGTAGAGCATAAAACGGTAAACAATGAACATGTTAACAATCGAAAGTCATCATCTATGTAAGGATTCCAAGGCCGCTCGTGTCCTTGAGCAAGGCTAGTATACCGGTTTATTAAACTCTGCGAGAGGTGTACACTTTCACCACAAGTCGTGATTGCCCTTTTGCCCGAGGTGATCAGCCTCTTGACCCACTTCCAAGGTAGGTTGGCGGGGTCACTACGAAGCTTTTCACTAGTCATTCTAATAAGTAGCAGCCGCTAAGGTTTGATTGACCAAATAGATATAGATGCTCTCCTCGAGAGTGGCACACACATGACCGTTGACCTAGCACACATCACGGCGGGACAAGAGCTATACCTCACTTGGCACCCCCTCTTGCCCTTTCGGTAGAAATTTGCTAACGAACTAGAACGGATCAAGATCTTGGGCTAAGACCCGAGCCATGTAGTTCTCATGGTTTTGTAAATCCGGAGGTTCTCTTACGAGATAAATTCTTAAGTTGCTAAAAAGTCATCTTTAACGTTTGTTGCATAAACATTAATCAAGTTACATGATCATGATCATAGAAATCAAACTCAAGCTATACTTGCCTTTTCGAAAGCTTGCCATCCAACTTTCCAACTCATACGTATCATCCGTGCATAGCTCCACTTCTAACGATAGCAACAACCATCACAAGCATTATAGAAAAAACCTAGAAGCAATACACCATTCATTATTTATAAAACTAGACAAAGATTTTAAAACATGTAGGGCTTGCAACTATGATCGTTGAGCGCAAAAACAACTAAAACAAGATGGTTTAAGAGATATGCAAAATCAATGTAGAGACTAGGAGGATTTGGCAAATGATAGGAATGGAATAAACATGATGGATATGGACTAACTTGGAAGATTTATACAACACAAGGATCTATTGATGAATTATTGTTGATGACTAAGGATATGTGAAGAGGACACATGGAACATATTTTGACAAGTGGCTGTGCTAAGGTGTAAAACACCGGTGCTGCCAAAATGTGCATGTTGGCGAACAACTAGAAATAGGATCACAAGGAGCGAGAGAATAGCAGCTCCAATTGGAAATCCAGTTTGTGGGGCTGTTCTGGACTTCATGTAGTATGTTATAGCAAAAGTTCATGGTAGTTTGACTATCCGTTGGCCGGGAAACGTGAATACAAAACGGGTGGCATTGCTGATTTCTGGACAGCAGGAATAGAAGATACTACGGCATTGTTATCTCGGTCATTGTGGCACTTGTGATCAATCCAACTTGCAAAGACATGTGCAAATATATTAGGTACGATACTGTTGAATGGTTTGAGTATTCGGATAGTGGATTAGCGGGGAACGTCAATGCCATTCAGACCTGTAAGTTGATTGGACAGCAGGAACAACAAGCACGAAGATGATGATATCTCTGGAATATGAACTCGTATGGACAAGATATTTTACAGTGATGTGCACAAGGATATAAAACATATTGTGGTTAAAGGGCTTGACCACCGGATTGGCGAAACACGGGAACACGCAAGCCAATCGGCATCAGCACTGCTGCAAGAAAGCAGAGGCCACAAGCACAAGAACGATTATATCTCTTTTGTCTTGGATCATTTTGCCAAACTGTTTTGCAGGGACATGTGCAACTTAAATAAATACATTGTGGTTGAAGGGTTTGATGACTATAGGTCTGGATCAATGGGAACATCAATGCGAACCGGTAGCATTGCTGCTGTCCGCAATGGACAGAGACATGATTGTTAGGAAACTTTGCCGGAATTTGACCATGCGTATGTCATGGCACGTGTTCTACAGCGAGTAACATGTAAACAAGATGGAGATCATGATGGGGTCCTCACATCATCATTGGCAGCAGTTGGAGATGAAGGTGATGCCAACCGGAATCGATGATGATGATGTAATAGGGCCTGCAATCAATGGGACAGCGTCAATTCCACTTTGGGTGATGATTCTGCACGACATGAGAGACCAAGAGTGGATGAGAGTTGCAAGAGCAGCAAGATCGAGAGGAAATAGGCAGGGGTTACCTCACCATGTCATGTACAGAACCGGCACAATTGTCATTTTTTTCAACAACGTGATTAGGCTCAGAATGATGATGAACGTGGCTGCGATCTCGATTGTCTTCCTGTGTTGCAAGAGAGATCACATATGAGGTGAGGGGATTCATGGCACTGCAGTAGGAGGAAAGAGGCACATCTCACCATAGAGGGCGAGCTCCACACATGACTTGTACAAAGAAGAAACAACATCTGCTGCCTTCTCCAATTGATAGTTCAATCCTCGAGATGAGGATCGCAGCGGCAATCAGAACTACTGCTGCATGGGGCTCCAATTTTGTGGAGAGAAGGGAGTGGGAGAATGAGGAGATGGGGGCGTCCATGGAAGATGAGGAGATGGAGGATGCGCATCTGTGTTGCAGGGAGAGAGGAGGAGGCGCATGGCTGGTTTCAAGAGTCTTTCACTCATGTAATTAGAGAGTGCTAAATATAGGAGAATAAAGAAGGATTCTAAAGGGAGTTAAGGAAGGGCATTTGCTGCGTTTTCTGCATGGAAGGAAAGGGAAGGAGGCGGCATCATCTAGACTAGATGGCGACCAGGGGTGATGTCCATTTGTTGTGCGTGATGGAGGGAGAGAGAGTGGAGAATATATGGCTGCTGTTATGTGCATGCATGTCATTGAAAAAGAATGGAGTGAAGGAGCACACATAAGTGAGATTGGAAGAAAGGAATGAATGCACATATTTTTGCATGAGGAGAAAGAATTGGCGTGGCGTAGCAGCATGAGAAATGCATGTTCTTAATTCCTTTACTCATGGATTTGAGAGGAGATGGAATCCGATGGAGTGAAGTGGAAATTTAGGGAGAGAAGGGACCATTTGATTAAGGGGAGAACTAATGTAGTTGTCTACGCATGTAGGAAGCAAAGGGCCACCCACCGGTTGAGAATAGAGTTGTGGCATTTCCACATGAAGGAGAGGTGGAGGGGCTGGTTTGGACTTTGTCCAAGATGTGGAGAGAATTTGGATGTGTTGACTAAACATGGATTCATTAGCAAAAAGAGAAGGAGTGCAGGTTGTCATAAACATAGATGAAAGCGTGGACTCCACCCATTTTAAGATTCATTTGTATACGAATAGATGAGAGATGAGAAAAGAATGGTCCAAAGAATTCATAACACGAAATAGAGTGAGAGATCATAGAAGAAAAAGAAAAAGAAGAGAAAGAGAGAATAGATCATGCTAGATTTTGTAGGATATCGACAAAAGAATTGATTGAGTTTTAGATATTGATCGATATTTGGAGAGGTGAAGATGGGATCAACTTTAGGCGTATGGTGGAGAGGCTAGAGGTGTCAAAATGCCTTAACCATGGCGTACGGGCATGCTTGACTCGGTGCCGGGAGCCATAGGATGCGTTGGGCCCGGCCGTGCGGCGGCATGGTCGTGTGTGCAAATATGGCGGTTACGGAGCCGTGGAGCCAAGGTTAAGGGCCGTTCGGGCTCTCGGCGATGGCAAACACTATGGTAGAGAGGCCGGAGGTGTCAAAATGCCTTAACCATGGTGTACGGGCATGCTTGACTCGGTGCGAGAGCCATAGGATGCGTTGGAACCGGCCGTGCGGCGGCATGGTCGTGTGTGCAAATATGGCAGTTTTGCGGCCGTGGAGCGTGGTTAAGGGCCCTTCGGGCTCTCGGGTGATGAAAAACTCTATGGTGGAGAGGTGAGAGGCATCAAAATGGCTTAACCATGGCGTACGGGCGTGCTTGACCCGGTGCCGAGAGCCGTAGGATGCACGGGATCCGGCGTGCGGCGGCACGGTCATGTGTGCAATTATGGATGTTCGGAGTCGTGGAGCTATAGTTAAGGGCCGTTCGGGCTCTCGGGTGATGACAAATATTGTGGTGGTGAGGCCGGAGGCGTCAAAATGCCTTAACCATGGCATACGGTCATGCTTGACCTAGTGTCAAGAGCTATAGGACATGCGAGGAACCGGGCGTGCGGTAGCATAGTCGTGTGTGCAAATATGGCGGTTCTAGAGCTGTGGAGCCATGGTTAAGGGCCATTCGGGTTCTCGGGCGGTAATAAATGCTGTGGTGGAGAGGCCAAAGGTGTTAAAATGCCTTAACCATGGTGCATGGGCGTGCTTGACTTGGTGCGAGGAGCCGTAGGACGCATAGGAACCGGCCGTGCGGCGGCAAAGTCGTGTGTGCAAATATGGCGGTTACGGAGCCGTGGAGCCGAGGTTAAGGGCCGTTCGGGCTCTCGGCGACGACAAACGCTATGGTAGAGAGGCGAGAGGTGTCAAAATGCCTTAACCATGGCGTACGGGCTTGCTTGACTCGGTGCGGGAGCCATAGGACGCGTTGGAACCGACCATGCGGCGGCATGGTCGTGTGTGCAAATGTGGCGGTTTCTTGCCGTGGAGCCATGGTTAAGGGCCCTTCGGGCTCTCGGGTGATGGAAAACTCTATGGTGGAGAGGTGAGAGGCATCAAAATGGCTTAACCATGGCGTACGGGTGTGCTTGAACCGGTGCCGAGAGCCGTAGGATGCACGGGATCCGGCCGTGCGCCGGCACGGTCGTGTGTGCAATTATGGATGTTCTCGAGTCGTGGAGCTATAGTTAAGGGCCGTTCGGGCTCTCGGGTGATGACAAACATTGTGGTGGTGGGGCCGGAGGTGTCAAAATGCCTTAACCATGGCATACGGTCGTGCTTGACCTAGTGTCGAGAGGCTATAGGACACGTAGGAACCATTTGTGCGGTAGCATAGTCGTGTGTGCAAATATGGCGGTTCTAGAGCGGTGGAGCCATGGTTAAGGGCCATTCGGGTTCTTGGGCGGCAACAAATGCTGTGGTCGAGGCCAAAGGTGTCAAAACGCCTTAACCATAGTGCATGGGCGTGCTTGACTTGGTGCGAGGAGCCGTAGGATGCGCATAGGAACCGGCCGTGCGGCGGCAAAGTCGTGTGTGCAAATATGGCGGTTCGGAGCCGTGGAGCCGAGGTTAAGTGCCGTTCGGGCTCTTGAGTGACGGCAAACGCTATGGTAGAGAGGCCGGAGGTGTCAAAATGCCTTAACCATGGCGTACGGGCATGCTTGACTCGTGCCGGGAGCCATAAAATGCGTTGGAACCGACCGTGCGGCGGCATGGTCGTGTGTGCAAATATGGCGGTTTTGGAGCCGTGGAGGCATGGTTAAGGGCCCTTCGGGCTCTCGGGTGATGGAAAACTCTATGGTGGAGAGGTGAGAGGCATCAAAATGGCTTAACCATGGCGTACGGGCGTGCTTGACCCGGTGCCGAGAGCCATAGGATGCACGGGATCCGGCCGTGCGCCGGCACGGTCGTGTGTGCAATTATGGATGGAGTCGTGGAGCTATAGTTAAGGGCCGTTCGGGCTCTCGGGTGATGACAAACATTGTGGTGGTGGGCCGGAGGCATCAAAACGCCTTAACCATGGCATACGGTCATGCTTGACCTAGTGTCGAGAGCTGTAGGACACGTAGGAACCGGCGTGCGGTAGCATAGTCGTGTGTGCAAATATGGCGGTTCTAGAGCGGTGGAGCCATGGTTAAGGGCCATTCGGGTTCTGGGCGGCAACAAATGCTGTGGTGGAGAGGCTAGAGGTGTCAAAATGCCTTAACCATGGTGCATGGGCGTGCTTGACTTGGTGCGGGAGCCGTAGGATGCGTTGGAACCGGCCGTGCGGCGGCATGGTCGTGTGTGCAAATATGGCGGTTCGGAGCCGTGGAGCCAAGGTTAAGTGCCGTTCGGGCTCTCGAGCGATGGCAAACGCTATGGTAGAGAGGCCGGAGGTGTCAAAATGCCTTAACCATGGCGTACGGGCATGCTTGACTCGGTGCGGGAGCCATAGGATGCGTTGGAACCGACCGTGCGGCGGCATGGTCGTGTGTGCAAATATGGCGGTTTTGGAGCCGTGGAGGCATGGTTAAGGGCCCTTCGGGCTCTCGGGTGATGGAAAACTCTATGGTGGAGAGGTGAGAGGCATCAAAATGGCTTAACCATGGCGTACGGGCGTGCTTGACCCGGTGCCGAGAGCCATAGGATGCACGGGATCCGGCCGTGCGGCGGCACGGTCGTGTGTGCAATTATGGATGTTACGGAGTCGTGGAGCTATAGTTAAGGGCCGTTCGGGCTCTCGGGTGATGACAAACATTGTGGTGGTGAGGCCAGAGGCGTCAAAATGCCTTAACCATGGCATACGGTCATGCTTGACCTAGTGTCAAGAGCTATAGGACATGCAGGAACTGGCTGTGCGGTAGCATAGTCGTGTGTGCAAATATGGCAGTTCTAGAGCTGTGGAGCCATGGTTAAGGGCCATTCGGGTTCTCGGGCGGTAATAAACGCTGTGGTGGAGAGGCCAAAGGTGTTAAAATGCCTTAACCATGGTGCATGGGCGTGCTTGACTTGGTGCGAGGAGCCGTAGGACGCATAGGAACCGGCCGTGCGGCAGCAAAGTCGTGTGTGCAAATATGGCGGTTCGGAGCCGTGGAGCCGAGGTTAAGGGCCGTTCGGGCTCTCGGCGATGACAAACGCTATGGTAGAGAGGCCGGAGGTGTCAAAATGCCTTAACCATGGCGTACGGGCTTGCTTGACTCGGTCCGGGAGCCATAGGACGCGTTGGAACCGACCATGCGGCGGCATGGTCGTGTGTGCAAATGTGGCGGTTTTGCTGCCGTGGAGCCATGGTTAAGGGCCCTTCGGGCTCTCGGGTGATGGAAAACTCTATGGTGGAGAGGTGAGAGGCATCAAAATGGCTTAACCATGGCGTACGGGTGTGCTTGAACCGGTGCCGAGAGCCGTAGGATGCACGGGATCCGGCCGTGCGCCGGCACGGTCGTGTGTGCAATTATGGATGTTCGGAGTCGTGGAGCTATAGTTAAGGGCCGTTCGGGCTCTCGGGTGATGACAAACATTGTGGTGGTGGGGCCGGAGGTGTCAAAACGCCTTAACCATGGCATACGGTCGTGCTTGACCTAGTGTCGAGAGCTGTAGGACACGTAGGAACCGGGTTTGTGCGGTAGCATAGTCGTGTGTGCAAATATGGCGGTTCTAGAGCGGTGGAGCCATGGTTAAGGGCCATTCGGGTTCTTGGGTGGCAACAAATGCTGTGGTCGAGAGGCCAGCGGTGTCAAAAACGCCTTAACCATAGTGCATGGGCGTGCTTGACTTGGTGCGAGGAGCCGTAGGATGCGCGAGGAACCGGCCGTGCGGCGGCAAAGTCGTGTGTGCAAATATGGCGGTTACGGAGCCGTGGAGCCGAGGTTAAGTGCCGTTCGGGCTCTCGAGTGACGGCAAACGCTATGGTAGAGAGGCCGAGAGGTGTCAAAATGCCTTAACCATGGCGTACGGGCATGCTTGACTCGGCGGGAGCCATAAAATGCGTTGGAACCGACCGTGCGGCGGCATGGTCGAGTGTGCAAATATGGCAGTTTTGGAGCCGTGGAGGCATGGTTAAGGGCCCTTCAGGCTCTCGGGTGATGGAAAACTCTATGGTGGAGAGGTGAGAGGCATCAAAATGGCTTAACCATGGCGTACGGGTGTGCTTGAACCGGTGCCGAGAGCCGTAGGATGCACAGGATCCGGCCGTGCGCCAGCACAGTCGTGTGTGCAATTATGGATGTTCTAGAGTCGTGGAGCTATAGTTAAGGGCCGTTCAGGCTCTCGGGTGATGACAAACATTGTGGTGGTGAGGCCAGAGGCATCAAAATGCCTTAACCATGGCATACGGTCATGCTTGACCTAGTGTCAAGAGCTGTAGGACACGCACGAACCGGCTGTGCGGTAGCATAGTCGTGTGTGCAAATATGGCAGTTCTAGAGCTGTGGAGCCATGGTTAAGGGCCATTCGGGTTCTCGGGCGGCAACAAACGCTGTGGTGGAGAGGCCAGAGGTGTCAAAATGCCTTAACCATGGCGTACGGGCATGCTTGACTCAGTGCCGGGAGCCATAGGACGCGTTGGAACCGACCGTGCGGCAGCATGGTCGTGTGTGCAAATATGGCGGTTCTGGGCCGTGGAGCCAAGGTTAAGGGCCGTTCGGGCTCTCGGCGATGGCAAACGCTATGGTAGAGAGGCCGGAGGTGTCAAAATGCCTTAACCATGGCGTACGGGCATGCTTGACTCGTGCCGAGAGCCATAGGATGCGTTGGAACCGGCCGTGCGGCGGCATGGTCGTGTGTGCAAATATGGCGGTTTTGCGGCCGTGGGGCTGTGGTTAAGGGCCCTTCGGGCTCTCGGGTGATGAAAAACTCTATGGTGGAGAGGTGAGAGGCATCAAAATGGCTTAACCATGGCGTACGGGCGTGCTTGACCCGGTGCCGAGAGCCGTAGGATGCACGGGATCCGGCGGCGGCACGGTCGTGTGTGCAATTATGGATGTTCGGAGTCGTGGAGCTATAGTTAAGGGTCGTTCGGGCTCTCGGGTGATGACAAATATTGTGGTGGTGAGGCCGGAGGCATCAAAATGCCTTAACCATGGCATACGGTCGTGCTTGACCTAGTGTCGAGAGCTATAGGACATGCAGGAACTGTCTGTGCGGTAGCATAGTCGTGTGTGCAAATATGGCAGTTCTAGAGCTGTGGAGCCATGGTTAAGGGCCATTCGGGTTCTCGGGTGGTAATAAACAAATGCTGTGGTGGAGAGGCCTAAAGGTGTTAAAATGCCTTAACCATGGTGCATGGGCGTGCTTGACTTGGTGCGAGGAGCCGTAGGACGCATAGGAACCGGCCGTGCGGCGGCAAAGTCGTGTGTGCAAATATGGCGGTTACGGAGCCGTGGAGCCGAGGTTAAGGGCCGTTCGGGCTCTCGGCGATGACAAACGCTATGGTAGAGAGGCCGGAGGTGTCAAAATGCCTTAACCATGGCGTACGGGCTTGCTTGACTCGGTCGGGAGCCATAGGATGCGTTGGAACCGACCATGCGGCGGCATGGTCGTGTGTGCAAATGTGGCGTTTTCTTGCCGTGGAGCCATGGTTAAGGGCCCTTCGGGCTCTCGGGTGATGGAAAACTCTATGGTGGAGAGGTGAGAGGCATCAAAATGGCTTAACCATGGCGTACGGGTGTGCTTGAACCGGTGCCGAGAGCCGTAGGATGCACGGGGATCCGGCCGTGCGCCGGCACGGTCGTGTGTGCAATTATGGATGTTCGGAGTCGTGGAGCTATAGTTAAGGGCCGTTCAGGCTCTCGGGTGATGACAAACATTGTGGTGGTGGGGCCAGAGGTGTCAAACGCCTTAACCATGGCATACGGTCGTGCTTGACCTAGTGTCGAGAGCTGTAGGACACGTAGGAACCGGCTGTGCGGTAGCATAGTCGTGTGTGCAAATATGGCAGTTCTAGAGCGGTGGAGCCATGGTTAAGGGCCATTCGGGTTCTTGGGCGGCAACAAATGCTGTGGTCGAGAGGCCAGCGGTGTCAAAACGCCTTAACCATAGTGCATGGGCGTGCTTGACTTGGTGCGAGGAGCCGTAGGATGCGCGGAACCGGCCGTGCGCGGCAAAGTCGTGTGTGCAAATATGGCGGTTCGGAGCCGTGGAGCCGAGGTTAAGTGCCGTTCGGGCTCTCGAGTGATGGCAAACGCTATGGTAGAGAGGCCGGAGGTGTCAAAATGCCTTAACCATGGCGTACGGGCATGCTTGACTCGGAGCCGGGAGCCATAAAATGCGTTGGAACCGGCCGTGCGGCGGCATGGTCGAGTGTGCAAATATGGCGGTTTTGGAGCCGTGGAGGCATGGTTAAGGGCCCTTCGGGCTCTCGGGTGATGGAAAACTCTATGGTGGAGAGGTGAGAGGCATCAAAATGGCTTAACCATGGCGTACGGGCGTGCTTGACCCGGTGCCGAGAGCCATAGGATGCACGGGATCCGGCCGTGCGGCGGCACGGTCGTGTGTGCAATTATGGATGTTCTAGAGTCGTGGAGCTGTAGTTAAGGGCCGTTCGGGCTCTCGGGTGATGACAAACATTGTGGTGGTGAGGCCGGAGGCATCAAAACGCCTTAACCATGGCATACGGTCATGCTTGACCTAGTGTCAGAGAGCTGTAGGACACGCACGAACCGGGCTGTGCGGTAGCATATTCGTGTGTGCAAATATGGCGGTTCTAGAGCTGTGGAGCCATGGTTAAGGGCCATTCGGGTTCTCGAGGCGGCAACAAACGCTGTGGTGGAGAGGCTAGAGGTGTCAAAATGCCTTAACCATGGCGTACGGGCATGCTTGACTCGGTGCCGGGAGCCATAGGATGCGTTGGAACGGCCGTGCGGCGGCATGGTCGTGTGTGCAAATATGGCGGTTCGGAGCCGTGGAGCCAAGGTTAAGGGCCGTTCGGGCTCTCGGCGATGGCAAACGCTATGGTAGAGAGGCCGGAGGTGTCAAAATGCCTTAACCATGGCGTACGGGCATGCTTGACTCGGTCTTGAGAGCCATAGGATGCGTTGGAACCGGCCGTGCGGCAGCATGGTCGTGTGTGCAAATATGGCGGTTTTGCGGCCGTGGAGGCATGTGGTTAAGGGCCCTTCGGGCTCTCGGGTGATGAAAAACTCTATGGTGGAGAGGTGAGAGGCATCAAAATGGCTTAACCATGGCGTACGGGCGTGCTTGACCCGGTGCCGAGAGCCGTAGGATGCACGGGATCCGGGCGTGCGGCGGCACGGTCGTGTGTGCAATTATGGATGTTACGGAGTCGTGGAGCTATAGTTAAGGGCCGTTCGGGCTCTCGGGTGATGACAAATATTGTGGTGGTGAGGCCGGAGGCGTCAAAATGCCTTAACCATGGCATACGGTCGTGCTTGACCTAGTGTCGAGAGCTATAGGACATGCGGGCTGGCTGTGCGGTAGCATAGTCGTGTGTGCAAATATGGCAGTTCTAGAGTTGTGGAGCCATGGTTAAGGGCCATTCGGGTTCTCGGGCGGTAATAAACGCTGTGGTGGAGAGGCCAAAGGTGTTAAAATGCCTTAACCATGGTGCATGGGCGTGCTTGACTTGGTGCGAGGAGCCGTAGGACGCATAGGAACCGGCCGTGCGGCGGCAAAGTCGTGTGTGCAAATATGGCGGTTCGGAGCCGTGGAGCCAAGGTTAAGGGCCGTTCGGGCTCTCGAGCGATGACAAACGCTATGGTAGAGAGGCCGGAGGTGTCAAAATGCCTTAACCATGGCGTACGGGCTTGCTTGACTCGGTGCGGGAGCCATAGGGACGCGTTGGAACCGACCATGCGGCGGCATGGTCGTGTGTGCAAATGTGGCGGTTTTTGCGCCGTGGAGCCATGGTTAAGGGCCCTTCGGGCTCTCGGGTGATGGAAAACTCTATGGTGGAGAGGTGAGAGGCATCAAAATGGCTTAACCATGGCGTACGGGTGTGCTTGAACCGGTGCCGAGAGCCGTAGGATGCACGGGGATCCGGCCGTGCGCCGGCACGGTCGTGTGTGCAATTATGGATGTTCGGAGTCGTGGAGCTATAGTTAAGGGCCGTTCGGGCTCTCGGGTGATGACAAACATTGTGGTGGTGGGGCCGGAGGTGTCAAAATGCCTTAACCATGGCATACGGTCGTGCTTGACCTAGTGTCGAGAGCTGTAGGACACGTAGGAACCATTTGTGCGGTAGCATAGTCGTGTGTGCAAATATGGCGGTTCTAGAGCGGTGGAGCCATGGTTAAGGGCCATTCGGGTTCTTGGGCGGCAACAAATGCTGTGGTCGAGAGGCCAGCGGTGTCAAAATGCCTTAACCATAGTGCATGGGCGTGCTTGACTTGGTGCGAGGAGCCGTAGGATGCGCGAGGAACCGGCCGTGCGGCGGCAAAGTCGTGTGTGCAAATATGGCGGTTACGGAGCCGTGGAGCCGAGGTTAAGTGCCGTTCGGGCTCTCGAGTGATGGCAAACGCTATGGTAGAGAGGCCGGAGGTGTCAAAATGCCTTAACCATGGCGTACGGGCATGCTTGACTCGGGCCGGGAGCCATAAAATGCGTTGGAACCGGCCGTGCGGCGGCATGGTCGAGTGTGCAAATATGGCGGTTTTGGAGCCGTGGAGGCATGGTTAAGGGCCCTTCGGGCTCTCGGGTGATGGAAAACTCTATGGTGGAGAGGTGAGAGGCATCAAAATGGCTTAACCATGGCGTACGGGCGTGCTTGACCCGGTGCCGAGAGCCATAGGATGCACGGGGATCCGGCCGTGCGGCGGCACGGTCGTGTGTGCAATTATGGATGTTTAGAGTCGTGGAGCTATAGTTAAGGGCCGTTCGGGCTCTCGGGTGATGACAAACATTGTGGTGGTGAGGCCGGAGGCATCAAAACGCCTTAACCATGGCATACGGTCATGCTTGACCTAGTGTCGAGAGGCTGTAGGACACGCACGAACCGGCGTGCGGTAGCATATTCGTGTGTGCAAATATGGCGGTTCTAGAGTTTGTGGAGCCATGGTTAAGGGCCATTCGGGTTCTCGGGCGGCAACAAAATGCTGTGGTGGAGAGGCTAGAGGTGTCAAAATGCCTTAACCATGGCGTACGGGCATGCTTGACTCGGTGCGGGAGCCATAGGATGCGTTAGGCCCGGCCGTGCGGCGGCATGGTCGTGTGTGCAAATATGGCGGTTCTGGAGCCGTGGAGCCAAGGTTAAGGGCCGTTCGGGCTCTCGGCGATGGCAAACGCTATGGTAGAGAGGCCGGAGGTGTCAAAATGCCTTAACCATGGCGTACGGGCATGCTTGACTCGGTGCCGAGAGCCATAGGATGCGTTGGAACCGGCCGTGCGGCGGCATGGTCGTGTGTGCAAATATGGCGGTTTTGCGGCCGTGGAGGCTGTGGTTAAGGGCCCTTCGGGCTCTCGGGTGATGAAAAACTCTATGGTGGAGAGGTGAGAGGCATCAAAATGGCTTAACCATGGCGTACGGGCGTGCTTGACCCGGTCGAGAGCCGTAGGATGCACGGGATCCGGGCGTGCGGCGGCACGGTCGTGTGTGCAATTATGGATGTTCTGGAGTCGTGGAGCTATAGTTAAGGGCCGTTCGGGCTCTCGGGTGATGACAAATATTGTGGTGGTGAGGCCGGAGGTGTCAAAATGCCTTAACCATGGCATACGGTCGTGCTTGACCTAGTGTCGAGAGCTATAGGACATGCGAGGAAGCTGGGCTGTGCGGTAGCATAGTCGTGTGTGCAAATATGGTAGTTCTAGAGCGTTTGTGGAGCCATGGTTAAGGGCCATTCGGGTTCTCGGGCGGTAATAAACGCTGTGGTGGAGAGGCCAAAGGTGTTAAAACGCCTTAACCATGGTGCATGGGCGTGCTTGACTTGGTGCGAGGAGCCGTAGGACGCATAGGAACCGGCCGTGCGGCGGCAAAGTCGTGTGTGCAAATATGGCGGTTACGGAGCCGTGGAGCCGAGGTTAAGGGCCGTTCGGGCTCTCGAGCGATGACAAACGCTATGGTAGAGAGGCCGGAGGTGTCAAAATGCCTTAACCATGGCGTACGGGCTTGCTTGACTCGGTGCCGGGAGCCATAGGACGCGTTGGAACCGACCATGCGGCGGCATGGTCGTGTGTGCAAATGTGGCGGTTTTCTTTGCCGTGGAGCCATGGTTAAGGGCCCTTCGGGCTCTCGGGTGATGGAAAACTCTATGGTGGAGAGGTGAGAGGCATCAAAATGGCTTAACCATGGCGTACGGGTGTGCTTGAACCGGTGCCGAGAGCCGTAGGATGCACGGGGATCCGGCCGTGCGCCGGCACGGTCGTGTGTGCAATTATGGATGTTACAGGTCGTGGAGCTATAGTTAAGGGCCGTTCGGGCTCTCGGGTGATGACAAACATTGTGGTGGTGGGGCCGGAGGTGTCAAAATGCCTTAACCATGGCATACGGTCGTGCTTGACCTAGTGTCGAGGCTGTAGGACACGTAGGAACCATTTGTGCGGTAGCATAGTCGTGTGTGCAAATATGGCAGTTCTAGAGCGGTGGAGCCATGGTTAAGGGCCATTCGGGTTCTTGGGCGGCAACAAATGCTGTGGTCGAGAGGCCAGCGGTGTCAAAATGCCTTAACCATAGTGCATGGGCGTGCTTGACTTGGTGCGAGGAGCCGTAGGATGCATAGGAACCGGCCGTGCGGCAGCAAAGTCGTGTGTGCAAATATGGCGGTTACGGAGCCGTGGAGCCGAGGTTAAGTGCCGTTCGGGCTCTCGAGTGATGGCAAACGCTATGGTAGAGAGGCCGGAGGTGTCAAAATGCCTTAACCATGGCGTACGGGCATGCTTGACTCGGCCGGGAGCCATAAAATGCGTTGGAACCGGCCGTGCGGCGGCATGGTCGAGTGTGCAAATATGGCGGTTTTGGAGCCGTGGAGGCATGGTTAAGGGCCCTTCGGGCTCTCGGGTGATGGAAAACTCTATGGTGGAGAGGTGAGAGGCATCAAAATGGCTTAACCATGGCGTACGGGCGTGCTTGACCCCGGCGAGAGCCATAGGATGCACGGGATCCGGCCGTGCGGCACGGTCGTGTGTGCAATTATGGATGTTGCGGAGTCGTGGAGCTATAGTTAAGGGCCGTTCGGGCTCTCGGGTGATGACAAACATTGTGGTGGTGAGGCCGGAGGCATCAAAACGCCTTAACCATGGCATACGGTCATGCTTGACCTAGTGTCAAGAGGCTGTAGGACACGCACGAACCGGGCGTGCGGTAGCATATTCGTGTGTGCAAATATGGCGGTTCTAGAGTTTGTGGAGCCATGGTTAAGGGCCATTCGGGTTCTCGGCGGCAACAAACGCTGTGGTGGAGAGGCTAGAGGTGTCAAAATGCCTTAACCATGGCGTACGGGCATGCTTGACTCGGTGCCGGGAGCCATAGGATGCGTTGGGCCGGCCGTGCGGCGGCATGGTCGTGTGTGCAAATATGCGGTTCGGAGCCGTGGAGCCAAGGTTAAGGGCCGTTCGGGCTCTCGGCGATGGCAAACGCTATGGTAGAGAGGCCGGAGGTGTCAAAATGCCTTAACCATGGCGTACGGGCATGCTTGACTCGGTCGAGAGCCATAGGATGCGTTGGAACCGGCCGTGCGGCGGCATGGTCGTGTGTGCAAATATGGCAGTTTTGCGGCCGTGGAGGCTGTGGTTAAGGGCCCTTCGGGCTCTCGGGTGATGAAAAACTCTATGGTGGAGAGGTGAGAGGCATCAAAATGGCTTAACCATGGCGTACGGGCGTGCTTGACCCGGTGCGAGAGCCGTAGGATGCACGGGATCCGGCGTGCGGCGGCACGGTCGTGTGTGCAATTATGGATGTTACGGGTCGTGGAGCTATAGTTAAGGGCCGTTCGGGCTCTCGGGTGATGACAAATATTGTGGTGGTGAGGCCGGAGGCGTCAAAACGCCTTAACCATGGCATACGGTCGTGCTTGACCTAGTGTCGAGAGCTATAGGACATGCGAGGAACATTTGTGCGGTAGCATAGTCGTGTGTGCAAATATGGCGGTTCTAGAGCTGTGGAGCCATGGTTAAGGGCCATTCGGGTTCTCGGGCGGTAATAAACGCTGTGGTGGAGAGGCCAAAGGTGTTAAAATGCCTTAACCATGGTGCATGGGCGTGCTTGACTTGGTGCGAGGAGCCGTAGGACGCATAGGAACCGGCCGTGCGGCGGCAAAGTCGTGTGTGCAAATATGGCGGTTACGGAGCCGTGGAGCCGAGGTTAAGGGCCGTTCGGGCTCTCGGCGACGACAAACGCTATGGTAGAGAGGCCGAGAGGTGTCAAAATGCCTTAACCATGGCGTACGGGCTTGCTTGACTCGGTGCGGGAGCCATAGGATGCGTTGGAACCGACCATGCGGCGGCATGGTCGTGTGTGCAAATGTGGCGGTTTTTGCGGCCGTGGAGCCATGGTTAAGGGCCCTTCGGGCTCTCGGGTGATGGAAAACTCTATGGTGGAGAGGTGAGAGGCATCAAAATGGCTTAACCATGGCGTACGGGTGTGCTTGAACCGGTGCCGAGAGCCGTAGGATGCACGGGATCCGCCGTGCGCCGGCACGGTCGTGTGTGCAATTATGGATGTTCTGGAGTCGTGGAGCTATAGTTAAGGGCCGTTCGGGCTCTCGGGTGATGACAAACATTGTGGTGGTGGGGCCGGAGGTGTCAAAATGCCTTAACCATGGCATACGGTCGTGCTTGACCTAGTGTCGAGAGGCATGTAGGACACGTAGGAACCGGGCTGTGCGGTAGCATAGTCGTGTGTGCAAATATGGCGAGTTCTAGAGCGGTGGAGCCATGGTTAAGGGCCATTCGGGTTCTTGGGCGGCAACAAATGCTGTGGTCGAGAGGCCGGCGGTGTCAAAACGCCTTAACCATAGTGCATGGGCGTGCTTGACTTGGTGCGAGGAGCCGTAGGATGCGTAGGAACCGGCCGTGCGGCGGCAAAGTCGTGTGTGCAAATATGGCGGTTCGGAGCCGTGGAGCCGAGGTTAAGTGCCGTTCGGGCTCTCGAGTGATGGCAAACGCTATGGTAGAGAGGCCGGAGGTGTCAAAATGCCTTAACCATGGCGTACGGGCATGCTTGACTCGAGGCGGGAGCCATAAAATGCGTTGGAACCGGCCGTGCGGCGGCATGGTCGAGTGTGCAAATATGGCGGTTTTGGAGCCGTGGAGGCATGGTTAAGGGCCCTTCGGGCTCTCGGGTGATGGAAAACTCTATGGTGGAGAGGTGAGAGGCATCAAAATGGCTTAACCATGGCGTACGGGCGTGCTTGACCCGGTGCGAGAGCCATAGGATGCACGGGGATCCGGCCGTGCGGCGGCACGTCGTGTGTGCAATTATGGATGTTCTGGAGTCGTGGAGCTGTAGTTAAGGGCCGTTCGGGCTCTCGGGTGATGACAAACATTGTGGTGGTGAGGCCGGAGGCATCAAAACGCCTTAACCATGGCATACGGTCATGCTTGACCTAGTGTCAAGAGGCTGTAGGACACGCACGAACCCATTTGTGCGGTAGCATATTCGTGTGTGCAAATATGGCGGTTCTAGAGCTGTGGAGCCATGGTTAAGGGCCATTCGGGTTCTCGAGGCGGCAACAAACGCTGTGGTGGAGAGGCTAGAGGTGTCAAAATGCCTTAACCATGGCGTACGGGCATGCTTGACTCGGTGCCGGGAGCCATAGGATGCGTTGGCCCGGCCGTGCGGCGGCATGGTCGTGTGTGCAAATATGGCGGTTCGGAGCCGTGGAGCCAAGGTTAAGGGCCGTTCGGGCTCTCGGCGATGGCAAAATGCTATGGTAGAGAGGCCGGAGGTGTCAAAATGCCTTAACCATGGCGTACGGGCATGCTTGACTCGGTGCGAGAGCCATAGGATGCGTTGGAACCGGCCGTGCGGCGGCATGGTCGTGTGTGCAAATATGGCGGTTTTGCGGCCGTGGAGGCTGTGGTTAAGGGCCCTTCGGGCTCTCGGGTGATGAAAAACTCTATGGTGGAGAGGTGAGAGGCATCAAAATGGCTTAACCATGGCGTACGGGCGTGCTTGACCCGGTGCCGAGAGCCGTAGGATGCACGGGATCCGGCGTGCGGCGGCACGGTCGTGTGTGCAATTATGGATGCAGAGTCGTGGAGCTATAGTTAAGGGCCGTTCGGGCTCTCGGGTGATGACAAATATTGTGGTGGTGAGGCCGGAGGCGTCAAAACGCCTTAACCATGGCATACGGTCGTGCTTGACCTAGTGTCGAGAGCTATAGGACATGCGGAGGCATTTGTGCGGTAGCATAGTCGTGTGTGCAAATATGGCGGTTCTAGAGCTGTGGAGCCATGGTTAAGGGCCATTCGGGTTCTCGGGCGGTAATAAATGCTGTGGTGGAGAGGCCAAAGGTGTTAAAATGCCTTAACCATGGTGCATGGGCGTGCTTGACTTGGTGCGAGGAGCCGTAGGACGCATAGGAACCGGCCGTGCGGCGGCAAAGTCGTGTGTGCAAATATGGCGGTTCGGAGCCGTGGAGCCGAGGTTAAGGGCCGTTCGGGCTCTCGGCGATGACAAACGCTATGGTAGAGAGGCCGGAGGTGTCAAAATGCCTTAACCATGGCGTACGGGCTTGCTTGACTCGGTGCAGGGAGCCATAGGATGCGTTGGAACCGACCATGCGGCGGCATGGTCGTGTGTGCAAATGTGGCGGTTTTTGCCGTGGAGCCATGGTTAAGGGCCCTTCGGGCTCTCGGGTGATGGAAAACTCTATGGTGGAGAGGTGAGAGGCATCAAAATGGCTTAACCATGGCGTACGGGTGTGCTTGAACCGGTGCCGAGAGCCGTAGGATGCACGGGATCCGGCCGTGCGCCGGCACGCAGTCGTGTGTGCAATTATGGATGTTACGGAGTCGTGGAGCTATAGTTAAGGGCCGTTCGGGCTCTCGGGTGATGACAAACATTGTGGTGGTGGGGCCAGAGGTGTCAAAATGCCTTAACCATGGCATACGGTCGTGCTTGACCTAGTGTCGAGAGCTGTAGGACACGTAGGAACCGGCTGTGCGGTAGCATAGTCGTGTGTGCAAATATGGCAGTTCTAGAGCGGTGGAGCCATGGTTAAGGGCCATTCGGGTTCTTGGGCGGCAACAAATGCTGTGGTCGAGAGGCCAGCGGTGTCAAAACGCCTTAACCATAGTGCATGGGCGTGCTTGACTTGGTGCGAGGAGCCGTAGGATGCGTAGGAACCGGCCGTGCGGCAGCAAAGTCGTGTGTGCAAATATGGCAGTTCTGGAGCCGTGGAGCCGAGGTTAAGTGCCGTTCAGGCTCTCGAGTGATGGAAAACTCTATGGTGGAGAGGTGAGAGGCATCAAAATGGCTTAACCATGGCGTACGGGCATGCTTGACCCGGTGCCGGGAGCCATAAAATGCGTTGGAACCGACCGTGCGGCAGCATGGTCGAGTGTGCAAATATGGCGGTTTTGGAGCCGTGGAGGCATGGTTAAGGGCCCTTCGGGCTCTCGGGTGATGGAAAACTCTATGGTGGAGAGGTGAGAGGCATCAAAATGGCTTAACCATGGCGTACGGGCGTGCTTGACCCGGTGCCGAGAGCCATAGGATGCACGGGGATCCGGCCGTGCGGCGGCACGGTCGTGTGTGCAATTATGGATGTTCGGAGTCGTGGAGCTGTAGTTAAGGGCCGTTCGGGCTCTCGGGTGATGACAAACATTGTGGTGGTGAGGCCGGAGGCATCAAAACGCCTTAACCATGGCATACGGTCATGCTTGACCTAGTGTCAAGAGCTGTAGGACACGCACGAACCGGCTGTGCGGTAGCATATTCGTGTGTGCAAATATGGCGGTTCTAGAGTTTGTGGAGCCATGGTTAAGGGCCATTCGGGTTCTCGGGCGGCAACAAACGCTGTGGTGG
Source organism: Themeda triandra (assembly GCA_018135685.1). Taxonomy (NCBI): domain Eukaryota; kingdom Viridiplantae; phylum Streptophyta; class Magnoliopsida; order Poales; family Poaceae; genus Themeda; species Themeda triandra. The sequence continues at coordinate 20,024 of JAENPR010002748.1, forward strand.
AGAGGCTAGAGGTGTCAAAATGCCTTAACCATGGCGTACGGGCATGCTTGACTCGGTGCCGGGAGCCATAGGATGCGTTGGGCCCGGCCGTGCGGCGGCATGGTCGTGTGTGCAAATATGGCGGTTCGGAGCCGTGGAGCCAAGGTTAAGGGCCGTTCGGGCTCTCGGCGATGGCAAACGCTATGGTAGAGAGGCCGAGGTGTCAAAATGCCTTAACCATGGCGTACGGGCATGCTTGACTCGGTGCCGAGAGCCATAGGATGCGTTGGAACCGGCCGTGCGGCGGCATGGTCGTGTGTGCAAATATGGCGTTTTGCGGCCGTGGAGGCTGTGGTTAAGGGCCCTTCGGGCTCTCGGGTGATGAAAAACTCTATGGTGGAGAGGTGAGAGGCATCAAAATGGCTTAACCATGGCGTACGGGCGTGCTTGACCCGGTGCCGAGAGCCGTAGGATGCACGGGATCCGGTTTGTGCGGCGGCACGGTCGTGTGTGCAATTATGGATGTTCAGGTCGTGGAGCTATAGTTAAGGGCCGTTCGGGCTCTCGGGTGATGACAAATATTGTGGTGGTGAGGCCGGAGGCGTCAAAATGCCTTAACCATGGCATACGGTCGTGCTTGACCTAGTGTCGAGAGCTATAGGACATGCGAGGAAGCTGGTTTGTGCGGTAGCATAGTCGTGTGTGCAAATATGGCGGTTCTAGAGTTTGTGGAGCCATGGTTAAGGGCCATTCGGGTTTCGGGCGGTAATAAACGCTGTGGTGGAGAGGCCAAAGGTGTTAAAATGCCTTAACCATGGTGCATGGGCGTGCTTGACTTGGTGCGAGGAGCCGTAGGACGCATAGGAACCGGCCGTGCGGCGGCAAAGTCGTGTGTGCAAATATGGCGGTTACGGAGCCGTGGAGCCGAGGTTAAGGGCCGTTCGGGCTCTCGGCGATGACAAACGCTATGGTAGAGAGGCCGGAGGTGTCAAAATGCCTTAACCATGGCGTACGGGCTTGCTTGACTCGGTCTTGGGAGCCATAGGACGCGTTGGAACCGACCATGCGGCGGCATGGTCGTGTGTGCAAATGTGGCGGTTTTTTGCCGTGGAGCCATGGTTAAGGGCCCTTCGGGCTCTCGGGTGATGGAAAACTCTATGGTGGAGAGGTGAGAGGCATCAAAATGGCTTAACCATGGCGTACGGGTGTGCTTGAACCGGTGCCGAGAGCCGTAGGATGCACGGGATCCGGCCGTGCGCCGGCACGGTCGTGTGTGCAATTATGGATGTTACGGGTCGTGGAGCTATAGTTAAGGGCCGTTCGGGCTCTCGGGTGATGACAAACATTGTGGTGGTGGGGCCGGAGGTGTCAAAACGCCTTAACCATGGCATACGGTCGTGCTTGACCTAGTGTCGAGAGCTGTAGGACACGTAGGAACCATTTGTGCGGTAGCATAGTCGTGTGTGCAAATATGGCGGTTCTAGAGCGGTGGAGCCATGGTTAAGGGCCATTCGGGTTCTTGGGCGGCAACAAATGCTGTGGTCGAGAGGCCGAGCGGTGTCAAAACGCCTTAACCATAGTGCATGGGCGTGCTTGACTTGGTGCGAGGAGCCGTAGGATGCGCGAGGAACCGGCCGTGCGGCGGCAAAGTCGTGTGTGCAAATATGGCGGTTACGGAGCCGTGGAGCCGAGGTTAAGTGCCGTTCGGGCTCTCGAGTGATGGCAAATGCTATGGTAGAGAGCCGGAGGTGTCAAAATGCCTTAACCATGGCGTACGGGCATGCTTGACTCGGGCCGGGAGCCATAAAATGCGTTGGAACCGGCCGTGCGGCGGCATGGTCGAGTGTGCAAATATGGCAGTTTTGGAGCCGTGGAGGCATGGTTAAGGGCCCTTCGGGCTCTCGGGTGATGGAAAACTCTATGGTGGAGAGGTGAGAGGCATCAAAATGGCTTAACCATGGCGTACGGGCGTGCTTGACCCGGTGCCGAGAGCCATAGGATGCACGGGATCCGGCCGTGCGGCGGCACGGTCGTGTGTGCAATTATGGATGCAGGTCGTGGAGCTGTAGTTAAGGGCCGTTCGGGCTCTCGGGTGATGACAAACATTGTGGTGGTGAGGCCGGAGGCATCAAAACGCCTTAACCATGGCATACGGTCATGCTTGACCTAGTGTCAAGAGGCTGTAGGACACGCACGAACCGGGCTGTGCGGTAGCATATTCGTGTGTGCAAATATGGCGGTTCTAGAGTTTGTGGAGCCATGGTTAAGGGCCATTCGGGTTCTCGGGCGGCAACAAACGCTGTGGTGGAGAGGCTAGAGGTGTCAAAATGCCTTAACCATGGCGTACGGGCATGCTTGACTCGGTGCCGGGAGCCATAGGATGCGTTGGAAGCGGCCGTGCGGCGGCATGGTCGTGTGTGCAAATATGGCGGTTCTGGAGCCGTGGAGCCAAGGTTAAGGGCCGTTCGGGCTCTCGGCGATGGCAAACGCTATGGTAGAGAGGCGAGAGGTGTCAAAATGCCTTAACCATGGCGTACGGGCATGCTTGACTCGGTCCGAGAGCCATAGGATGCGTTGGAACCGGCCGTGCGGCGGCATGGTCGTGTGTGCAAATATGGCGGTTTTGCGGCCGTGGAGGCTGTGGTTAAGGGCCCTTCGGGCTCTCGGGTGATGAAAAACTCTATGGTGGAGAGGTGAGAGGCATCAAAATGGCTTAACCATGGCGTACGGGCGTGCTTGACCCGGTGCCGAGAGCCGTAGGATGCACGGGATCCGGGCGTGCGGCGGCACGGTCGTGTGTGCAATTATGGATGTTCGGAGTCGTGGAGCTATAGTTAAGGGCCGTTCGGGCTCTCGGGTGATGACAAATATTGTGGTGGTGAGGCCGGAGGCGTCAAAATGCCTTAACCATGGCATACGGTCGTGCTTGACCTAGTGTCGAGAGCTATAGGACATGCGAGGGCTGGTTTGTGCGGTAGCATAGTCGTGTGTGCAAATATGGCGGTTCTAGAGTTTGTGGAGCCATGGTTAAGGGCCATTCGGGTTCTCGGGCGGTAATAAACGCTGTGGTGGAGAGGCCAAAGGTGTTAAAATGCCTTAACCATGGTGCATGGGCGTGCTTGACTTGGTGCGAGGAGCCGTAGGACGCATAGGAACCGGCCGTGCGGCGGCAAAGTCGTGTGTGCAAATATGGCGGTTACGGAGCCGTGGAGCCGAGGTTAAGGGCCGTTCAGGCTCTCGAGCGATGACAAACGCTATGGTAGAGAGGCGAGAGGTGTCAAAATGCCTTAACCATGGCGTACGGGCTTGCTTGACTCGGTGCCGGGAGCCATAGGACGCGTTGGAACCGACCATGCGGCAGCATAGTCGTGTGTGCAAATGTGGCAGTTTTCTTTGCCGTGGAGCCATGGTTAAGGGCCCTTCGGGCTCTCGGGTGATGGAAAACTCTATGGTGGAGAGGTGAGAGGCATCAAAATGGCTTAACCATGGCGTACGGGTGTGCTTGAACCGGTGCCGAGAGCCGTAGGATGCACGGGATCCGGCCGTGCGCCGGCACGTCGTGTGTGCAATTATGGATGTTCGGAGTCGTGGAGCTATAGTTAAGGGCCGTTCGGGCTCTCGGGTGATGACAAACATTGTGGTGGTGGGGCCGGAGGTGTCAAAATGCCTTAACCATGGCATACGGTCGTGCTTGACCTAGTGTCGAGCTGTAGGACACGTAGGAACCGGGCTGTGCGGTAGCATAGTCGTGTGTGCAAATATGGCGGTTCTAGAGCGGTGGAGCCATGGTTAAGGGCCATTCGGGTTCTTGGGCGGCAACAAATGCTGTGGTCGAGAGGCCAGCGGTGTCAAAACGCCTTAACCATAGTGCATGGGCGTGCTTGACTTGGTGCGAGGAGCCGTAGGATGCGCGAGGAACCGGCCGTGCGGCGGCAAAGTCGTGTGTGCAAATATGGCGGTTACGGAGCCGTGGAGCCGAGGTTAAGTGCCGTTCGGGCTCTCGAGTGATGGCAAACGCTATGGTAGAGAGGCCGGAGGTGTCAAAATGCCTTAACCATGGCGTACGGGCATGCTTGACTCGGAGCGGGAGCCATAAAATGCGTTGGAACCGGCCCGTGCGGCGGCATGGTCGAGTGTGCAAATATGGCGGTTTTGGAGCCGTGGAGGCATGGTTAAGGGCCCTTCGGGCTCTCGGGTGATGGAAAACTCTATGGTGGAGAGGTGAGAGGCATCAAAATGGCTTAACCATGGCGTACGGGCGTGCTTGACCCGGTCGAGAGCCATAGGATGCACGGGATCCGGCCGTGCGGCGGCACGGTCGTGTGTGCAATTATGGATGTTCGGAGTCGTGGAGCTGTAGTTAAGGGCCGTTCGGGCTCTCGGGTGATGACAAACATTGTGGTGGTGAGGCCGGAGGCATCAAAATGCCTTAACCATGGCATACGGTCATGCTTGACCTAGTGTCAAGAGGCTGTAGGACACGCACGAACCGGCATTTGTGCGGTAGCATATTCGTGTGTGCAAATATGGCGGTTCTAGAGCTGTGGAGCCATGGTTAAGGGCCATTCGGGTTCTCGGGCGGCAACAAACGCTGTGGTGGAGAGGCTAGAGGTGTCAAAATGCCTTAACCATGGCGTACGGGCATGCTTGACTCGGTGCCGGGAGCCATAGGATGCGTTGGAAGGCCCGGCCGTGCGGCGGCATGGTCGTGTGTGCAAATATGGCGGTTCGGAGCCGTGGAGCCAAGGTTAAGGGCCGTTGGGCTCTCGGCGATGGCAAACGCTATGGTAGAGAGGCCGGAGGTGTCAAAATGCCTTAACCATGGCGTACGGGCATGCTTGACTCGGTGCCGAGAGCCATAGGATGCGTTGGAACCGGCCGTGCGGCGGCATGGTCGTGTGTGCAAATATGGCGGTTTTGCGGCCGTGGAGCTGTGGTTAAGGGCCCTTCGGGCTCTCGGGTGATGAAAAACTCTATGGTGGAGAGGTGAGAGGCATCAAAATGGCTTAACCATGGCGTACGGGCGTGCTTGACCCGGTGCCGAGAGCCGTAGGATGCACGGGATCCGGGCGTGCGGCGGCACGGTCGTGTGTGCAATTATGGATGTTGCGGAGTCGTGGAGCTATAGTTAAGGGCCGTTCGGGCTCTCGGGTGATGACAAATATTGTGGTGGTGAGGCCGAGGCGTCAAAATGCCTTAACCATGGCATACGGTCGTGCTTGACCTAGTGTCGAGAGCTATAGGACATGCGGGGCGGGCTGTGCGGTAGCATAGTCGTGTGTGCAAATATGGCGGTTCTAGAGTTTGTGGAGCCATGGTTAAGGGCCATTCGGGTTCTCGGGCGGTAATAAATGCTGTGGTGGAGAGGCCAAAGGTGTTAAAACGCCTTAACCATGGTGCATGGGCGTGCTTGACTTGGTGCGAGGAGCCGTAGGACGCATAGGAACCGGCCGTGCGGCGGCAAAGTCGTGTGTGCAAATATGGCGGTTACGGAGCCGTGGAGCCGAGGTTAAGGGCCGTTCGGGCTCTCGGCGATGACAAACGCTATGGTAGAGAGGCCGAGAGGTGTCAAAATGCCTTAACCATGGCGTACGGGCTTGCTTGACTCGGTGCGGGAGCCATAGGACGCGTTGGAACCGACCATGCGGCGGCATGGTCGTGTGTGCAAATGTGGCGTTTTCTTGCCGTGGAGCCATGGTTAAGGGCCCTTCGGGCTCTCGGGTGATGGAAAACTCTATGGTGGAGAGGTGAGAGGCATCAAAATGGCTTAACCATGGCGTACGGGTGTGCTTGAACCGGTGCCGAGAGCCGTAGGATGCACGGGATCCGGCCGTGCGCCGGCACGGTCGTGTGTGCAATTATGGATGTTTTGGAGTCGTGGAGCTATAGTTAAGGGCCGTTCGGGCTCTCGGGTGATGACAAACATTGTGGTGGTGGGGCCAGAGGTGTCAAAATGCCTTAACCATGGCATACGGTCGTGCTTGACCTAGTGTCGAGAGCTGTAGGACACGTAGGAGCCGGCTGTGCGGTAGCATAGTCGTGTGTGCAAATATGGCAGTTCTAGAGCGGTGGAGCCATGGTTAAGGGCCATTCAGGTTCTTGGGCGGCAACAAATGCTGTGGTCGAGAGGCCAGCGGTGTCAAAATGCCTTAACCATAGTGCATGGGCGTGCTTGACTTGGTGCGAGGAGCCGTAGGATGCGCGAGGAACCGGCCGTGCGGCGGCAAAGTCGTGTGTGCAAATATGGCGGTTACGGAGCCGTGGAGCCGAGGTTAAGTGCCGTTCGGGCTCTCGAGTGATGGCAAACGCTATGGTAGAGAGGCCGGAGGTGTCAAAATGCCTTAACCATGGCGTACGGGCATGCTTGACTCGGGCGGGAGCCATAAAATGCGTTGGAACCGGCCGTGCGGCGGCATGGTCGAGTGTGCAAATATGGCGGTTTTGGAGCCGTGGAGGCATGGTTAAGGGCCCTTCGGGCTCTCGGGTGATGGAAAACTCTATGGTGGAGAGGTGAGAGGCATCAAAATGGCTTAACCATGGCGTACGGGCGTGCTTGACCCGGTGCCGAGAGCCATAGGATGCACGGGATCCGGCCGTGCGGCGGCACGGTCGTGTGTGCAATTATGGATGTTCGGAGTCGTGGAGCTGTAGTTAAGGGCCGTTCGGGCTCTCGGGTGATGACAAACATTGTGGTGGTGAGGCCGGAGGCATCAAAATGCCTTAACCATGGCATACGGTCATGCTTGACCTAGTGTCAAGAGATGCTATAGGACACGCACGAACCGGGCTGTGCGGTAGCATATTCGTGTGTGCAAATATGGCGGTTCTAGAGCTGTGGAGCCATGGTTAAGGGCCATTCGGGTTCTCGAGGCGGCAACAAACTGTGGTGGAGAGGCTAGAGGTGTCAAAATGCCTTAACCATGGCGTACGGGCATGCTTGACTCGGTGCGGGAGCCATAGGATGCGTTGGGCCCGGCCGTGCGGCGGCATGGTCGTGTGTGCAAATATGGCGGTTACGGAGCCGTGGAGCCAAGGTTAAGGGCCGTTCGGGCTCTCGGCGATGGCAAACGCTATGGTAGAGAGGCCGGAGGTGTCAAAATGCCTTAACCATGGCGTACGGGCATGCTTGACTCGGTGCCGGAGAGCCATAGGATGCGTTGGAACCGACCGTGCGGCGGCATGGTCGTGTGTGCAAATATGGCGGTTTTGCGGCCGTGGAGGCATGGTTAAGGGCCCTTCGGGCTCTCGGGTGATGAAAAACTCTATGGTGGAGAGGTGAGAGGCATCAAAATGGCTTAACCATGGCGTACGGGCGTGCTTGACCCGGTGCCGAGAGCCGTAGGATGCACGGGATCCGGCCGTGCGGCGGCACGGTCGTGTGTGCAATTATGGATGTTACGGAGTCGTGGAGCTATAGTTAAGGGCCGTTCGGGCTCTCGGGTGATGACAAATATTGTGGTGGTGAGGCCGGAGGCGTCAAAATGCCTTAACCATGGCATACGGTCGTGCTTGACCTAGTGTCGAGAGCTATAGGACATGCAGGAACTGGGCTTGTGCGGTAGCATAGTCGTGTGTGCAAATATGGCGGTTCTAGAGCTGTGGAGCCATGGTTAAGGGCCATTCGGGTTCTCGGGCGGTAATAAACGCTGTGGTGGAGAGGCCAAAGGTGTTAAAATGCCTTAACCATGGTGCATGGGCGTGCTTGACTTGGTGCGAGGAGCCGTAGGACGCATAGGAACCGGCCGTGCGGCGGCAAAGTCGTGTGTGCAAATATGGCGGTTACGGAGCCGTGGAGCCGAGGTTAAGGGCCGTTCGGGCTCTCGAGCGATGACAAACGCTATGGTAGAGAGGCCGGAGGTGTCAAAATGCCTTAACCATGGCGTACGGGCTTGCTTGACTCGGTGCCGGGAGCCATAGGACGCGTTGGAACCGACCATGCGGCGGCATGGTCGTGTGTGCAAATGTGGCGTTTTTGCGCCGTGGAGCCATGGTTAAGGGCCCTTCGGGCTCTCGGGTGATGGAAAACTCTATGGTGGAGAGGTGAGAGGCATCAAAATGGCTTAACCATGGCGTACGGGTGTGCTTGAACCGGTGCCGAGAGCCGTAGGATGCACGGGATCCGGCCGTGCGCCGGCACGGTCGTGTGTGCAATTATGGATGTTCGGAGTCGTGGAGCTATAGTTAAGGGCCGTTCGGGCTCTCGGGTGATGACAAACATTGTGGTGGTGGGGCCGGAGAGGTGTCAAAATGCCTTAACCATGGCATACGGTCGTGCTTGACCTAGTGTCGAGGTTTGTAGGACACGTAGGAACCGGCTGTGCGGTAGCATAGTCGTGTGTGCAAATATGGCAGTTCTAGAGCGGTGGAGCCATGGTTAAGGGCCATTCGGGTTCTTGGGCGGCAACAAATGCTGTGGTCGGGAGGCCAGCGGTGTCAAAACGCCTTAACCATAGTGCATGGGCGTGCTTGACTTGGTGCGAGGAGCCGTAGGATGCGCGAGGAACCGGCCGTGCGGCGGCAAAGTCGTGTGTGCAAATATGGCGGTTACGGAGCCGTGGAGCCGAGGTTAAGTGCCGTTCGGGCTCTCGAGTGATGGCAAACGCTATGGTAGAGAGGCCGGAGGTGTCAAAATGCCTTAACCATGGCGTACGGGCATGCTTGACTCGGGCGGGAGCCATAAAATGCGTTGGAACCGGCCGTGCGGCGGCATGGTCGAGTGTGCAAATATGGCAGTTTTGGAGCCGTGGAGGCATGGTTAAGGGCCCTTCGGGCTCTCGGGTGATGGAAAACTCTATGGTGGAGAGGTGAGAGGCATCAAAATGGCTTAACCATGGCGTACGGGCGTGCTTGACCCGGTGCCGAGAGCCATAGGATGCACGGGGATCCGGCCGTGCGGCGGCACGGTCGTGTGTGCAATTATGGATGTTCTAGAGTCGTGGAGCTATAGTTAAGGGCCGTTCGGGCTCTCGGGTGATGACAAACATTGTGGTGGTGAGGCCGGAGGCATCAAAATGCCTTAACCATGGCATACGGTCATGCTTGACCTAGTGTCAAGAAGGCTGTAGGACACGCACGAACCGGGCGTGCGGTAGCATATTCGTGTGTGCAAATATGGCGGTTCTAGAGCTGTGGAGCCATGGTTAAGGGCCATTCGGGTTCTCGAGGCGGCAACAAACGCTGTGGTGGAGAGGCTAGAGGTGTCAAAATGCCTTAACCATGGCGTACGGGCATGCTTGACTCGGTGCCGGGAGCCATAGGATGCGAGATGGACTAGAGGGGTGAATAGTCCTTCCTAAAAACTTACGCACCTAGGCTAACCAAAACAAATGTGGTGCGGCGGCATGTGTAAACGCTAGTGTGCTAAACAATAGCTTGGCAGTTTAGCGAACCTGAGAGCACCTACACAATTCTAATGAGCAAAAGCACTAAGCCAAACCTAAGCTCACTATATGCTCAAGGACAAGGCTACACAAGCTTGAACCCAAGAGCGCAATTCACTTAACTACACAAGCTAAGCAAGACACTAAAACTACTTCTAGCTACACAAGCAAGAAGGTGCTCAACTAGCTACACAAGCAAACGAGCACAAGAGCCACTACTCAAGCTAAGCAAGAATGTAACAAATGTAAATGCAAGCTTGAGCTAGAGGGGATGCAAACCACCGCAAAGAATGGACACACGAAGTCGCGGCGGTGGCGAATCCTTGGGCGTAGAGACCAACCACCACGCACACAATCACAAGGGAGGTCGAAGCCTCACACACAAGCACAAGGAGGTCAAAGCCTCGCTTGTCTAAATCGACACGATTTTTCCCTGGTTCTTGGTCGCCACCAAGCTACGTCCGGTGTGGCGACACCGACTTGGTGATGAGATGGCCGCTCAAGTTGGCTCACCGCCAACAACCTCCGGGGAGCCCCAACTCAATCAACACAAGAACGGGATCCTCCAATCACGCTCAACTAGAGTAGCCAATTCGCGCTCCGCGGAAGGCTCAAGAACCCCTCACAAATCCTCCTCCGAGCACCGCACAATCTCCACGCGTGCTTCAACGGAGTCTCTTGCCACCAAGCCGTCTAGGAGGTGGCGCCCTCAGAAGTAACAAGCACACCTAGCTTGCAACACAATCACCTAGTGCCGCTCGTGCAAATCTCTCAATGCAACGCACTAGAATCGATCTCTAACTCAAGTGGATGAACACTCTCAAGCATGGATGAGTTAGAGGGCTCCAAAGCACTACAACACAAGCCACTAAGGCCCTAGTGTTTCGCCGAGCCGGCCAAGCGGCCAAGGTCTCTATTTATATCCCCCATGGGCTAACTAGCCGTTGCCCCCCACGGGCAGCTCCACAAGACGTGGCCGGACGCGTCCGAGCAAGCCGCCGGACGCGTCCGACGCTCCCGCGCCGCTCCACGTGTCCGCACCATTAAAGCCGACCGTCAGCCCCACCTGCCTGCCCCGATCCGCGCGAAGAAATCTGCGCAACACGCGCCGGGCCCACCGCATACCGCTCGAGGTCGGCGCCCATATCCAGCAATCATCCGCTGAGCGGCTTGCTGCGCGTCCAAATCGGGAAGTTTCGGGCGTTCCGCGCCCGCCGGACGCCCCACCTAGGAAGTCCGGGCTCGCGAGCGCTCCGACCAGCCCCGCCGCCCACGCGAGCCACCATGCGTCGGGTTCTAGCGCCTTTAAAAACAACGTTTTCCGGCCCCGTTTTCCGCCGAACGCCAACTTCTCCAACAATTTGCATCCGGCGCAATAGACCCAAACCCAACTCAACCACCGCAAACCAACGCGCGATCAACGCCACCTTTGCAAATGTGCCAACACCACCAAGTGTACATCACCATGTGCATGTGTGTTAGCATTTTCACAAACATTTTCAAAGGATTTTCTCTTGATCTCACAACGCCACTTTCGATCTAGCATGTCGCAATGTTAGATCGCTCAAGTGGCACTAGATGACCCAGGATGCAAACAAGTTTGCCCCTCTTGATAGTACGGCTATCAATCCTAAATGGGTCATCAACTTCTACACTCCTCATGACCGGTGAAATGAAATGCCCTATAGCATACCTTTGCCTTGCGCATTTCCACTCTCACCGTCTTCCACGAAGTGCCAATGCAACACATGCACCGACACGATCTCAAGTTGATATGATCCACTTCATATCATCATGCAACCTTCACGGTCCATCGATCTTGATCTCACTTGCTCTTCACCGCCTGCGTGGTCCATCGGAACAAGTCTTGCCCGAGCTTCACCATCTCATGGTCCATCGCTCCACCGCCCTCGACTTGTCCTTCACACACCCTCCGTCTCGAGCCAAGCCTCATCTCGATCTTCACCATCGGTCCCACATGACTCCACGTCATGTCACATATTCAATGAAGCTCCTTCATCTCACATTCACTGTGGACTAAATCCGTGTATTCTCATGATCACACAATTAGTCCACCTAAGTTGTCACTCAATTATAAAACCAAACAAGGGACCTTTCCCGGCCGTTCGGGCTCTCGAGCGATGGCAAACGCTATGGTAGAGAGGCCGGAGGTGTCAAAATGCCTTAACCATGGCGTACGGGCATGCTTGACTCGTGTCGAGAGCCATAGGATGCGTTGGAACCGGCCCGTGCTAAAGCATGGTCGTGTGTGCAAATATGGCAGTTTTTGCGGCCGTGGAGCTGTGGCTAAGGGCCCTTCGGGCTCTCGGGTGATGAAAAACTCTATGGTGGAGAGGTGAGAGGCATCAAAATGGCTTAACCATGGCGTACGGGCGTGCTTGACCCGTCTGCAGGAGCCGGATGCACGGGGATCCGGTTGTGCGGGCAAAGCACGGTCGTCGTGTGTGCAATTATGGATGTTACGGGGTCGTGGAGCTATAGTTAAGGGCCGTTCGGGCTCTCGGGTGATGACAAATATTGTGGTGGTGAGGCCGAGGCATCAAAATGCCTTAACCATGGCATACGGTCGTGCTTGACCTAGTGTCGAGAGCTATAGGACATGAGGAAGCCGGCGTGCGGTAGCATAGTCGTGTGTGCAAATATGGCGGTTCTAGAGTTTTGTGGAGCCATGGTTAAGGGCCATTCGGGTTCTCGAGTGGTAATCAATCTTTGTGGTGGAGAGGCCAAAGGTGTTAAAATGCCTTAACCATGGTGCATGGGCGTGCTTGACTTGGTGCGAGGAGCCGTAGGACGCATAGGAACCGGCCGTGCGGCGGCAAAGTCGTGTGTGCAAATATGGCGGTTCGGAGCCGTGGAGCCGAGGTTAAGGGCCGTTCGGGCTCTCGGCGATGACAAACGCTATGGTAGAGAGGCGGAGGTGTCAAAATGCCTTAACCATGGCGTACGGGCTTGCTTGACTCGGTGCGGGAGCCATAGGACGCGTTGGAATCGACCATGCGGCGGCATGGTCGTGTGTGCAAATGTGGCGGTTTTGCGCCGTGGAGCCATGGTTAAGGGCATTTGGGCTCTCGGGTGATGGAAAACTCTATGGTGGAGAGGTGAGAGGCATCAAAATGGCTTAACCATGGCGTGCGGGTGTGCTTGAACCGGTGCCGAGAGCCGTAGGATGCACGGGATCCGGCCGTGCGCCGCACCGGTCGTGTGTGCAATTATGGATGTTACGGAGTCGTGGAGCTATAGTTAAGGGCCGTTCGGCTCTCGGGTGATGACAAACATTGTGGTGGTGGGGCAGGAGGTGTCAAAACGCCTTAACCATGGCATACGGTCGTGCTTGACCTAGTGTCGAGAGGCTGTAGGACACGTAGGAGCCGGCTATGCGGTAGCATAGTCGTGTGTGCAAATATGGCGGTTCTAGAGCGGTGGAGCCATGGTTAAGGGCCATTCGGGTTCTTGGGTGGCAACAAATGCTGTGGTCGAGAGGCCGGCGGTGTCAAAACGCCTTAACCATAGTGCATGGGTGTGCTTGACTTGGTGCGAGGAGCCGTAGGATGCGCGAGGAACCGGCCGTGCGGCGGCAAAGTCGTGTGCAAATATGGCGGTTACGGAGCCGTGGAGCGAGGTTAAGTGCCATTCGGGCTCTTGAGTGACGGCAAACGCTATGGTAGAGAGGCCGAGGTGTCAAAATGCCTTAACCATGGCGTACGGGCATGCTTGACTCGGCAGGGGAGCCATAAAATGCGTTGGAAACCGGCCGTGCGGCGGCATGGTCGAGTGTGCAAATATGGCAGTTTTGGAGCCGTGGAGGCATGGTTAAGGGCCCTTTAGGCTCTCGGGTGATGGAAAACTCTATGGTGGAGAGGTGAGAGGCATCAAAATGGCTTAACCATGGCGTACGGGCGTGCTTGACCCGGTGCCGAGAGCCATAGGATGCACGGGATCCGGCCGTGCGGCGGCACGGTCGTGTGTGCAATTATGGATGCAGGTCGTGGAGCTGTAGTTAAGGGCCGTTCGGGCTCTCGGGTGATGACAAACATTGTGGTGGTGAGGCCGAGGCATCAAAATGCCTTAACCATGGCATACGGTCATGCTTGACCTAGTGTCGAGTTTGTAGGACACGCACGAACCATTTGTGCGGTAGCATATTCGTGTGTGCAAATATGGCAGTTCTAGAGTTTGTGGAGCCATGGTTAAGGGCCATTCGGGTTCTCGAGGGCGGCAACAAATGCTGTGGTGGAGAGGCTAGAGGTGTCAAATGCCTTAACCATGGGCGTGCGGGCATGCTTGACTCGGTGCCGGGAGCCATAGGATGCGTTGGACGGCCGTGCGGCGGCATGGTCGTGTGTGCAAATATGGCGGTTCTGGAGCCATGGAGCCAAGGTTAAGGGCCGTTCGGGCTCTCGGCGATGGCAAACGCTATGGTAGAGAGGCCGGAAGGTGTCAAAATGCCTTAACCATGGCGTACGGGCATGCTTGACTCGGTGCGAGAGCCATAGGATGCGTTGGAACCGGCCGTGCGGCAGCATGGTCGTGTGTGCAAATATGGCAGTTTTGCAGCCATGGAGCTGTGGTTAAGGGCCCTTCGGGCTCTCGGGTGATGAAAAACTCTATGGTGGAGAGGCGAGAGGCATCAAAATGGCTTAACCATGGCGTACGGGGCGTGCTTGATCCGGTGCCGAGAGCCGTAGGATGCGGGATCCGGGCGTGCGGCGACCGTCGTGTGTGCAATTATGGATGCAGGTCATGGAGCTATAGTTAAGGGTGAAAGCTCCGGTTTGGTTTTGGTAATTAATGACACTCAGCGTTGCTAATGCTTTGCTCTAAGTGTGGTTAGACACATAGCAACGTGACGATGGATAATGGAGCATGGTGATCACGGTGGCGAACATGGTGGACATGTGAAGTGATCAAGCTCCCGTGATGAATGGAAAACGCCGTGGAGATCAAGGCGAAGGTATACTTGATAGGGCTTTCCGGTTTGATAGTCAAGACACTTAGTGAGTGTGACCACATTTAGGATCGATAACCAACTATCAAGAGGGGTTTCCTCGGTTCATTCGCGGTCCTAAGTGCCTCTAGTTGTGACTTTGCATGATGCATGAGAGGCTAACTAGAGAGCTAACACTTGTCGACGTGATCTTGAGAAGATACGCTAACTCCGGTGCTTGAGAAGTGACCTACTGTGGAGTTAGCACCTTGGACAAGTGGTTTGGAGATTGGATCGACGACGATGCGACATCGAAGATCATACAAGAAGGTGACAAGCCACGGGCGCCCGGACGCGGGCGCGGACGCATGGCATAACTGGGGGCCGGGACGCGTCCGGCGCATTGAAAATCGGTACACGATGGGTGGCCGGGCACGGCGTGCGCCGGGCCAGGTGATGCGGACAGCGTCCGGCGGTGGCGGAACTTGCCGCACCCGAAACTACGCTCCGCATGCTCGCGCGTGGCTCGCGCCGTCGGACGCACGCCGGGCCTTCCTTGTGGACGCGGTGGATCATTTGCATTCATCGTCCGCGCTTGGTGGCGTGGCAACTTTAAATTCAACGGTCGGCTTGCCGCGGCGCGGCGAAGAGCGCGGACGCATCCGGCGGGCGCGGCGGAGCGTTCGGCGCGTTACGGATTCCGGCCAGGAGCAACGGCTCTATTTTCGACCTTGGGTCTATAAATAGAGGGTTGGCCGGCTTGAGGGCTCTCTTGGCCATTTTCACATACTTGTGCATCCTTTGAGCTAAGAGACACTCCCCCGCTCATCTCTTTGATTCCTTTGCTAATCTTGAGAGAGATTTGAGTGAGAACAAGTGATTTGCATTGAGAGTTGCATCTAGAGGCACTTGTTCTTCGAGTGGGCTGCGGATTCTTGTTACTCTTCGGTGATTCCCGTCCGAAGTAGACGGTTTGGAAGCGGCGGGTGGTGGTTGAGCTCGACTTGGTGATTGTTCGAGGCCACACCGGGTTCTTGTGAGGGTTCTTGATCCTTCCCGCGAGTTCGTGAAAGGATACTCTAGTGGATTGCTCGTGGCTTGTGGATCCTTGTCTTGTGTGGAGATTGCGGCTCCCCATTGGGGTCTTTGGCACTGAGCCAATTGAGCGGGCAACTCACCAAGCAAGTGCATCGCCACAACGAGGACTAGCTTGCCGGGAAGCAAGTGAACCTCGGTAAAAATCATTGTGTTGATTGGTGATTGTCGAGGGGCTTCGACCTCCATTGTGATTGTGCTTGAGCGTCTCTAGGTGATTGGCTATCTTCTACTCTTCGCGGAGGTATAATCTTCCATCCTCTCTTTACTTACGCTTAGTAGAATTGCTTGTTGTGGTCGGTCGGGAACCACTCTTGTGTAGCTTAAATCCCGTGGGTAGAATTGCTTGGTTGGTTTCGGTGAACCGACATTGTGTAGCTTGATCACCGTTGTTGTGCGTGCAATTAAATTGAGTAGCCTTGCATGGTAGGACGGCTTGCATAGAGTAGTCGAAGCACTTGCTTTGCACATTTGCCGCCTAGCTATCTAATTGGGTTGTCTAGTTTTATTGCTAGAATTTTTATTAGGCTATTCACCCCCCCTAGCCATTGTGACCTTTCAAAGGGCCGTTCGGGCTCTCGGGTGATGACAAATATTGTGGTGGTGAGGCCAGAGGCGTCAAAACGCCTTAACCATGGCATACGGTCGTGCTTGACCTAGTGTCGAGAGCTATAGGACATGCAGGAACTGGCTGTGCGGTAGCATAGTTGTGTGTGCAAATATGGCAGTTCTAGAGCTGTGGAGCCATGGTTAAGGGCCATTCGAGTTCTCGGGCGGTAATAAATGCTGTGGTGGAGAGGCCAAAGGTGTTAAAACGCCTTAACCATGGTGCATGGGCGTGCTTGACTTGGTGCGAGGAGCCGTAGGACGCATAGGAACCGGCCGTGCGGCAGCAAAGTCGTGTGTGCAAATAGGTTCGGAGCCGTAGGCGGAGTTAAGGCAGGTCCCAGACCTAGAAAGATCAAACTGTTCTTTATGGTAAGAGAGTGCGAGAGACATCCGTCTTAGCCATGGCGTACGGGCTTGCTTGACTCGGTGCGGGGAGCCATAGGACGCGTTGGAACCGACCGTGCGGCGGCATGGTCGTGTGTGCAAATGTTACGGTTTTCTTGCCCCGTGGAGCCATGGTTAAGGGCCCTTAGGGCTCTGGGTGATGGAAAACTCTATGGTGGAGAGGTGAGAGGCATCAAAATGGCTTAACCATGGGCGTACGGGTGTGCTTGAACCGGTGCCGAGAGCCGTAGGATGCACGGGGATCCGGCCGTGCGCCGGCTGCAGTCGTGTGTGCAATTATGAATGTTCTAGAGTCATGGAGCTATAGTTAAGGGCCGTTCGGGCTCTCGGGTGATGACAAACATTGTGGTGGTGGGGCCGGAGGTGTCAAAATGCCTTAACCATGGCATACGATCGCGGCTGACCTAGTGGCCGAGAGGCGTAGGACACGTAGGAACATTTGCGGTAACATAGTCGTGTGTGCAAATATGGCGTTCTAGAGCGGTGGAGCCATGGTTAAGGGCCATTCGGGTTCTTGGGTGGCAACAAATGCTATGGTCGAAGGACGAGCGTGTCAAACGCCTTAACCATAGTGCATGGCGTGCTTGACTTGTTGCGGGCCGTAGGATGCGCGAGAACCGGCCGTGCGGCGGCAAAGTCGTGTGTGCAAATATGGCGGTTACGGAGCCCCGTGGGTGGGCAGAGGTTAAGTGCCGTTCGAGGCTCTCAGTATGATGGCAAATGCTATGGTAGAGAGGCCGGAAGGTGTCAAAATGCCTTAACCATGGCGTCGGGCATGCTTGACTCGGGGGCGGGAGCCATAAAATGCGTTGGAACCGATCGTGCGCGGCGTGGTCGAGTGTGCAAAATATGTGGAGTTTTGGAGCCATGGAGGCATGGTTAAGGGCCCTTCGAGGCTCTCGGGTGATGGAAAACTCTATGGTGGAGAGGTGAGAGGCATCAAAATGGCTTAACCATGGCGTACGGGCGTGCTTGACCCGGTGTGAAAGAGCCATAGGATGCACGGGATCCGGCCGTGTGGCGGCACGGTCGTGTGCAATTATGGATGTTCTAGAGTCGTGGGCTGTAGTTAAGGGCCGTTCGGGCTCTCGGGAGATGACAAACATTGTGGTGGTGAGGCCGGAGGCATCAAACGCCTTAACCATGTCATACGGTCATGCTTGACCTAGTGTGGGCATGGGACATGCACGAACCGAGCGTGCGGTAGCATATTCGTGTGTGCAAATATGGCAATTCTAGAGGCTGTGGAGCCATGGTTAAGGGCCATTCGGGTTCTCGGCGGCAACAAGCTGTGTTGGAGGCTAGAGGTGTCAAAATGCCTTAACCATGGGCGTACGGGCATGCTTGACTCGGTGCCGGGAGCCATAGGATGCGTTGGGCCCGGCCGTGCGGCGGCATGGTCGTGTGTGCAAATATGGTAGTTACGGAGCCGTGGAGCCAAGGTTCGGGGCTGTTCGGGCTCCGGCGATGGAAAACACTATGGTAGAGAGGCCGGAGGGTGTCAAAATGCCTTAACCATGGCGTACGGGCATGCTTGACTCAGTGTCGAGAGCCATAGGATGCGTTGGAACCGACCGTGCGGAGCCATGGTTAAGGGCCATTCAGGTTCTTAGGCGGTGTTAACACCAGAATTTGGTCAGGAATATGACAGGTGGGCCGCAAGGAGCAGAGAGAGCAATTCGGCAAGTGTGTATGCGGTCGGCAAATTTCCATGTGTTCGGCAAATGATCAAGCGGTCGGTAACGGCTTTATTTGAAGGCGAAAGAAGGAAAGATAAAGCTGGCCAGAAAGGGAAGGAGTCGTGATAATCAAGGACTCCGATTATGGATAAGTTAGCGTGTCTGGTTTTCCAATTTTGTTTGAATAGTTCGTAAGTGCTTAGGACTCATGTTTTGTCGGGGTATAAATATAAACCCTCGACCATTGTAATAAGGGTTCACAACCAAATCAATACAATCGGCTAAGTGCCACCCTTAAAGCCGAGTCCTTTTAGTCGTGTCGTCGAGTTCTTGAGAGGGCCAATCGATCCGTCGACCTCCGTAAGTCCGGCAGCCTTGTTATCATGTCTAGTATCGTGCGGCGGATTTAGATGTGATGCAAGTAGTCTCATCAGTTTTGCTTAGTATCGTACGTGATTTAAGCTTAATGATGGGAAGTTTTTGCTTGTGCCTTGTATCGTGCGGCGGATTAAGACATGAGTAAAGATAGTTATCGGCTCTTTTAGATTTGGCATGATCTAATAGATTCATTAAGTTATCACGTGTTTTCTTGTATTTAATATTTAATTATTTGCAACACTCTTTTGCCCAATCTAGATTGATACTCTTTCGGCTTGTTGATCGTTTATCTCATGCTTATTCAATATCGGGTTGATCAAGCTTATATAGCCAAATTAGATCGATCTAGATTGTTACATGTTGTGGGTTCATTCACGTTAGATGTAGATAAGCCTTGACAGGACCGGGTACCGTGCGAATACGAGTCTTTGGGTTACTCTAGAACTAGTCATCGGTGGACTAGAGATCGGTTTAATCGATAGGCTCCTTTTACATGTTGCTTGTTTGTTCCTTCTTCATGGACCCCGATTCGGCAATCTTGCCACGTCGGTTCAGCTTATGCATGTAGCGGTATCTATAGATCTATTAGATAATTATGTGCTTTTAGCTCTTTATTGCTAGATTGTATCATGCGGTGGATTGATCTAGTAGTAGGAGTGGTGTAAATTCATAGCGAGTGGTATCATGCGGTGGATTAGCTTGCTTGGGTTTATGCTCGACGGGTTTATGAAGGCTAGACGTGCGCGAGACTAGTTGGAGTGGCCTATGCATGTGTTGTTTAGTAGATTCATATTTATAAGTTACTTATCCTTAATTATTAGTGCTTGATGATGCTTTAAACACGAGATATAGTTTGATATGCTTTAGTAGTTTTAATCTTGTTCAAACATGTCTTCATTCTTGTATTCGGCAAATTCGATTTGTTTACATCAGTTATGTTACTTTAAGAGATGAGCGCAATCATTGTGCGATAGCTTCTATAGCTATGTTCGTCGTAAGTGGCTTCGGGGCCATAAAGATGGAATTTATCTGGTCTCACCCGGCATGTTCCGGTTATGATCTTCTTTGTTTTATCCCTTGTTGATTTTCGAGGTCAAATCGGCTAGCACGCATCACCGGATTCGGGACCGGGCACCCGATTGAAGCTAGGCTTTCCGGCTTCGCTGTGTGTGAGACGGGGTGGTCACATTTGCGTCAACACACTTTTTGGCACGCCGGTGGGACTACTTCTTAATCTAGGATGGGATCGGAAATTGACAACGATCACGTTACGAACGTGACCTTGGATGAGCTGCTGACCAAATCAACGCCGGATGGTGGAGCAAGCAATGGAGCGGTTCGCGAAATGTCGATGTCTTTTCCAAGAACAAGAGTGGTAGAGTGATGATCAAGCAATCAACGCCCACGAGTTCTTCTTTCAGTGGTCGTCGAGTGTTGCGGACGAGGAGGAGATCGAGAGGGTAGTTGGAGCCATCTACAAGGCTGTAGGAGACACTATGTTGAATCACAACACGGCTTTTACGGGCACCTTCCGCAAGATCATGGCTGAAACTTTTGGTCCAGCGATTGACAAGCGATTTGAAGCAAGATTTGGAGGCTTGCTGGGCCGGTGTACTTCAACACTCGGCAATCTTCGGGGAAGTCGGCGGAGGAGAAGAGATAATCGGTACAAGCAAGGATGGAGCTATTTGTAATGAAAAAGAGAAGCCTCTTGTGACCAGAGTAGCAAACTCATGGTCGGGTAGCTTTGGTGCAGCAACGGATGTGCACATGCAGCATACAAAGATCTCCCCGAGTGGTAAATAGATTACGAGAAGAGTGTCTATGGAGATGGGTACACTAAATTCAACGATTACAGTGCTCTAGATGCTTTGCCGAATCCGGGATACGGGCGCATCGGGGAGTACCTTTAGAAGACGAGGGAGCAAAAGATGCAAATGATGAGCTCCTAAAGCGAGAATGGGCGACATGATGCGAAATCAATTCAGCCTAAAACCAAAGCATCGGACATATTCATACAAATCTCCTTTCCCAGTGGTACAATAGGGTAGCTCTTCCACCAAGAGTTAAGCCACCAACGGATACGACCAAATTCTACGGTCGGGATGACACCGATACCATTGAGCATGTCGGTCTCCCGATGCAACTTGGAGAAAACCTGGCTGTGATGGAAGCTTGGAGAATCGAGATATTTTCCTATGTCTACGACGGGGCGGCTTTCACATGGTTTGCATCGCCAGGCTAATTCCATTGGTAGGGCGATTGGAGCAAAGTTCCATTCATACTTTTATACGGGAACCAATGAGAAAAAGATGGTTGATCTTTGGGCTATGAGGATGAAGACTCTTTTGAACCACCAATGGAGTATCTTGAGATTCGAGAGAGGCAAAGAACATGTGCTATTCTACGACTATTCACGATGATCAACTCGCACAATTGGTCATTGCGAGGCATGCTTCACGTATCGAGACAAGCTATTCGGTATGGAGTTTGAAGACCTTGGACGACTTGCACAAAAATTGCGGCGATGAGCAATCAAGCCCAAGGTTCGGGAGAGATGCTCGTTTCGGAAGAGCCGGTGCAGGTATTTGTTTGACATGTATCGAGGATTTCTAGAAGAAGCATCGAATATGAAGAATGTAGGAACTTAAAAGCTTTTCGGTAGTTACTTTGCATCATATACCCGAGCACAATGGAGAAGCAAACAAATTAGCTCAAGGCGCTGGATATCGGGAAAATCATGAGATTTATGCGGCGAAGAAGGTGCTTTCAATGGTGATCGGATAAAGATGGCCCGGAGAAGAGACATTATCGGTTATCGAAAGATCCATCTCAAAGAGTTTCCGGAAGCTCGGGTATAAAGCACTTAAATTTGTGCTTCTTGATGATCGGTTGTACCACAAGTCTATAGATGGAGTGTTGCTCAAGTGCTTGAGCCAAGAAGAGGCTAAGAAGATTATGTTTGAAGTCCATGAAGGAGCTTGTGGTGCACATCGGTCGGCTACCGAATGAAGTGGATAATAAGAAGGACGGGGGTACTTTTGGCCGACTATGTTGGAGGATTGCTTTGAATATTACAAAGGGTGTCGAGATTGTCGGATATTTGGTAATGTTCAAAGAGCACACTGCATACGCTCGAATCCAATAATCAAACCATGGCCGTTCGAGAGGATGGGGTATAGATTTAATTGGACGAGATCAATCCTCCATCTAGCAAAGGACACAAATTTGTGTTGCTAGCAACGATTATTTCACCAAGTGGGTTGAAGCTATCCCTTTGAAAAGGTCACATCGAGAAAAATATGATCAGGTTTTGTCAAAGAACATATAATTCATAGGTTTGGGATCCCACGAGACCATTACAACGATCAAGGGACTCGGTTCACTTCTTCGGAGTTTTGTGACTTTGCCGAAAGCATGGGGATAAGGCTATATAATTCTTCTCCTTATTATGCACAAGCCAATGGCCAAGCGGAGGGCGTCAAATAAGATCATGATCAAGATTATTCGAAGAAAATCGATGAGAAGCCAAGGAGATGGCACTTGGTCCTTAATGAAGCATTATGGGCTTACCGAATGGCTTGCCATGGGTCCACACAAGCATCTCCATATGAGTTGGTTTATGGACATAATGCTATGTGATGCCTTGGGAGTTGCAATCGGGATCAAGGAGAGTTGAATTGCAAAAGGATTTGACGGATAAGGATTATAAGGATCGATGATGGATGAATTAGAGGATTTGCATTTGATTCGTCTTAAGGCCACAGAGAACGAGAAGAATAAAATACGTGTTGCCAAGTACTACAACAAGAAAGTTAAAATTAAGCAATTTGCGAAGGAGAATTGGTTTGGAAAACAATATTGCCGATTGGTACCAAAGACGAGAACATTCGGCAAGTGGTCTCCAATGGGAAGGACCTTCGGGTTGT
Source organism: Themeda triandra (assembly GCA_018135685.1). Classification (NCBI taxonomy): domain Eukaryota; kingdom Viridiplantae; phylum Streptophyta; class Magnoliopsida; order Poales; family Poaceae; genus Themeda; species Themeda triandra. Next base: position 42,423 of record JAENPR010002748.1, read on the forward strand.
CGGTTGTGCACACAGCTAAAATGCGTATATATTAAAAGCTGTTTGGAGAAGAACTTACTAGAGCCATCAATGGCGGATACCTTAAGAAATTTTATCCAAGTGTCGAAGTTGGATCTTAATTGTGACTATGACATAGCGTGGTATAGCCGATTGAATAAAATCACCTTGAGAACAAAGGAAAGAAGTTGGAGAGAAATAGCCGATAATATTATCGCCTCTAGTGTAAAAAGCCGATATCGTGTGTATCGTCTTGAGAATAAAAATAGCCGATACGTTGTATCGTCTTTAGTTGATTTTTAAAAGTATAAGTGAACAGGTTTGATCTTATCTCTCGAATGATAGGTTTATCGGAGAAGATAAAGAGAATTGAAGTACTACGCTACAAACCGTCAAGTCATGGAACAGGACCAAGATCTAATCGGCTAAGTGATGTCATGCGATTCGGGAGTTTTCGTTCGGGAAGAGTGTTGCGGTCGAGTTCTAGCTAAGGAAAAATTTTTAAAGAAGCAAATGCAACAGTGCGAACATCATCACGGACAAGCAAGAACAAGAAAAGGACCAACATTCTTCATTAAAATTTTATTTACAACCCGCGCCAATCCTAATACAAGCTACTCCTCTTCTTCATTGAAGAGCTTGTTGAGAACGGACTCGAGGTTGGTGGCGTTGGCCATGGCGTCGGCATGGGCGTCGTGCCCGCCGAGGAGGCCCTCGTGTGGTAGGGCCTCGTGGGAAGCCCGCCACGGAAGCCGAGTGAAGCA
>JAENPR010000870.1:0-273036 GCA_018135685.1 Themeda triandra
CAACCTCCACAACCGGCCGGGGAGCCGGTGCCCCACCTTGTGCGGGCCGACCCCACGCCCGCCAAGAGGCTTAGGTCGGAATTGTCCACTCGATGGCGGCCGCCGGCGGAGGTGGGTTCTTTCTTCCAGCCAACACGTTGGAATGGGTGGCTCAGGTTAATCCCGCCGCTTCTCTTGCGGTGTTCGCCGCTCAGAGACCCGCGGGCGGCGAGACCACCGCCCCGCCCTCGACGTCGCCGACGGCCGCCGCAGCGGACGATGGCGGCTCCGCCCTCGAGGCCGGAGTTTCAGTCCATGCCGGAAGCCCCCGAGTTTCGTGTTTGGGGGTCGAGTCATCCTCAATCGACCTCTCGGAAGAGACCGAGGAAGGGAAGGAAAACGAGGAGTTCGTCGGGCGCCTGTGGCACCACGAAGGGGAAGAAACGGCCGCTTGTCAACCGGGGGAGCGCAGCCAGCTGCCGGGCAGCGCAGCCCCTCGAGGTGGTACTCCCGTTACAAGAGCAGCCTGTCGCCGCAGCCACGGCGCGAGCCGCCGGTGGATACCGAGGCTTACTCGAGCCCGCCGCCAGAAGCGCCGGCGACGGACGAGTTCCGGTTGTCAGGAAAAGAGGCGGCCGCCGAGGACTTGACCACGCAGATCGGCGGCCGGACGAGGATGCCCTTCGGCTAGCCGGTGCGGGGACCACTGGGGTCCCCACCGCCCGGCATTCTCCTCCCCGAGTACTTCTTCGACACCGAGGAGCAACGCCTGTGAGGGGGAGTCGCCGAGGGTTCGAACGGGGCTCGCCGCCGTCCTCTCTCTTGCAGACGGTGGCGCGGTTCGGTGGTTCCCGGAGATGGTTGAGCAACCGGTCGGACGTGAGGGCGCAGTCCAGACCTCCCTCCAAAGTTGGGGCAAGGAGCCCTCGAGTTCCGCGATCCGCCGGATCCCGCTCCCACGCCATCGTCATCGACGACCCTTCTGAGGTCCAAGATCGGGAGGAGGCCGAGGCGCCCCGGCGTGGCCGGTTCATGCCCTGACGTTGGCGCGTCGCATTGCTACCAAGGATCTAGGCCGGAGCAATGCGGTAAGTCATAATTCGTACTTGAGCTAAGGCTATCCCGATCGATTCTTGTTTTGCGTCCGATCCTCCATTTCTCGTTCTCGAGCCCCGAGGAGGAGATCTCACTCGAAGTAATTTCTCCTCCATGGGACCCACGACCGTCGGGAGGAAGTGGCCCGCCGACTTGCGGCCGGCCGCGCCGCCGATGGATGGAGGTGGCTCCGCCAGTCGAGGCCGCCCGTGCAGCCTAGGAGGAGGCCCGAAGGCGAAGGAGGAGGGGGCCGCGGCTAAGTCCGAGGCCGAGAGAGCTCGGGCCTTAGGGTCGATCTCACCACCGCCGAGGCACGCATTAAGGACCTCGTGGACCAACCTGGCCGAGACTTCCGGGCATTGCAATGCTCTCATCACTTCGGCCGATGAGGAGGCAAAAAGCAGCGAGGCCCCGCTCACCGAGGTGGACACCCCGAAAGCCTCGCATCCAGGAGAAAGAAGGGGTCATCGAGGCTCGCGCGGAGAAGGGAGGTGGTCCGATCCTTCAAGGAGAGGTGGAGCTCCAGCTCAACGACGCCCGGAAGGAGCGACGCAGCCTTGAAGCGCCGCGATGAGGCCGAGAACGCGAAGATGGCCTCCGGACTTATTGCGTCGGTAAGTTCTCATTTCTGAGTTCGAGTACCCATTTTTTGTGTTTCTGTTGGTTATGACTGAACTCGCATTTGCACTTCAGGCCTCAAGGACGACCTGCACAACGCTCAAACATTGTCTAAGGGCTTCCAGAAGGTCTCACCCGTGAGGTGGCACCGACCGATTGTGCCCGCTCCGCCATCAACGATCTCGCAACCCCGGGGGTTCGAGCCCATCGAGGAGTATGGTGAGGAGGAAGAGCGTGGGTCGGCTCGTCGACCGGCCATCGACTTCGGGGTCCATTCGCGGGATCAAGTCCGGGAGGCGCTCCACATCGGCGTGAAGCGGGCGATGGCCGTCGTACGCTCGGGGTACCTCTACAACATGGACGTCGTTTCCTCGGGCTTTCATTTTCGACAAGGACAAGACCCCGAGGAGAACCATGTGTGGCACCAAGCCCTTATTGCCGCGCCGAGGTTCCCGGACGCTTGGCACGGAAGTTCGAGCCCGAGGTCCTTCCTCCCGTGGGTGAAGAGGATGCCGAGGTCCTCCTTGAACCCCAGCCGGGGGTTGATGGAGAGAATGCCGGGGCCGAGGGTGGCGGCGACGTGGGTGGCGGCGACGACTGTGGCACCGGGAGCGGGATCAAGTCCGGAGCCCCGCGTGGCGAATCCGGGGCGAGAAGGACCATGTAATGGCTTAGCTTTTGAAACATTCGAGGTGTTTTAACTAAATGCATTTGAATGCCCCTCGGATCATTTTTATTTCTGAGCCGTCCTTTTTCCGTCCCCCTTTGTCTAAATGCTTTGCTTTTTAAACTAAATTGCCTTTGTACCTAGTCGAAAAGCTTTTGAAAAAACACTTATGTTTTTTGAGGTCTCGGGGGTCCTTCCGTCGCCCCGAGGCATGACAGGCGGGCTTGGTTTTTGACAGGCACGGTCCACGACCGAAAAAGTACTTTTAGAATTGAGACGTATGTACAAAAAACGGAAATATACAAGCGCGAGGCCCTAGTGTTAAAAGCGACGTAGTTGTTGGATGTTCTAGGCCCCGGATCGTTTTTATTTCGAGCCGTCCTTTTTCCATCTCGTCTAAATGCTTTGCTCTGTCTTAAGTTTGTGACTCGCTCAATTCAAAAAAAAAAGTTTGTGACTCTCGTCGATTCCCTCGAGGGGTGACTTAGTGAGTGGGGGTGCAATAGCGCACAGAAATCGACGCCCTCCGCGCGATGCGGCGTTGCCCATGTCGAAGGTGGAAAGGTTTTGAGGGGTAGCGGGTTTGTTCGAGGCCCCCATTCGCACGAGGGGTTTTCCGTAACTCCTTCGAGGGGTTAAGTTGGCCTCCTCCTTTTATTAAGCACACTTGTGGGCATTCGAGCCTGTTCGTGGGCCGGCAATGATGGTTCTCTTCCGTGGCGGAAAATTAGTGTTGGGTTTTGGTTTTAAAGTACGAATTAAGGGAAGACAATGATAGTTCTCTTCATCCCATCACTTAAGTACCCGACAGATCACTATCTGGGACTTTCGAGGCGGCTTAATTTGAAAGGGTGTGTTTCGCCTTTCACCTCGGGCGCGTGCGAGCGACCCCCGTGGCGGTAGCCCCCGAGGCACAACGAGAGTGAGTGTGTATTCGAGCCCCCAGCTTTTTCGTTCAGGTTGTAGGGTGAAGAGCGTCGTGCTACCCACGACTGGGCGAGCCTCGACGACCTCGGTGAGCTGGTAACTGGAAAATCCAAGTGAGGACTCGTCCGCCCTTGATAGGAGATAACTTGTGGCTCGGGAGCGTCCTCATTTTAGAGCAACGTACCAGAACTCTCTTATTGCTTATTTGGCCCCGAAAAAGTGGAAGTAACTTCTTGCAATAAAGGGAAGCATGAATTCATTATTGATGAACAAATATGAGTTCGGTGCAAGCATTGTCATGTCATCGATATCGAAAGGGTCTAGGCCCACTCTCCGCCTCAAAGGGATTTTATCCGTTTTGAAAGATAGTAGGCGAAAAGTAAAATTATCGAGGTGCCGCCGCAGTCGAGGTGACAGGTCGTGGAGACAGATACCCTCGAGTCGGGGTATGTAGTTTGGCATGCGCGGCGGTCCGGGGACGCCGAGACCCGTTCGTGGGCCACCCTAGTAGAGCCTAACGCCGATCGAACACCGGGTTCCCCGTTCGTCGGCAGCTTGGTGAAGGTCAATGGTGGGCTTGATCTCATGAGTGTCGTGGTTAATCCAAATCAGTCCAGGATCAAGGGCACCGTTATTTAGGAACACGACGATGAGCCCCAGAACCCAAGATGTTGTTCTTGGTTCTCTGAAGGGTGAGCGCGAGCGCACCCTTCGGGTGTAGCCCACGTTGCCTCGCAGGAGTAGGGAGACTCCTTTCACGGATTTTATAGTGCCTCGACGTCACAAAGGTGAGCCGGGTAGCGAGAAAATCCATGTCAGAACCGTGCACCATTTGATAGGGGTCGACTTGTGGCCCGGAGGCGCTCCGTAGCAAAGCAAACGCATGGACACTTGGGTACCGATTCCATTTGATAGGATTCGGCGGATCGATGCCTCCCTTCGAGGGGATCCCATGGTGGTCCTCTTCGCTTTGCCTTGGATACTTCGGGGATCTCGAGGGTACGGGCTCGAGCTAGACCCGCTTTGGCTCCCATGCCTCACTCGATAAGTCGAGGGAGGATGTCGAACCGTGTGCGAGGTCCATCGCTCCAACGGCACACGGAGCCGTTGGATTTGGTGCTCACCCTCGAGGCCTGCGGGAGTAGGGAGAGTGCTTTGACGGATTTTATAGTGTCTTGTGGACAGGTATCTTGAGTTGTCGAGCCCCAGTATGTATTCAACCCTCTTTAGTCGAGATGTGCCGCAATCGATCCTCCGAAACTCGTGTGGCTCGGCATTGCTAGCATCTTGGTATCCATCCCACGAGCCTTTTCAGTCGGAGGTGAGGCGAAGAGCCTCATGCTACCCTCGAAGGGCGAGCATCTGACGTCCTGAGGCTTTGTGGCGGTGGAGATTCTGAGGCTTTGTGGGCCTGATAGTGGGCCGGGTCAGCTTGAGGGGGATTTGGAGGTTTCTCGGGTCAATTAGTTTTTGGGATTTTTAGAGAGGGATGAGGCTGATTTGATCATCTCTAATTCACCCAATTTAGGACCCCCTAATCTAGGTATCCGACAAGTTAGCCCCGAGCCCTTGCTTGATTGTGAAAACTTCAAGCAAGGGATCATGAAGTGGAGTTGAAGTACCTAGACTTAGGGTCATGTCGTCTCGAGGAGCTATTTTGTTCTTTCTCCATGGGGGGCGCGCGAGCGACCCCCGCGGGGGTAGCCCCCGAGGCCCCAGAGGAATGAGGCATTCCTCTGGGGGCTTTGAGATGAACGATTTCGGGCAAGAGTATTATTAACTGGAGTTGTAGTACCTCTAGGCAGGAGATTTCTGTCAACTGTTCGAGCCCCCGAGTTTTTCCTTCTTCTCCCGTGTCGAGGGAGGTTGTTGGTGTCACTCGAGCCCCCGGGCCTCGAATGGCTGGGCTGGAGTCGTGATCCAGTTCCTCGCTGGATCTCTTGGATCAGATCCAAGTGGTGAGAGGTCTGACACTACTCACGACCAAGCGAGTGCCATACCTCCCTGTGAGCTGATGGCGGGTAGTCCAAGTGAGAGCTCGTCTCCTTTCGAGGGGAGACGGCTTCGTGGCCCGGGGGCGCTCTCATTAAAGCTGGGCTCTTAGTTTCCAGAGGACCGGCCCCGTTCGAGGGGGCCGGCGGCTCGAGTGCCTCCCGTCGGCGGGATCTCTTAGATACCTAGTGCCCTGCCTTGGACACGCCATCTGGGTTCGAGGGTTCGTTCTAGAGCGGAACCTTTCGAGGGCTCCTTCCCATAGGCGCCCCTAACTCGGGTGCTCGAGGGCGGCTGTTCGAACCCGTCCGTGGGTCAGCCTCCGTTCCCTCGAGACTTACTTGTGGGACCGGGGTCCCTGGGTTTCTTACCGTGTAAGGGACCGTCTGTTGAGACGTCCCGTCATTGCGTCCGTTTGAGTCGCATCCATCCGTTGCAAGCGGCGCGCCTTTTTAGGCGAAAACCGGCGCATCGTGGTGATCGTGGGTTGGCGACGGTTGCGCTCTGTCTCGCGTCGCGTGCGCCCTGTAAGTGGAGGTAGGTGGCGGTTTGTCAGGGCATTTAATGCGGTTACCGTTTTTCGTCGAGTCCGCCGGGTGCGCGCGGCCGTTGGATGGCGTAATCTAGGCCGTCGGATGTGATTCACGCGGATCGGTCTTGGGCTCTATAAATATGGAGGAGTAGGCTCCCGGTTCTTCTTCCCCGCATTCCCGCCTTCCCCGCCGCTCCCGTTGCCGCTGCGCCCGCTATAGATCCAATCTGCCGCCGCCGTCTTCTGCAATCGCCGCGGCCGCCGCCCATGACCACCGGCGCCACTCTAGCCCGCGATCGCACCTGCTTGCTGCGCCACCGTTTCCCGCGCCACCGTTCCTCGTGTTCCGCCGCCGCTCGCTGCTCCACCGTCCCCGCTCCCGTCACCGGTCATGGGGAGGTCGCCCAAGAAGACGGGCCGAGCTCCGCTGTGGTGCCGGCGGCAAAGGCAAGGGCAAAGGCGGTGAGCGCCGCCAAGCCTTCCACGCCAGTGGTGATGGAGGAGGCGCTTCCGTGGCCTCGGTCCTCGGCGGACCGAGGCGATGCCGCTCAACTTGGTGAATGGCGGATTGCTTCCGCCCAACCCGGGCCGAGGGGTTACCGGAGTGGAGGGTGCCGGACGACGACCACCTCGAGCCCAATCCCCCGCCGGGCTATATCCCGAGTTTTATCAAAGTTCCACCGGCGGGGACTTGTGCGCGGCCGAGCCGCTTCATGCGGGCGCTCCCCCACCATTTCGGGGTTGAGCTCCAGCATTTCAACCCTAACTCCATCTCGCTCGCGGCTACTTATGCCACTGTGTGTGAGGGGTACCTGGGCATGGCGCCGCAGTGGGACTTGTTCACCCATATTTTTAAGGCGACGCTCTTCACAAAGGCGGTGAAGGGCAAGGAGGCCACCGACGACGACGACGATGAGGATGACGAGGAGGAGGAGGAGGAGAACGAGGAGGAAGAGGAGGAGAACGAGGAGGAAGAGGAGAAGGCGGTGAAACCAAAGGTCCGCCGCTACGTTCGAGCGGGTTCCTGCTCGATTGGACTGAAGAGGAAGGAATGCTGGCTATCCGGCGCGTGGTCGTCGAACAACGCCGGCCGGGACCGGAGTGGTTCTACCTCCGCAACGAGGAGGGCCTCTTCCCGAGTACACCGGCATCGTGCTTACCGCGCCTGGATTCAACTGGACGCACGGCCAGCCGGCGGCGCGCCAGCCCCGCATGGACTCTCTGCTCAATGCCATCTCGAGCCTCCGCAACCGGAGGTCCGGCAACCTCTTCTTCAACATCGCGCACGTGGTTGCCGAGTTCCACGCCCGCCGGGTGCTCCGCTCCGAGCGCCCGTTGCGCTTGACCCGGATGACGGAGGACGCCGATCCCCGCGGTGCTTGCGGCCGCCAGTAATGTCGGACGTGCCTCTCCCGGTCGCCACAATCGTGGCTCGGGTGCGCGACGCGATCGACGGCGGGCGGAACTTCGGCGAGAACCAAGTTGGCCTCTTCCGCATGCGTCCGGCCGTCAACCTGCTGGGCTATGTAAGTTTTCTCAAGATCCTCTTTTGTTGTTTCTTTTACTCGAGCAATCCTTATTGAGGCCTGGCCTTTTTTTTTCAGAATATCAACGATCACGCGGAGTCGAGGCCCCCGGTGAAGGAAGACGCGCCCAACCGTGAGGTAAGATGCCTGAGGGGCGAACGAGAACACGCTGCCGTGGTCTCGAGGAGGGAAGAGAAGGCGCAGAAAGCCCGTGCGCTAGAGGAGAAGGAAAAGCGTAAGGCCAGCGCCGCCGGAGCGTGAGATACGTCGCGGCGGACCCGACCGGACGAGCCCCGCCTCGAGTCGACCGACGAGGACGAGGGGGAGGATGACGAGAGGAGGACGATGAGGCGACCGACGTGATGACGCCACCGCCGCTCGAGCCCCGACGCCTCCTCGCTCTCGCGTGTGGAGCCAACTTTGACGCCGCACCTCCCGCGTTGACTCGTCGCCGGGTTCGAGCAGCCGCGGAGGAGTCGTCGAGCCGCGGTGCTCGAGCGCCGTCGCCGGCCCAAGCAAGGCAACGGGGTGCTGCGTCTCAACACTCCAGCCACCACGCTCGCTCGCCGTCGCCGGCTCAAGCAGGGCGGCGGGAGGGGTCGCCCCGCCGCTCTAGTCATGACAGGCGGGCGCCATCTCCGCCGCGGCGGGAATCTTCCTGTCATGGGCATAAAGAGGGGCGCCGTAGGGCGCAAGTGTCCTAGTTGGGCCTTAAGCCCATTAGTGTTAATTAGTGTCTCTCTTAGTTATTTGTCTATAGGATTAGTACCATATTGTCTAGGCACAAGAGGTGTTAGTTCTATGTACCCTTTATATTCACCCATGGGGCACAATGGAAATCAAGCAATGAATTATGAAGAAACAATCTAGTCTCCCTCTACCTCTCAAGCTCTTGGCATAGCATAAGGCCAATCTCTCAAGCTCTTGGCAAAGCATAAGGCCTAATTATCCTAAGCTCTTGGCAAAGCATAAGGCCTAGTTATCCCCAATTATCCCCTAAATATCCTGGTTCATAACAGCTGGTATCAGATAGCCTTTCGATCCTCCATCCACAGCCATTGTCGATCCTCTTTCAAAAAAAAAAACCCCGAGCCAGCACCAAACCCTAACACCACCGCCGCAATCCCCGATCAAGCAGCCGCCGCCAATTCCCTCCGTTTCCAAAAAAATCAATCCAGACGCCGCCCGATCCACCACGGCCCCCACGCGCGCCTCCATCTCCATCGGCCGCCAACGCAGCGATCCCGATCACTTCCTCCCGATCCCCACCACCATCCGCCGCCTCGCCTACCACCGTCGCACGCGCCGTCCGCATCCGCGGCCGCTTCTTCGCGGTGCGTCGTTCGGCGACACCGCGCGGTCTTCCCCGCATCGTCCCCGGGGCATCTCTCCGCGCGCCCACGTGCCGCATCGCCGGATCGCCGCGCGTCGCCGCGTCGTCTCCCCGCGGCACATCGCCGCGCCGTCACGACTCCGCGAACGCGTCATCCCGCGCGACCGGGACGGCGTCGGGTGCAGCATCGCGTCGTCCTTATCGATCTCCTCCACGTGTGGGTCTTTCCGCGCCGCCGGTGGGGCTTCTACACGCCATCGCGCGCGACTCTTCTCCGCGCCGTCCCGCGCGGCCCTTCTCCGTGCCGTTCCGCGTCATTCGCGACTCCGCGCGGGTCGTCTCCGCGCCATCCGCGCGACTTGTTTGCGAAGCAAATCCCTGAGGCTCCGCAGATATACGCCAACTCCGCCCAATGCTCCGTCTCGCCCATCACCCCTCGATGGATCTCCTAAATTTGCGGGGACAACCGATCCCCAGAGCCTTCGTCGACCGCGAGTCCTTCTTCCGCCGGAGCGCATCATGGAGGAAGAAAAAGTGTGGTCGGCTTCCCGCAATTTGGAGGGTGACGCCCGGGTTTGGTTCCTCCAAGTCCAGAGGACGAAGGCACCCCGGCCCGGCGTCGCTTCATCGCATGGCGTCGCTTCACCGAGCTCCCTCGCTCCGCCCGATTCAAACCGCCCCCGTGCCCCGACCCGCTCCACCGGCTATCCGTTGGCATCAACGACCGCCCGCGCATCCTTGCGGAGGTGACCGCAAAACCGGAGCGTCTCCGGTTGAAGGATAAGGAGGACCGTGAACGCCGGACGGCTATACGCCTCCAGGCAAAGACGGGGCTCCCGGGTACGCCACCGAGCGCGCAGCTCTTCGTGCCACAAAAGCATCAAGGGAGCAAGCAACGGTGCGCCTCCAAAGAAGCGGCGAGGAATGCTTGTCCGTCGCATGGTGCGGCGGCATACGCATGCTCCTCGGCTGCATCGTTGCCGTGCGTGTTCCTCCACTCGACCTCACCGATACGGCCCTGCCGCTCCAATTGCAAAGTGGAGGTCCAAGTATGGGCGTTTCCGGTGCAGCGACCTCGCATCAAAGAACCAAGATCGTGCATCAAAGGCTATCTCATTCATCCTTGGCCCCGCGTGGTGCTAGACACTTCCAAAGATAAGAGCCGGGCCGCTTCACCCTCCACCCTTCACCTACATGAAGGCAGCACAGCGCTCTTCCCATGGGATCCGGTGGATATCCTTGTATTTTAGTCCTCAATAAAAAGGGGAAGCCGAGATGTAAAAGGCTTAACCCTATTTCGCGTCGCCTCTCCCATTTCGAGGACGAGTTGGGTCTTCGAGGGCGAGGGAGATGTCATGGGCATAAAGAGGGGCACCGTAGGGCGCAAGTGTCCTAGTTGGGCCTTAAGCCCATTAGTGTTAATTAGTGTCTCTCTTAGTTATTTGTCTATAGGATTAGTACCATATTGTCTAGGCACAAGAGGTGTTAGTTCTATGTACCCTTTATATTCAGCCCATGGGGCACAATGGAAATCAAGCAATGAATTATGAAGAAACAATCTAGTCTCCCTCTACCTCTCAAGCTCTTGGCATAGCATAAGGCCAATCTCTCAAGCTCTTGGCAAAGCATAAGGCCTAATTATCCTAAGCTCTTGGCAAAGCATAAGGCCTAGTTATCCCCAATTATCCCCTAAATATCCTGGTTCATAACACTTCCTCCCGTCACCATTCGTCTTCAACGGGCGCGCACACCCGGCAGCAGGAGGCTGCAAATGTGCACACTTCAACTTCTGCACAGTCCGGCGAGCAGCGCCGGGCTCCTTCCAGCGACCGCCGGGCCGAGCGGACCTCGACCCGCAGGTCCCAGGATCCCGTGAGGGAGACTGCGCCCAAGCTGGCAAAAGAGTCGGCCAGAACGGGGGCGACCGCCAGGGTGTCAGAGCCCCCGAGCGGCACCAGTGGTGGGCTCGAGGCCCCCAAGTCTTCGAGGGACTCCAGGGGGGCGCCTAAGGCTCGGAAGCCCCCGAGCGCTTCGAGCAAGCCGGGCGGCTCGAGCAGCGCTACCTCGACCGCAGGGTAAGTCCTCTAGCCGACCTATCCCTTGTTGCACTATCTTGTTCGCGTGCGAGTGTTCTGTTATAACGAAATTTTTGTTTTTCTCTTTCTTCCAGGGCTAAGCGTCCCCGGCAAACGTTACCATCCCTCCCCCCATGCTGCCTACCAAGAGGCTGAGGACCGCAGGAGGATCGAGCGGCACCCCGTCAATGCCAGGTGGAGTGACCCTTCCCCCTTCTACTCTAGATTGGTTAGAGCGGGCCAAGGATGCACTTAGGCGTGGCAAGCTGATGCGGCTGCGTCCCGTGCAGGTGCCGGGGCCGTGACCAAGGCCACGGGGGAGGAGGACGCCACCGCCACCACGGCCTCGACCGCTCTCCCGCTCGAGATCCCGCCGTCGTCAGGCGCGCTGGGTGACGCGGCGGCGGGTGACAAAGGGATGATGGTACCAGAGCCGGCGGCCTCTATTCCGGCGACGGGGGCTGGATCGGAGCAGCAGCCCATCATGCTCGAAGACGAGAGTCCGAGCTCGGGCGCTAAGTCCTCCTGGCCAATCGGCCTGCGCCAACTCGAGGAGGAGCGCAGGGAGAAGGAGGAGGAGGAGACGCCGGCAGCCGCCGACCGGCCGGTGGGGGATGTGGAGATGCAGGAGGCGGGAGCGGCGCCTGAGCCTCAGCCGAGCCAGGCCTCAACCCCTCCTCGGGATATGGAGGTCGAGCCCTCAGCTGGGCAACGGGTCGAGGAGGGGGAGGCCCAAGCTGCCGCTCGAGAGGGCGCGCTCGAGGAGCACCCCGCCGCCATGCAAGAGGAGGAGAAGGCGGAGGAACTGGTGGAGCAGCGAGCGGGGCCGGTGGTGCGGCCCGTCGCCGTCGCAGCGCCGAGGAGCGTCGCCCGCAGGTGGAGCCGGGCCGAGCGGAGGAGCGGCAAGCCGCAGGGCGGGGGCGCGGAGCGGAGAGGAGCAGAGGAGCGGGCGGGCGAGCGGAGCGGAGCGGCAAGACCGCTTGCTGCGGCGGCGATGTGCGCCAGGGCGACGAGCAGGAGCACCACCTGCAGTCGTATCAGGTGCCGCCACAACCTCCACAACTGCTGGGGGAGCTGGTGCCCCACCTTGTGCCTGACTCGGAAACGGGCGAGGTGAGGTTCGAGGCCATGACCGACGCCGACCAGTGGGAGGAGGCCCAGAGGAAGCTGACGGCGGCAGCCATCGTCGACAGCCACATGCGGTCGGTCGGTCTTGGGCCCACCGAGCCCACCGATGCCTCTATCGAAGAGCGGAGGCGGCTCGAGGCGCGGGCGCTCGCTCAGGAGGCGTCCTCCTCCTGGAGCCAGCCGCAACGCCCGACAACCTTGGCCGAATGGGTGGTGACGGCGGGCGTCGATTTGGAGGCGGTGAGGAGACTCCACTCCTCTGTCGACAAGGAGATGCGGGAGGAGTTCCCCTTATGGGAAAGGCCGCCGCTGGTGCTCCCCGACCCTTTTGACCACGAGGCTCCTCCGATCGTGATGAACGACCAGAAGGAGCTCGAGGCATACACGGAGGCCGAGGAACGTCGGCAGTGGCTTGAGAATGCCTTGAGGACCGCCCTGTCGCTTGTCTCTGAGGACATGCCCCGGCTCCTTTCTGTGAGTACTTCTTGTTGTCCTTCTTTTTGTTTTATCGTGATTTACGATCTAATGCTTCCCCTTCACGGTTTAGACGACACAGAGCCGCTCATATGTCAAATCGACGCACATCCTTGCTACTCAAGAGAGCGAGCACGAGATCCGGCGGTACGTGCGGATGGGGCAGGAGGCCGAGGGCGAGCGGCACCGCTTTGCTCGGCTCCTTCGAGAGGCCAACGCCGCCTTGGTCGCCGCCAAGGAGGACGCCCAGAAAGCCCACGATGAACTCGCTCGAGTGGCGCAGGAGGCCGGGGCAGCGCAGCAGGAGGCAGGCGAGAAGCTCGCCCAAGCCGCGCAGGAGGCCGAGACCGCTCGTCAGAAGTACGCGCAGCTGCATGCAACCTTTGAGCAGCTCAAGAAGGACGCAGCTACGGCGCTGCAAAGCTATAAGGCCAAATGCCGGGACATGGAGCAGCTCCAGAAGGAGAAGGCCGGCGTCGAGGCCTATGTAAAGGAGCTCTAGGCAACGGTCACCCGGGAGGCTGCTGAGAAGGAGGCCCTTGCCAGCGCGCTCGAAGCGGAGAAGGAGCGAGCGAGCGGTCTCCAGGCGGAGGTGGTCAACTTCCGTCAGGTGGTGACGGACAAGGACCTCGTCATCCAGGGCGCCGGTAAGGCTTATGAGGAGCTGCGCACAGAGAAGCGCGACGTCGAGCGCGCCCTCCGGAGGAAGGAGACTGAGCTCGCGCGGGCGCTCGAGCGCGAGCAAGGGCTCTCGACCCGCTGCACCGGTAAGTGCTCGAGTCCTTTGGTCCTTTTTCCGTACGTGATTCATACGTGTTGCTCGAGTACTTGATTGAGTACTTGATTCTTGTCGTCCTTTTTTCAGGTTTGGAGGCGGACCTGGCGGACGCGCGTGAGTACGCAAAGTCAACCCACGCGCTGGCTGACCGCGTGCTCTCAGCCAAGGCCCACATCACCGGCGCCATTGACACCCTCAGCGCCAAGTGGGGCTTTCTGCCGGTGGTGGACGTCGAGGGGCCGGATGCTGGCCAGAGCTATGCTAGCCGGGTCCGTGAGTTCGGCGCCTCTCTGCGGGGTCGTATCCAGGAGGCCCTTGTCTTTGCTGCGCGCCGGACGATGGCCATCTTCTACTCGGGGTTCAGTATCTCGAGGGAGGACGCCCGGGCCGGGATGGAGGCCGTTGCGAGCGGCTTCACCTACGCCGAGGGCGAGCAAGAAGGGGGGGTCAACCCCCGGATCGAGCAGCTCAAGGTCGAGGCTGAGGAACCGGGCGCCCGTCTTGGAGGCGATCTGCTGCGTGAAGTCCTCCCGCCTGACGTGGAGTATTTTTAGCCGGCCTGCGAGCCAAAATCTGGGCAACAAGGCCCTTGTAAGAAATCTAAATATTCTAGTCATGGTCATGGCCTAAGCGGCCTAAAACCTTGACGCTTGTAATTTAAACCGTTATGCTTTAGTTTTTTCTTTGCGCTTGATATTGTTCTCCACTTCCTGCCTTTACTTTGTTTTGGCTAAGTATTGGCGCTGTGCTCGAACCACTTCGAGAGGGGATGAGTTAGGGTGCCGTAGCTCGGAAGCGTGGGAAACCTTGTGCTCGATCGTCCTGGCTCGGTGAGCTCGAGGTGACGCAAACACTTAGCTTTCGAAAAACTTCGAGGCGAGGAGGGGAAAGATTACAACGAGCGTCGTTTTCGAAAAAACTAGGTGCGTTATTTTGAGGACTTCAGGGGGGTCCCCCCCTGGTCTAGCCCCCGAGGGGGCTTGACTTGTAGAGACAAAGTCGAGCCCACCTTGCGTATGAACAAAAAGTAAGAAACTGACTTATTTATTCATACGAGTAGTACAATTAAATGAAATATGTACAAGGCATCGAGGCCTAGGGAAAAAAGCGACGTAGCTGTTCGATATTCCATGCGTTGGTGAGGGTCGAGCCATCTTCTTTGGCTAACTTGTACGTTCCCGGCTTCAGCACCTTGACCACGATGAATGGACCTTCCCAGGGAGGAGTCAGCTTGTGGCGCCCCTTGCTGTCTTGTCGTCGACGGAGCACGAGATCGCCGACCTTGAAATCCCTCTTGCGCACGTTCTTCTCGTGATACTGCCGTAGCTTCTGTTGGTAGCGCGCAGAGTGTAGGAGCGCCGTGTCTCGAGCCTCTTCTGCTTGGTCGATGGCGTTTGCCAGCCTTTCCTGATTAGTCTGCTCGTTGTAGGCCTTGAGTCGAGGGGACCCGTACTCGAGGTCAGTGGGGAGGACGGCCTTAGACCCATAGACCAAGAAGAACGGGGTGAACCCAGTGGCTTGACTCTCGGTCGTCCGCGGACTCCACAGGACAGATGGGAGTTCAGCTACCCACTTGTTGCCGTGTTTGTTCAAGCGCTTGAAAATCCTTGGCTTTAGACCTTGCAAGATCATGCCATTGGCGCATTCGACTTGGCCATTAGTTCGAGGGTAGGCGACTGCCGACCAGTTCACACGGATGTGGTACCGATCGCAGAATTCCAAGAACTTTTTGCCTGTGAACTGGGTGCCATTGTCAGTAATGATGACGTTGGGAACTCCGAAGCGATGGACGATGTCGGTGAAGAACTCGACCGCTCGCTCTGAGCGGATGTAAGTGATGGGCTTGGCCTCGATCCACTTGGTGAACTTATCGAACCCGCGATCTACTGACGCCGGCCATACAATCTCCAAGTCCATGGCGGCACGCAGGAGGGGGCCGGGGCTCTCCTCCCGCGGTCCCATGACTGACCGGATCTCATTGGCATACGTGGTGGCGGCGTTGATGAGCCCAAACGGGAGCCTGCGACGAGCTCGGTAGAGCCCGTGTGGCAACAGGTTGGGCGACGTCGGCCGTGCACGCGCTCGAGGCGCCACGCCGGGCTCTCTCGGCGAGCGCATGGCGAACGTGAAGCCAGGGTCCACGTCAAGGACTCCCTGTCCACGTGCCACCTCCTGCCGCACACTTGGCACCCCGGCTGGGTGCGTCGTGGCGTCTGGCTGGGAGGGCACACGAGCAGGGTGCTCAAGGCCCTGTGCCTGCTGGCGGTGATGCTGATGCTGGTAGCGTCGGCGACGCGGTGGCGAGCCGTGGTGGCGCGGTCGGCGCGCGACCCCACCAGCGCGTGGGGGTGACGAGCGTCCCCCTCCTGGTTCACTGATCGAGAGTAGAGCCATGTCGTGGCCTGGGCCGAGTGACACGAACTCTAGACTCCCAAACCAGATCACCGTGGCGAACGGAAACGAAGGAGCGAGTGATGCCATCCGGGAAAATGGCGGGAATCGGGTGAAAACACGCAGTACCCCTACCTGGCGCGCCAACTGTCGGTGTTTCGTACCCCGGGGGGTATTACACCAACGAGTAAATTTCTATGCGTGCTCCCTAATCCGGATGGTGATGCAAGATGGACACAAGCGTTTATCCTGGTTCAGGCAAAGAATGCCCTACGTCCAGCAGAGGGGGGAGATTTGTATTATCTTGCACCGGGGTGCTTGTACAGGGGCGAATACAAGCGAGTCCTGAGACTTAGCGTGCGTGGAAGTGTGCTGTGAACGAAAGCGTAAAAACCTCTCTCTTTGACTAGATCCTGGCGTCCCCTTTTATAGGCCAAGAGGAGGCTCAGAAGTACAGAGTAGATAGGGCTGTCGTAGGCGTGACGTAGAGGTACATGCGCCATGTCAAGTCGTCGAGACTGTAGACGCTCCCTTTGGTCGGGCTCGAGCCTGTAGCGGTATGGTCAATGATGGCCTGCTTGTCCTTCTCGGTCGTGGGCTGACGCAGTCGAGGTATGGTGCCGGTGTAGTCGAGCACGTGCGTCCAGGAACCCCGCGGTATGGTCGTCGAGGTAGGAAAGATAGGACACTGGGCGCCCCATGCTCAAGTCGCGTCCATCACTACTCCTCGAGCGGTTTGGGGGCTGCCTCGAGAGGGCAATGATCCGAGCAACGGGACGGGACGATGTAGTTGGTGGTACGGAGAGTTGACAACGGTGTTTGGAGGGAGTGCCGTACAAGGCACAGTACAAAGCATGGCGTAACAGTGGCACCTGCCGTCCTTGAATCCGGGGCATGGGCAGCGTAATGGCGGAAGCGACCCGTGTACGATCCACTGTTACGAGCTCTGTAGCCATGGAGTTAGGCAGGGCGGACGGGCAGTGGTACTGTTCGAGCCCTGGAGCCATGTGTGAGCTCTGGACGGGCAATGATTGGGAGCGGACTCGAGCGACTGCTCGCTCGAGCATCCTCCGTCCCGCTCGAGCGGTTGCTTGCTCGAGCGGTTTACGTCATCGTCTCGAGCGGTCGTACGCTCGAGCGGTTTCCGTACTTTTCTGTCGAGTGGGTGGGCGGCCGCTGCTCGAGTTTAGGAGATTCTGAGGCTTTGTGGGCCTGATAGTGGGCCGGGTCAGCTTGAGGGGGATTTGGAGGTTTCTCGGGTCAATTAGTTTTTGGGATTTTTAGAGAGGGATGAGGCTGATTTGCTCATCTCTAATTCGCCCAATTTAGGACCCCCTAATCTAGGTATCCAACACAAACCCTACCCCTATGAGCACCTTCGAAGGACTGAGCCGGCAAATCTCAAAGTTCACGAAGTCACCACAGGCGCCACGCTGTCGACGGGCACGTCACCTACCACTTAATGCATAGCGCCGGAAATTCTGGAATAAATCCAGAATAAAGTGTCGCACCCAGATTTGAACCCCGGGTGGGAGCTCCCCAACCAATGGCCTTTACCACTGCGCCGTGAACCCCTTGACAACGGCTAGAAGCCTCGCGGACGACGCGTGTGCATTTCCGGAGAAGGACGAAGCCATCCAGGTGTTAACCCTCGGGAACCCTCAGAATAAACCAAGTAAAACACTTAAAAATAAGCTCAAGTACAACACTTAAAAAATAAGCCTCGAGTTTGAATTTTAATTTGAATTTCATTGCTTGTGTCCCCAAGGGTGGCAATTCAAGTTTTAATTCAAACAGGGAGAATATTAAAATGTTTTTTATAAGTCAACTTGATCAACCAAAGGGTGTAATTAGGTCATTGGACTAAAAATATCCTTGGATGATGTTTGTGATCACTAATGACCAACCAAATAATGTAGAAAACAAAACAAGCTCAAATTCCTTCTAAGACCCTAAAACTCTATTTTACCCCCTTTTCATTTATTCAAAATATACAAAGAATTTAGGGTTAGTTAAAAAATACAGTTTGTAGATCTTGATGGGACCTACAAATGTCGTATACAAACTTTTTCAATTTTCAAAAGAGCCGCGTCCACGCTGAGCCAGTGTTTAATTATTGGCTTAGCTTAGTTCTATAGCTTTTCCTTTATTTTTATCCCCAATGTATATATGTTAAAAAATGCTAAAAGGTAATACCAGTAACTGTATTCGTTGTAGTTTGCAATATCTAGCGGTTCAGATTCTTAATAGGCATTATATAAACAATAAAAGAATATAGGAGTTCTGATCAAAGTGATAAACAACTTATACACAGGGTTTATACATACATATAGCAAAAGTTCTAGCCTAGTTCATGTTGACGAGCTCATATCAGAAATGCGAACATAGCTGCTACATATAAGACATATGTACATGTACATAAAAAGATTCATCTTATCAATATGTTCAAAGCTTGTATCATGGTCCCTCGAATCAAAGTTCTACTTGTCAGTACGCACATTATCTGAGAAGGTCAATAGTGCATTTTTGCTTCACGCGCACCACAACTACCTCGCAGCCGTGCGCAGCACCGCCACGTCCGCCCTCGCCGACGGCGAGCATGGCACAGTCGCTCCGATACTGCAATAGCTATCTCATCGAGTTTGCCTAGTCACTACGAAGCCATAGGAACAAACCGTGTCCAAAATGATCAAGCCGTTAGGGAGAAACACATGAGTAGAAGTTTCCACCCCGGCAGTCAACTCGGTCGCTCTAGTCAATGCCCAGATTTGAAGACGACACTTTTCATTATGATTTATTTATTTCGGAAAATTCAGATAATCCATATTTATTTGGAAATTCATAATAAATTATGCACTCCTGCTTACAAATTAGCTCATTTAAATCATAAATGTGCCTTCCATGAATTTTAATAAACTATTTATTGGTCTAAAAATTATTAAATTTGATTTTGTAGCCTAGTTAAGATGTAATATATCTAAATAAAATTTTGAGGTCAATTTGATAACTTTTATTTTAATACCTAATGTTTGCTTAATTAATTTAATTAATTAGTTAGTGTTTAACTAACTTAATCGTTTTAGGATTGTTTGGATTCGGAATTGTGTGATGAACTTAGGTCATTAACTCTTAATTACCTTTTGCACTTAATTAAGTTGATTGAGTTATCTTATTTAAGTAATTAATCTTTAGTTAGTAATAATTCTTGTATTAATTAAAGTATCTAATAAAATAAGGAGCAATGTAGTTGCCCACTTCCCAAGCATGGAAGAGCTCTCAGACATCTACTCCCTCCGTCCCTAAAAGACTGTCGCTACGTTTCCCAAGAAGCAATTTTGACCAATTATATATTAAAAAATAGGGAAAATTGGCCATGGGACACCGCGAAAGACATAAATTGGCTGGAAGACACTTTTTCATGTAACACTCACCACCAAAACAGTTGCCATTTATAAACCATAAGGCCAATGGCTATGAAATTTTAACAGCAACAAGATAAGATAGTTAGCTATAAATCATCTAATACTCACTTCCATAGAAAATTTCATTAAGGCCATGAAATCATGGCCACCAGAAAAGCATGGAAGAGCTCTCACACATCTACTCCCTCCGTCCCTAAAAGACGTCGCTACGTTTACCAAGAAGCAACTTTGACCAATTATATATTAAAAAATATAAGTATCTATGGTATATAATTAGTATCATTATAAAGATTTTTGAATCTAGTTTTTTAACAAGTTTATTTGAATATTTAAATGGTACGCGTATTTTCTACAAATTGAGTCAAACTTGTGGCATGTTCCCACGGCGACACTCTTCTAGGGACGGAGGGGGAGTACAGAGAACGCTAGAGTTTCATGTACAAACCCAGCTCATGCTACAATGCCCGTTGTGTTTGATGTTTTTTCAAAAAAAAAAGTTTGTGTTTGATGTCAAGAAAAAAAAGAGTGGGAAAAGGTGTCAGAGAAGGAGAGAGAGAATGGGATTGGTTGAGCACACGGATTGGACGTTGACGACGGCGGCCGGGCGGACGACCGAGACGATGACCATGCGCAGCTCAATTGATCGTCGCCTCGTCTCTGCTGCCAGAGTTCAAACTCTAGTCCCCAGACGACGTCGATCCCCCTCCCCTGTCCCTGAGCTGTCACTATAAATAGGCGTCGCCGCGATGTTAGGTCGATCAGCGAGAGACGAACAATGGCCGGCATATCGGAGCCCCTTCCCCTGCGCCGTCGCTGGAGGAGCTGGACGAGATGAAGCGGAGCGGCGGTCCGTCCGCCGGGCAGGACCACCACCGGCGTGCTGATGCCGCGCCGGCCGCCGGGCGCAGCGGCGCGCCGCCGTCGTCGCCGGGCGGGACCGGCGTGCGATGCCCGCGCCGGCGCGGCGCCGGTGCTGCAGGATCCGTCGTTGGTGCCGACGGCGGCGGCGCGCGTGCGGCGCGCGGGCGCCGGCCCGGGGATCGAACCGGCAGCCGCCGGCGGTGCCCTTGCCACGGACGCTGCCGTCCCGGCCCTGCGGCGCAACGCGCGCCGCCCCCTCCGCATAATTTGGTACGCCACGCATTCTGCTGCCCGGCAAATTAAGGCTCAATTTGATAGAGAATTTGATCATAATGTTTGATGTGGATATAGGCAACGGTCGCCATGCTGCAGATAGCGGCGGGCACGGACGTGGTGTCGGAGTTGGCGGCATTCTCGCGCCGCCGCCGCGTGGCCGTGGCCGTGCTATCTGCGCACGGCGCGGTCGCCGCGTCCGCTGCGGCGCCGGGCGGGACGGCCGCCATGACGCTGCGCGGGCACTTCGTGCTGGCGACGCTCTACGGCACCGTCTTTGCCGTGGCCCGCCGCCGCCGGCGTTACGCCCCGCGCCGGCGTTCTCGGTCTCCCCGGCCGGTTCGGGCCGTCACGTAAACGTCAACGGGGTGGCCGGGGGAGATGACCGCGCGCACGGCGGGGTGGTCGTGTATGCCGCCATGTGGAGCTACGCCGAAGTCCCACCGGCGCCCGCACGCTGCGCGGGCGCGGCGCGGGCGCAGCGGCGCGGGCATCCGACTAGCGGCGCGGCGGGCGGCAACGGCGACGTGGCGGGCCCCGGGCCGGCGGCCGCGCCATCGTCCCGCGGACAGCCGCTCGACGTCCCCTCGCAAATGCGGCGCCCGGCCTTCTAGATCGAATTAACTAAAATTATGTCGTCTGTATGGATACGTGCTCGAGCTAGACCTCGCTTTGGCTCCCCATGGGTCGTCCCTCACTCGACAAGTCGAGGGAGGATGTCGAACCCTGTGCGAGGTCCAGCCACTGCTCCAACGGCACGTTGGATTTGGTGCTCAACCTCGAGGCCTTAGAGGAGTAGGGAGAGTGCTTTGACGGATTTTATAGTGTCTCGTGGGCAGGTATCTTGAGTTGTCGAACCCCAGTATGTATTCAAACCTTTTTAGTCGAGATGTGCCATGTGCAATCGATCCACCGAAACTCGTGTGGCTCGGCATTGCTAGTATCTTGGCATCCATCCCATGAGCCTTTTCGGTCGGAGGTGAGGCGAAGAGCCTCATGCTACCCTCGATAGGCGAGCATCGACGTCCTGAGTGAGCTGGTAGCGGGAAAATCCATGTGAGAACTCATGCCCCGTTCGATAGGGGTCGACTAGTGTCCTGGAGGCGCTCTCATAGCGGCAAACGCGTTGACACTTTGGTGCCAATTCCGTTCGATAGGATTCGGCGTATCGATGCCACCCTTCGAGGGGATTCCATGGTGGTCCTCTTAGTTATGCCTTGGATACGTCCGAGGGGGTCTCGAGGATACGGCGAGGCGCTTGAAGATCCTCGGCTTGAATCCCAAGAGAATAATACCCATTCACACGAGATGTGGTGTCGGTCCACGAAATTCCAAGAATTTCTTGCCACCGCATTGCGTGCCGTTGTTGGTGATGATGGTGTTTGGGACTTGTCGGAGTTTCGAATCGGGGGGTGTAACACCAACTAATGAATTTGTGATGCGTGTCCCCAACTCGAGATGCTGATGCGTGGAAGGACTTGTATTAACTCGCACCGAAGTGCTTGTACATGGGTGAATACAAGCGAGTTGTGATGACTTGATCGTTTAAGATGGTGTGGTCTCGTGAGTTATTGTTGTTGTGTCCTGCACTAGGTCCTGGCGCCCCCTTTTATAGTCGAAGGGGAGGTTTAGGAGTAGATTCGTGATGAGGGCATACGTAACGATTATGTCGAGATATGGACGCTGGTCGTGGTCGTGGTGGACCCTGGCAACGGCTAGAAGCCTCGCGGACGACGCGTGTGCATTTCCCGGAGAAGGACGGAGCCATCCAGGCCACGGGGAAGGAGATCGAGGGCCTGGGGGTCGAGACGACAGAGACCTCTCGAACCCTCAGGAATGCTGAGAGGGAGCGTGACGCGGCCCTGAAGGATCTCGATCAGGCCAAGGAATTCGGAAACAAGTCACGAATATTTAAGTCACGAATATCAGGAACGACAACCTTCTTCGAAGACCTTGGCCAGTTCACCTCCTGGGACCTCGGCGGCATGAACAAAGCCGGTGCGGTTCTCCGGTTTTGTTCCGCGATCGGCTTGGGGTGCTTGGACAAAGCCACCCGAGAACTTCTCCATGTCGAAGCCGACACACGAACGAATGGCGCCATGGTCATCTTCACTCCGTGATGAAGAGCACCACGGACTTTGTCTTGAATAGCGCTTCCGAGCGCTGCCATCCGCCGAAGATAGACGTTCTCGGGTGCCTCACCGACGATAGATTCGCCTGGCCCCACGTCGAGGTGGCTGCAGAGATGGGCGATGGCGCGCTGTAGCCTCTCGGTCCTACCCATCTCATCCTCCTCCTCCTCATCGAAGGTGACCAGAGCGGCTTTGGACGCGCCCAGGGCAGGGGGAGCCAACGGAATCGCCTCCCCCGCCGCCGCCGGCACCTGCCCCGACGCGAGGGAAGTAGCCGAGTCGCCAACGGATGCGACGACCGGCCCCGCCCTCGCAACGACCGGGGTCGCCACCGCCAGAGGCGCCCCGGAAGATGCAGCAGGCGACTCCAGAGAAGGACGCGAAGGTTTATCCTAGTTCGGGCAAAGAAAGCCCTACTTCCAGCGGGGAGGATGAACTCGTATTATCTTGCACCGGAGTGCTTGTACAGGGGTGAATACAAGCGTGGAAGTGAGGGTGGAATGCCGAGATAGCTAAGTGTGGTGTGTGTGTGAGAGCGTGTAGGTGTTGGAACCTCTTGAACTTGAAAGCATGAGAGCGTGAATGCGTGCCCTATACTAGGCCGTGGCGTCCCCTTTTATAGGCCAAGAGGAGGTCCAGGGTTACAGTGGTTTGAGGGCTGTTTTAATGGTGACATCGAGGTATGGGCGCCGGGTTGTGTCATCGGGACTGTAGAGACCGGCTTCTGTCCGCTTCGAGCCTGTGGACTCCTTCTTCGATCCGGTCCGAGCCTGTAGCGGCATGGGTTATCGATGGATGGTCGTACGTTCCCGTGAACTCCGGCGTGTAGTCATCGAGGCGTGAAAGACAGATCACTGCTGGCAGCGCGAGTCCCGGATGACTGCCATCATTACTCGAGTGGTCCCCACTGTTTCGAGGGGTGGGATTCGAGGGAATGACGCCCGAGCTCAAATGACCGAGCCGCGGGATATCCGGGTCACATATAGTGACTACGTTCTGATGGGGTGCCGTACGGGGCATGATGAGCGATAAGGGGAAACAGGGCGGTGAGATAGATGTACTTCTCCACTATTGCGCCATGTACCCACGTGGTTAGGCGGGGAGTCGTACTACAGCCCATCCCGAGCCGGTAAAAATGTGTCCAGGGCAATGATTGGGGTGTCTCGAGCCCTCATTCGTACGAGGGTTCTCCGTCACAAGCTCGAGGGGTTCGGAAACCCTATCTCGAGGCCACCGAATCGCACGACATTGCTCGAGCTTGCCTCGTCGGCTCACGTGTCATCGTCCGGGCCGTTCGTACCCGTTCATGGGCCGGCCCAATCGGTCAGGTGGTGGTTCAGCTCGTATTATCCGCTATGTTAATGACCCCACAAATTATAGTCATCGACAAGAGTAGCCCCGAGCCCTTGTATGAGTGTAAGGCCTCATGCAAGGGATCAATATTGGAGTTTTCGAGAGGGTTCATTTACATGATATTGGAGATTTCGCGCGTCCCCGCGGGGATAACCCCCGAGGCCTTGGAGCAGTGAGTAGGACTAAATTCCAGGGGCTAAATTCTCGTATTTCTCGAGGCGTTATGTTTATGGAGTTGTAGCGCCCTTTGGAGGGTTTCGCTTTGAGCCTCCGGTTTTTTGATTGGTTTCGTTCCTCTTACGTCGAGGTGCACCATAGGCAGTTGAGCCCCCGAGCCCCGCGTGGCTGGTGCTTCGCTACGTACATCGTTCTTCCCACGGTCCCCTTTCGCTCGGGTCATGGGTTGAAGAATGTTGTGCTATCCACGATCGGATGAGCCTCGACGTCTTCAGTGAGCTGGTAACGGGAAATCCAAGTGAGAGTTCGTTCCCTTTTGAGGGGACCCGAATTCGAGGCTCGGGAGCACTCTCATTGAAGCAGCACACATAGTGACTAGGGTGATCGTTCGATTGAAGCCGGTGGACTCGATTACCTGCCTTCGCGGGTTCCCTTGGTCACATTGTATTTGGCCATGGATACGTCCATGGTACGTTCTCGAGCATTGCCTCGTATTGGCTCCCCACTAGGTTGCCCCTGACTCGGATGCTCGAGGGCGTCTGTTCGAACCCGCTCGTGGATCAGCCTTTGCTCCCTCGAGACTTGGTAGGACAGCTGTCCTGCGTTACCTTACCGCGGAGGGAAACGTCCTTTCGACGGGTCGCGTCGTTTCGCTTACCGTGGAGCATCCGTCCGTTGGTGGATAGTGGAGCGGCACGGTAGTGGTGGGCCTGCGGCGGGAATCGAGGAGGCGGTTGGTAGGCCGTCGGATCGAGGAATGGCGACCGTCAGATTTGGCCGTGGCCGCTCGGCCACCCGTCGCCTATAAATCGGGGCTGGCACCACCGCTCTTCCTCACGCTGCCATTGCCTTCTCTCCCACTCCGCTGCCGCCATTAGCGCTTCTCGCCCTTGCCGTTGTTGCCAGCGAGTTCTAGCGCCGCCGCCGTCTTTCTCTTTCCGTCGCCTTGCTTCTTCGATCTCGCAATGGCACCCAAACCCGCCGCCAAGGATACCGGCAAGAAGGTCACCAAGGCTCCTGGTCCGGCGACCATTCTAGATCCGCTGCCGTGGCCACGGTCGACGGTGACCCCATTGAAGCTCAATGGCCTGGTGCATGACGGGCTCCTTTTCCCTAATCCGGCGGAGGGACCGCCGGCGTGGAGGGTCCCCGACGACGACCACCTGGAGCCTAACCCCCCGGCGGGTTACGTCGTCAGTTTTGTTAAGTTTCACCTCCGCGGGCTTGGGTTACGCCCCAGCCGGTTCATGAGGGCTCTCCCCCACTTCTTCGGGGTGCAGCTGCACCACTTCTCCCCCAACTCCATCTCCCACGCCGCCGTCTTCGCCGCTGTGTGCGAGGGCTATTTCGGCATGGCCCCGCAGTGGGACCTCTTTCTCCATATCTTCAAAGCACAGTTCTTCACCCTGGCGGCGGGGAAGGACGCGCGGAGGTACGCGCGCGCCGGGTCTTGCAACTTGGCGTTGAAGAGGGGGGAGCTCTGGATCCCCGCCAAGATGACGTCCAACAACGGCAAGTGGGCGACGGAGTGGTTCTATCTCCGGAACGACGACGGGTTGTTCCCGGAGTTCACCCCCGACATCCTCACCGGCGCCAAGTTCAACTGGGAGAATGGGGTACCGGAGGCGGAGCAGAAATGCCTCGACCCCCTTCTCGACGCGCTGCGCGTGCTTCAAGGCCTGAGGGTCGACAAAATCCCACTTACCGCCGCCCACGTCATGGCGGTGTTTCATAGCCGGCGGGTGCTTCCGTTGGTGGAGCGCCCGCTGCTCCTGCACCAGATGGGGGCCAACGCCAACCCCGCCGCGTTGGCGATGAGCCGGATGTCGGAGGAGTATCTCGCCCCCAACCTCGTCGCCAAGCGAGTTCGAAAGGCGGTCGAGGGCAACTCCTTCCGCGAGGAAGAGGTCAACTTGTTCCCCATGCGCCCGGACGCCGACATGATGAGTTTGGTAAGTTTCTCGAGCCTCTGGTTTCGCTTTTCATCTCGAAACATCCTTGCCTCATCATTTTGCATCTCTTTTCCCTAGGGTGTGATCGAGCATGCGGATTCGAGGCCCCCGGTGAAGGAGGACGCCGCAGGACGCCAGGTGAGACGCCTGGCTAGCGAGCTTAAGCATGCCGCAGTTTTAGGGAAGGAGGCGCGCGCGGGGAGGCGCCGCCGGGCGGAGGGGGACGTGTTGTCTCTGACAGCGATGACGTCCTCGGTGACCCCTCTCAGCCTCGAACTCGAACTGACACGCTTCCTCTGCAGGAGCACATCCTGGAGCAGCCAGAGGAAAGATCCCGGGGCCTTTCGAGGTCCTCGTCCCGGCGTCCACGTGCGGTAACGACGCCGACCTCGACTCCGGACAAACAGCCCCAACAGAGCTCGACCTCGAGAGGCCGTGGGGAGCAGACGGCGTCATCCCCGCGTTCGAGCGCTTCCAGGGGGCATCGAGGCCTATGAAGGGTTTGACCATGGTTAGGAAGGAGCCCCTGATCCCTACGGGGTAAGCTTTCCATTGTTTTGGGTCATGTCCGTTCTTTTCTTGTACACGGTTTTGTTGCGCTCATGACCGCATTGCTCGCGGTTTCTTAGGTTGAAACGCCAGGTCGAGCGGGCCGACCCCACGCCCACCAAGAGGCTTAGGTCGAAATTGTCCACTCAGACGGCGGCTGCTGGCGGAGGTGGGTTCTTTCTTCCAGCCAACACGTTGGAGTGGGTGGCTCAAGCTAATCCCGCCACTTCTCTTGCAGGTTCAGCTGCTTCAGGAGACCCGGCGGGCGGCGAGACCACCGCCCCGCCCTCGACGTCGACGGCTGCCGCAGCGGACCAGACGGCGGCTCCTGCCCTCGAGGCTGGAGTTTCGAAGTCCATGCCGGAAGCCCCCGAGTTTCGTGTTTGGGGGTCAGAGTCATCCCCAATCGACCTCTCGGACGAGACTGAGGAAGGGAAGGAAAACGAGGAGTTCGTGCTGCAGCCAGGGCACCACGAAGGGGAAGAAATGGCTGCTTGTCAACCGGGGGAGCTGCAGCAGTCGTCGGGGCAGCAGCAGCCCCCCTCGAGGTGGTACTCCCGTTACAAGAGAGCATTGTCGCCGCGGCCGCGCGGCGCGAGCCGCCGGTGGATACCGAGGCTTACTCGAGCCCGCCGCCAGAAGCGCCGGCGACGGACGAGTTCCGGTTGTCAGGAAAAGAGGCGGCCGCCGAGGACTTGACCACGCAGCATCAGCGGCTGGACGAGGATGCCCTTCGGCTAGCCGGCGCGGGGACCACTGGGGGGGTCCCCACTCGCCCGGCATTCTCCCTCCTCGAGTACTTCTTCGACACCGAGGAGCAACGCCCAGGTGAGGGGGAGTCGTCGAGGGTTCGAACGGGGCTCTGGCCGCCGTCCCTCTCTCTTGCAGATCGGGTGGCGCGGTTCGGTGGTTCCCCGGAGATGGTTGAGCAAATCCGGTCGGACGTGAGGGCGCAGGTCCAGACCTCCCTCCCAGGTTGGGGCAAGGAGCCCCTCGAGTTCCGCGATCCGCTGGATCCCGCCTCCCACGCCATCGTCATCGACGACCCTTCGGAGGTCCAAGACTGGGAGGAGGCCGAGGCGTCCCGGGCGTGGCTGGTTCATGCCCTGACGTTGGCCGTCAGCATTGCTACCAAGGATCTAGGCCGGAGCAATGCGGTAAGTCATAATTCATACTTGAGCTAAGGCTATCCCGGATCGATTCTTGTTTTGCGTCTGATCCCTCGATTTCTCGTTCGCAGGCCCTGAGGAGGAGATCTCACTCGAAGTCATTTCTCCTCCATGGGACCCACGACCGTCAGGAGGAAGTGGCCCGCCAGCTTGCGGCTGGCCGCGCCGCTCAGATGGAGGTGGCCCGCCAGGTCGAGGCCGCCCGTGCAGCCCAGGAGGAGGCCCAGAAGGCGAAGGAGGAGGCCGCCGCGGCTAAGTCCGAGGCTGAGAGAGCTCGGGGCCTTAGGGTCGATCTCACCACCGCCGAGGCATGCATTAAGGACCTCGTGGACCAACTGGCTGAGACTTCCGGGCGTTGCAATGCTCTCATCACTTCGGTCGGTGAGGAGAGGCAAAAAGTAGCAGCCCTGCTCACCGAGGTGGACACCCTGAAAGCCTGCATCCAGGAGAAAGAAGGGGTCATCGAGGGCCTGCGCGCGGAGAAGGCGGAGGTGGTCCGATCCTTCAAGGAGGTGGAGCTCCAGCTCAACGACGCCTGGAAGGAGCGCGACGCAGCTTTGAAGCAGCGCGATGAGGCCGAGAACGCGAAGATGGCCGTCCGGACTTATTGCGCCGGTAAGTTCTCGTTTCTGAGTTCGAGTACCCATTTTTTGTGTTTCCGTTGGTTATGAATGAACTCGCATTTGCACTTCGGGCCTCGAGGACGACCGCACAACGCTCAAACGTTGTCTAAGGGCTTCCGGGGAAGGTCTCACCCGTGAGCGGCGCGACCGACCGGGCTCCGCTCCGCCATCAACGATCTCAGTAACCCCTGGGGGTTCGAGCCCATCGAGGAGGATGGTGAGGAGGAAGAGCGCGGGTCGGCCCTCGTCGACCGGCTCATCGACTTCGGGGTCCATTCACGGGATCAAGTCCGGGAGGCGCTCCACATCGGCGTGAAGCGGGCGATGGCCGTCGTACGCTCGGGGTACCTCTACAACATGGACGTCGTCTCCTCGGGCTTCATTTTCGACAAGGACAAGACCCCCGAGGAGAACCACGTGTGGCACCAAGCCCTTATTGCTGCCGCCGAGGTTCCCGGGACGCGCTTGGCACGGAAGTTCGAGCCCGAGGTCCTTCCTCCCGTGGGCGAAGAGGATGCCGAGGTCCTCCTTGAACCCCAGCCGGGGGTTGATGGAGAGAATGCCGGGGCCGAGGGTGGCGGCGACGTGGGTGGCGACGACCAGGGCACTGGAGCGGGATCAAGTCCTGAGCCCTGCGTGGCGAATCTGGGCGAGAAGGACCATGTAATGGCTTAGCTTTTGAAACATTCGAGGTGTTTTAACTAAATGCATTTGAATGCCCCTGGATCGTTTTATTTACGGAGCCGTCCTTTTCCGTCTGTCTAAATGCTTTGCTTTTTAAACTAAATTCGTCTTTGTACCTAGTCGAAAAGCTTTTGAAAAAACACTTATGTTTTTTGAGGTCTTCGGGGGTCCCTTCTGTCAGCCCCCGAGGCATGACAGGGCGGGCTTGGTTTTGACAGGGCACAGTCACGACCGAAAAAGTACTTTTAGAATTGAGACGTATGTACAAAAAACGGGAAATATACAAGCGCTCGAGGCCTTAGTGTTAAAAGCGACGTAGTTGTTGGATGTTCCAGGCCCCTGGATCGTTTTTATTTCTGGAGCCGTCCTTTTTCCATCTGTCTAAATGCTTTGCTCTGTCTTAAGTTTGTGACTCTGCTCAATTCAAAAAAAAAAGTTTGTGACTCTGCTCGATTCCCTCGAGGGGTGACGTAGTGAGTGGGGGTGCAATAGCGCACAGGAAATCGTACTGCCCTCTGCGCGATGCAGCGTTGCCCATGTCGAGCAGGTGGAAAGGTTTTGAGGGGTAGCGGGTTTGTTCGAGGCCCCCATTCGCACGAGGGGTTTTCCGTAACTCCTTCGAGGGGTCAAGTTGGCCTCCTCCCTTTTATTAAGCACACTTGTGGGCATTCGAGCCTGTTCGTGGGCCGGCAATGATGGTTCTCTTCCGTGGCGGAAAATTAGTGTTGGGTTTTGGTTTTAAAGTACGAATTAAGGGAAGACAATGATGGTTCTCTTCATCCCATCACTTAAGTACCCGACAGATCACTATCTGGGACTTTCGAGGGGGCTTAATTTGAAAGGGTGTGTTTCGCCTTTCACCTCGGGCGCGTGCGAGCGACCCCCGTGGCGGTAGCCCCCGAGGCACAACGAGAGTGAGTGTGTATTCGAGCCCCCAGTTTTGCGTGGTTGTGGCGTTGCTACCTCTTAGCGTCCTTACTACACGAGCTTTTTCGTTCAGGTTGTAGGGTGAAGAGCGTCGTGCTACCCACCACTGGGCGAGCCTCGACGACCTCGGTGAGCTGGTAACTGGAAAATCCAAGTGAGGACTCGTCCACCCTTGATAGGAGATAACTTGTGGCTCGGGAGCGTCCTCATTTTAGAGCAACGTACGTAACTCTCTTATTGCTTATTTGGCCCCGAAAAAAGTGGAAGTAACTTCTTGCAATAAAGGGAAGCATGAATTCATTATTGATGAACAAATATGAGTTCGGTGCAAGCATTGTCATGTCATCGATATCGAAAGGGTCTAGGCCCACTCTCCGCTCAGTGATTTTATCCATTTTGAAAGATAGTAGGCGAAAAGTAAAATTATCGAGGTGGCCGCCGTAGTCGAGGTGACAGGTCAGGGAGACAGATATCCTCGAGTCGGGGTATGTAGTTTGGCAATCGCGGCAGTCTGGGACGTCGAGACCCGTTCGTGGGCCACCCTAGTAGAGCCTAACGCCTCGATCGAACACTGGGTTCCCCGTTCGTCGGCAGTTTGGTGAAGGTCAATGGTGCGCTTGATCTGCAGGTGTCAGGGTTAATCCAAATCAGTCCAGGATCAAGGGCACTCGTTATTTAGGAACATGACAGTAGCCCCAGAACCCAAGATGTTGTTCTTGGTTCTCTGTAGGGTGAGCGCGAGCGCACCCTTCGGGTGTAGCCCACGTTGCCTCAGAGGAGTAGGGAGACTCCTTTCACGGATTTTATAGTGCCTCGACGTCACAGTGAGTTGATAGCGAGAAAATCCATGTCAGAACCCGTGCACCATTTGATAGGGGTCGACTTGTGGCCCGGAGGCGCTCTCGTAGCAGCAAACGCATGGACACTTGGGTACCGATTCCATTTGATAGGATTCGGCGGATCGATGCCTCCCTTCGAGGGGATCCCATGGTGGTCCTCTTCGTTTTGCCTTGGATACTTCGAGGGGATCTCGAGGGTACGTGCTCGAGCTAGACCTCGCTTTGGCTCCCCATGCCTCACTCGACAAGTCGAGGGAGGATGTCGAACCGTGTACGAGGTCCAGCCACTGCTCCAACGGCACACGGAGCCGTTGGATTTGGTGCTCACCCTCGAGGCCTTGCAGGAGTAGGGAGAGTGCTTTGACGGATTTTATAGTGTCTCGTAGACAGGTATCTTGAGTTGTCGAGCCCCAGTATGTATTCAACCCTCTTTAGTCGAGATGTGCCGCAATCGATCCTCCAAAACTCGTGTGGCTCGGCATTGCTAGCATCTTGGTATCCATCCCACGAGCCTTTTCGGTCGGAGGTGAGGCGAAGAGCCTCATGCTACCCTCGAAGGGCGAGCATCTGACGTCCTGAGTGAGCTGGTAGCGGGAAAGAAGGGGTCATCGAGGGCCTGCGCGCGGAGAAGGCGGAGGTGGTCCGATCCTTCAAGGAGGTGGAGCTCCAGCTCAACGACGCCTGGAAGGAGCGCGACGCAGCCTTGAAGCAGCGCGATGAGGCCGAGAACGCGAAGATGGCCGTCCAGACTTATTGCGCCGGTAAGTTCTCGTTTCTGAGTTCGAGTACCCATTTTTTGTGTTTCCGTTGGTTATGACTGAACTCGCATTTGCACTTCAGGCCTCAAGGATGACCTGCACAACGCTCAAACGTTGTCTAAGGGCTTCCAGGAAGGTCTCACCCGTGAGGCGGCACTGACCGACAGGCTCCGCTCCACCATCAACGATCTCAGTAACCCCTGGGGGTTCGAGCCCATCGAGGAGGATGGTGAGGAGGAAGAGCACGGGTCGGCCCTCGTCGACCGGCTCATCGACTTCGGGGTCCATTCGCGGGATCAAGTCCGGGAGGCGCTCCACATCGGCGTGAAGCGGGCGATGGCCGTCGTACGCTCGGGGTACATCTACAACATGGACGTCGTTTCCTCGGGCTTCATTTTCGACAAGGACAAGACCCCCGAGGAGAACCACGTGTGGCACCAAGCCCTTATTGCTGCCGCCGAGGTTCCCGGGACGCGCTTGGCACGGAAGTTCGAGCCCGAGGTCCTTCCTCCCGTGGGTGAAGAGGATGCCGAGGTCCTCCTTGAACCCCGGCCCGGGGGTTGATGGAGAGAATGCCGGGGCCGAGGGTGGCGGCGACGTGGGTGGCGACGACCGGGCACCTTTGGAGCGGGATCAAGTCCGGAGCCCTGCGTGGCGAATCTGGGCGAGAAGGACCATGTAATGGCTTAGCTTTTGAAACATTCGAGGTGTTTTAACTAAATGCATTTGAATGCCCCTGGATCATTTTTATTTCTGGAGCCGTCCTTTTCCGTCTGTCTAAATGCTTTGCTTTTTAAACTAAATTCGTCTTTGTACCTAGTCGTAAAGCTTTTGAAAAAACACTTATGTTTTTCGAGGTCTTCGGGGGGGTCCCTCCTGTCAGCCCCCGAGCCATGACAGGGCGGGCTTGGTTTTGACAGGGCACAGTCACGACCGAAAAAGTACTTTTAGAATTGAGACGTATGTACAAAAAAGGGAAATATACAAGCGCTCGAGGCCTTAGTGTTAAAAGCGACGTAGTTGTTGGATGTTCCAGGCCCCTGGATCGTTTTTATTTCTGGAGCCGTCCTTTTTCCATCTGTCTAAATGCTTTGCTCTGTCTTAAGTTTGTGACTCTGCTCAATTCAAAAAAAAAGTTTGTGACTCTGCTCGATTCCCTCGAGGGGTGACGTAGTGAGTGGGGGTGCAATAGCGCACAGGAAATCGTACTGCCCTCTGCGCGATGCAGCGTTGCCCATGTCGAGCAGGTGGAAAGGTTTTGAGGGGTAGCGGGTTTGTTCGAGGCCCCCATTCGCACGAGGGGTTTTCCGTAACTCCTTCGAGGGGTCAAGTTGGCCTCCTCCCTTTTATTAAGCACACTTGTGGGCATTCGAGCCTGTTCGTGGGCCGGCAATGATGGTTCTCTTCCGTGGCGGAAAATTAGTGTTGGGTTTTGGTTTTAAAGTACAAATTAAGGGAAGACAATGATGGTTCTCTTCATCCCATCACTTAAGTACCCGACAGATCACTATCTGGGACTTTCGAGGGGGCTTAATTTGAAAGGGTGTGTTTCGCCTTTCACCTCGGGCGCGTGCGAGCGACCCCCGTGGCGGTAGCCCCCGAGGCACAACGAGAGTGAGTGTGTATTCGAGCCCCCAGTTTTGCGTGGTTGTGCCGTTGCTACCTCTTAGCGTCCTTACTACGCGAGCTTTTTCGTTCAGGTTGTAGGGTGAAGAGCGTCGTGCTACCCACCACTGGGCGAGCCTCGACGACCTTGGTGAGCTGGTAACTGGAAAATCCAAGTGAGGACTCGTCCGCCCTTGATAGGAGATAACTTGTGGCTCGGGAGCGTCCTCATTTTAGAGCAACGTACACAGAACTCTCTTATTGCTTATTTGGCCCTGAAAAAAAGTGGAAGTAACTTCTTGCAATAAAGGGAAGCATGAATTCATTATTGATGAACAAATATGAGTTCGGTGCAAGCATTGTCATGTCATCGATATCGAAAGGGTCTAGGCCCACTCTCCGCTCAGTGATTTTATCCATTTTGAAAGATAGTAGGCGAAAAGTGAAATTATCGAGGTGGCCGCCGTAGTCGAGGTGACAGTCGGGGAGACGGATATCCTCGAGTCGGGGTATGTAGTTTGGCAATCGCGGTGTGCGGGGACGTCGAGACCCGTTCATGGGCCACCCTAGTAGAGCCTAACGCCTCGATCGAACACTGGGTTCCCCGTTCGTCGGCAGTTTGGTGAAGGTCAATGGTGCGCTTGATCTGCAGGTGTCAGGGTTAATCCAAATCAGTCCAGGATCAAGGGCACCCGTTATTTAGGAACACGACAGTAGCCCCAGAACCCAAGATGTTGTTCTTGGTTCTCTGAAGGGTGAGCGCGAGCGCACCCTTCGGGTGTAGCCCACATTGCCTCAGAGGAGTAGGGAGACTCCTTTCACGGATTTTATAGTGCCTCGACGTCACAGTGAGTTGGTAGCGAGAAAATCCATGTCAGAACCCGTGCACCATTTGATAGGGGTTGACTTGTGGCCCGGAGGCGCTCTCGTAGCAGCAAACGCATGGACACTTGGGTACCGATTCCATTTGATAGGATTCGGCGGATCGATGCCTCCCTTCGAGGGGATCCCATGGTGGTCCTCTTCGTTTTGCCTTGGATACTTCGAGGGGATCTCGAGGGTACGTGCTCGAGCTAGACCTCGCTTTGGCTCCCCATGCCCCAGTATGTATTCAACCCTCTTTAGTCGAGATGTGCCGCAATCGATCCTCCGAAACTCGTGTGGCTCGGCATTGCTAGCATCTTGGTATCCATCCTACGAGCCTTTTCGGTCGGAGGTGAGGCGAAGAGCCTCATGCTACCCTCGAAGGGCGAGCATCTGACGTCCTGAGTGAGCTGGTAGCGGGAAAATCCATGTGAGAACTCCTGCCCCGTTCGATAGGGGTCGACTAGTGTCCTGGAGGCGCTCTCATTGCGGCAAACGCGTGGACACTTGGGTACCAATTCCATTCGATAGGATTCGGCGTATCGATGCCTCCCTTCGAGGGGATTCCATGGTGGTCCTCTTAGTTTTGCCTTGGATACGTCCGAGGGGGTCTCGAGGATATGACCTCGAGCTAGACCTCGCTTTGGCTTGGGGCGTCCCTAACTCGAGGATGTCCAACCCTATTCGAGGTCCAGCCACCGCTCCCTCAAGAATTTGGAGTGGGACCGGAGCCCATTTTACTTCTCATCATAGAAGGTATCACGTGCGATAACTCCTCCCACCCGTTGGGCGTGCCTTTTAGGCGGAGACTTGAAACGGCGCGGTCATGGTGGACCCCGGCAACGGCTAGAAGCCTCTCTTTTTTTTGAGATTACACAGTACAACGCAGACGCTCAACACGCACGCACACTCACCCCTATGAACACACGTACGCAAACCCTACCCCTATGAGCACCTTCGAAGGACTGAGCCGGCAAATCTCGAAGTTCACGAAGTCACCACAGGCGCCACGCTGTCGACGGGCACGTCACCTACCACTTAATGCATAGCGCCGGAAATTCTGGAATAAATCCAGAATAAAGTGTCGCACCCAGGATTTGAACCCTGGGTGGGAGCTCCCCAACCAATGGCCTTTGCCACTGCGCCGTGAACCCCTTGACAACGGCTAGAAGCCTCGCGGACGACGCGTGTGCATTTCCCAGAGAAGGACGAAGCCATCCAGGTGTTAACCCTCAGGAACCCTCAGGAATAAACCAAGTAAAACACTTAAAAAATAAGCTCAAGTACAACACTTAAAAAATAAACCTTGAGTTTGAATTTTAATTTGAATTTCATTGCTTGTGTCCCCAAGGGTGGCAATTCAAGTTTTAATTCAAACGGGGAGAATATTAAAATGTTTTTTATAAGTCAACTTGATCAACCAAAGGGTGTAATTAGGTCATTGGACTAAAAATATCCTTGGATGATGTTTGTGATCACTAATGACCAACCAAATAATGTAGAAAACAAAACAAGCTCAAATTCCTTCTAAGACCCTAAAACTCTATTTTACCCCCTTTTCATTTATTCAAAATATACAAAGAATTTAGGGTTAGTTAAAAAATACAGTTTGTAGATCTTGATGGGACCTACAAATGTTGTATACAAACTTTTTCAATTTTCAAAAGAGCCGCGTCCATGCTGAGCCAGTGTTTAATTATTGGCTTAGCTTAGTTCTATAGCTTTTCCTTTATTTTTATCCCCAATGTATATATGTTAAAAAATGCTAAAAGGTAATACCAATAACTGTATTCGTTGTAGTTTGCAATATCTAGCGGTTCAGATTCTTAATATGCATTATATAAACAATAAAAGAATATAGGAGTTCTGATCAAAGTGATAAACAACTTATACACAGGGTTTATACATACATATAGCAAAAGTTCTAGCCTAGTTCATGTTGACGAGCTCATATCAGAAATGCGAACATAGCTGCTACATATAAGACATATGTACATGTACATAAAAAGATTCATCTTATCAATATGTTAAAAGCTTGTATCATGGTCCCTCGAATCAAAGTTCTACTTGTCAGTACGCACATTATCTGAGAAGGTCAATAGTGCATTTTTGCTTCACGCGCACCACAACTACCTCGCAGCCGTGCGCAGCACCGCCACGTCCGCCCTCGCCGACGGCGAGCATGGCACAGTCGCTCCGATACTGCAATAGCTATCTCATCGAGTTTGCCTAGTCACTACGAAGCCATAGGAACAAACCGTGTCCAAAATGATCAAGCCGTTAGGGAGAAACACATGAGTAGAAGTTTCCACCCCGGCAGTCAACTCGGTCGCGCTCTAGTCAATGCCCAGATTTGAAGACGACACTTTTCATTATGATTTATTTATTTCGGAAAATTCAGATAATCCATATTTATTTGGAAATTCATAATAAATTATGCACTCCTGCAAAAATTCTGAAATTTTCTGTGGGAGTTCTCTATGCTGAGCTTGATGCAGAAAAAGTATAAAATGCCAAGTTTGAGTGATTTTGTATGCTTACAAATTAGCTCATTTAAATCATAAATGTGCCTTCCATGAATTTTAATAAACTATTTATTGGTCTAAAAATTATTAAATTTGATTTTGCAGCCTAGTTAAGATGTAATATATCTAAATAAAATTTTGAGGTCAATTTGATAACTTTTATTTTAATACCTAATGTTTGCTTAATTAATTTAATTAATTAGTTAGTGTTTAACTAACTTAATCGTTTTAGGATTGTTTGGATTCGGAATTGTGTGATGAACTTAGGTCGTTAACTCTTAATTACCTTTTGCACTTAATTAAGTTGATTGAGTTATCTTATTTAAGTAATTAATCATTAGTTAGTAATAATTCTTGTATTAATTAAAGTATCTAATAAAATAAGGAGCAATGTAGTTGCCCACTTCCCAAGCATGGAAGAGCTCTCAGATATCTACTCCCTCCGTCCCTAAAAGACGTCGCTACGTTTCCCAAGAAGCAATTTTGACCAATTATATATTAAAAAATAGGGAAAATTGGCCATGGGACACCGCGAAAGACATAAATTGGCTGGAGGACACTTTTTCATGTAACACTCACCACCAAAACAGTTGCCATTTATAAACCATAAGGCCAATGGCTATGAAATTTTAAAGCAACAAGATAAGATAGTTAGCTATAAATCATCTAATACTCACTTCCATAGAAAATTTCATTAAGGCCATGAAATCATGGCCACCGAAAAAGCATGGAAGAGCTCTCACACATCTACTCCTCCGTCCCTAAAAGACTGCCGCTACGTTTACCAAGAAGCAACTTTGACCAATTATATATTAAAAAATATAAGTATCTATGGTATATAATTAGTATCATTATAAAGATTTTTGAATCTAGTTTTTTAACAAGTTTATTTGAATATTTAAATGGTACGCGTATTTTCTACAAATTGAGTCAAACTTGTGGCATGTTCCCACGGCGACACCCTTGACGGAGGGGGAGTACAGAGAACGCTAGAGTTTCATGTACAAACCCAGCTCATGCTACAATGCCCGTTGTGTTTGATGTTTTTTCAAAAAAAAAAAAGTTTGTGTTTGATGTCAAGAAAAAAAGAGTGGGAAAAGGTGTCAGAGAAGGAGAGAGAATGGGATTGGTTGAGCACGCGGATTGGACGTTGACGACGGCGGCCGGGCGGACGACCGAGACGACGACCATGCGCAGCTCGATTGATCGTCGCCTCGTCTCTGCTGCCAGAGTTCAAACTCTAGTCCCCAGACGACGTCGATCCCCCTCCCCTGTCCCTGAGCTGTCACTATAAATAGGCGTCTGCTTCGCTGATGTTAGGTCGATCAGCGAGAGACGAACAATGGCCGGCATATCGGAGCCCCTTCCTGCGCCGTCGCTGGAGGAGCTGGACGAGATGAAGCGGAGCGGCGGTCCGTCCGCTGGCAGGATCACCGCCGGCGTGCTGATGCCCGCGCCGGCGCCGGCGGCGCAGAGCGGCGCCGCTTCGTCGTCTGCTGGCAGGACCGGCGTGCTGATGCCCGCGCCGGCGCCGGCGCCGACGCTGCAGGATCCGTCGTTGGTGCCGACGGCGGCGCGCGTGCGGCGGCGCGGGCGCCAGCCGGGGATCAGGAACCGGCAGCCGCCGGCGGTGCCCATGCCACGGGACGCTGCCGTCCTGGCCTCTGCCGGCGCAACGCTGCCGCCGCCCCCTCCGCATAATTCGGTACGCCACGCATTCTCTGCTGCCCGGCAAATTAAGGCTCAATTTGATAGAGAATTTGATCATAATGTTTGATGTGGATATAGGCAACGGTCGCCATGCTGCAGATAGCGGCGGGCACGGACGTGGTGTCGGAGTTGGCGGCATTCTCGCGCCGCCGTCGCATGGCCGTGGCCGTGCTATCTGCGCACGGCGCGGTCGCCCGGGTCACGCTGCGCCAGGCGGGGACGGCCGCCATGACGCTGCGCGGGCACTTCGTGCTGCTGATGCTCTACGGCACCGTGCTGCCGTGGCCCGCCGCCGCCGGCGCCGCCCCCGCGCCGGCGTTCTCGGTCTCCCTGGCCGGTTCGGGCCGTCACGTAAACGTCGACGGGGTGGCCGGGGAGATGACCGCGGCGCACGGCGGGGTGGTCGTGTATGCCGCCATGTGGAGCTACGCCGAAGTCCACCAGCTGCCCGTTGCTGCTGGCGCGGGCGCGGGCGCAGGCGGCGGCGGGCATCCGACTAGCAGCGCGGCGGGCGGCAACGGCGATGTGGCGGGCCCCAGTGGCCAGCAGCCGGCGCCATCGTCTCGCGGACAGCCACTCGACGTCCCCCCTCTGCAAATGCGGCGCCCGGCCTTCTAGATCGAATTAACTAAAACTAATATTAGAGCGCTCATAATATTATTACTTTTTTGGAATGAAATGTTATTTTTTCAGTCGTCCATTGCTTCAGTCAATTGAGTTTGAGACTAGCATTTCCTTCATAGGTGAGGGGGTTATGTAGACTTTTTCCTTTGTCAAATTATCCCTAGGTGTCAATTTGTTTTTCTTGAATTTTTATGTCCACCAATTTGTTTAATTAGGTCGTGCACTCTGTGTATCAGCGTTGTTCTAATCCTGCCACTGTCATCATCGTGAGAGAATTAAAAATATATACATGTATAGGCATCTATACGCATGCATGAGTTTTCAGTTAGTGGGATAAAGTTAAGAAAAAATTAATTGTATGGTGTTTGTTTCCCTATAGAGAAGGA
Source organism: Themeda triandra (assembly GCA_018135685.1). Lineage (NCBI taxonomy): Eukaryota > Viridiplantae > Streptophyta > Magnoliopsida > Poales > Poaceae > Themeda > Themeda triandra. The sequence continues at coordinate 38,949 of JAENPR010000870.1, forward strand.
AGGACGTAATAGTATTGACTATTTTTAATTGGTTAGTTGTGAATTGTGTCTTTTGAGTTTATCCTTGCGGAATTGAAGGAAAAGAAAGGTTCCGTTTCAGTTTATAAAAGGATACGAAGATCCCCAAACAATCTGCTAGGGTGTCCACGCCTAGGCCTTTGTCTTGGAGAGAGGGAGATGATGAGTGGGTGACGCGTGTGGGCCCTACATGGCACTCAACATCGGTCAAAACAGCTTTGCCCTCTTCCACAGGTGCCAAAAATGATCCATTTTGATAGTTTGTGTGCCAGGAATAGACGGTTTTATAGTTGAGGGTCTGAATTAGACCGAAACGATAGTTGAGGGGTGAAAATTGGACATAATCCTTTATTGATTGCCATCTAAGTTCTTAGTAATAGTTTTTGGACTTCCAGACTGAAGAATCTTATACTATATATATGTGTTTATTAAAAAATAATTTCATTAAATTCTATTTTTATCTAATCATTATACTTACTAATTCTATTTGTTTTGTAAAGGGCGGACATACATATTTTTATGAATATTCTTCTTTTTTTACTTTGTAACGTCCCGATGTTATGGTAACTAAAACTTGACATGTCATCATATGCATTGCAAAGCATTCATGTTAGGTGAACCTTGAAGTGCATCAACTAAAATAATAAAATAAATTATATTAGGTTGCTTGTGTTTCTGAGATGATGTGTCACTTCACCAAAAATCTTATTTTTAAATGTCATCACAAATACCTGAGGGTCGAGACGACAGAGACCTCTCGAACCCTCAGGAATGCCGAGAGGGAGCGTGACGCGGCCCTGAAGGATCTCGATCAGGCCAAGGACGCATGGACGGCCCTCGACTCCCACAGCGTCGGTAAGTCTTTCTTTGTAGTACTGGTTTGTTTGCATCTACGTCTTCACTTGCCTCGACTGACTCCCTGTTGCATTTTTAAGACCTCAAGGCCGACCTGCTCGCCGCCCGGGGAGTCGTGCGCTCGGGTTTCGAGTACTCGATGGACGTCGTCTACTCGGGCTTCGTCTTCGACATCGCCAAGACCGCAGAGCAAAATGAGGAGCGGCACCGGCCCTGGTCGACATCGCCGAGGAACCAGGCGAGCTTCTAGCGAAGAAGATCGAGCCCGAGGTCCTTCCGCCGGCGCTGCGGCCGGCGGTGGTGATGATGATGATGGTGGCGAGGAGGCTTGAGTCCTGAATTGGGCAAGGAGGCCCATGTAATAAGTAAGTTTTTGTGATATTTTTATAATGTCATAGCCTTGGAGACTCTGAACTGTAATGCACTTGATATAGGATGCATCTGAGTATTTTTATTTCTCGAGCTATCTTTGTTTTATTTGCCTGAACGATTTGGTACCCAGAGGCGAAGGAGAGCTCCCGGTTGGACAGACCTCGACCCTTAATGGGCTCGAGGTGTTTTCCAGTTAGTTATGAAGCATTCCCCCCATGTTTACAAAAAACGTTTTAGTTTTTCAGGAACTTAGGGGCGTTCCCCTCCACCCCCGAGGGAGCAGAGTCGATGCTACCTTCAGTTATGAACGAAAACAAAAGTACTGGGGACCAGAACTTTTTTTATTCATTCCTCATGCAAAAAATGTACATAATACGGGAAATGTACAAGGCCGGCCCTAGGGGTAAAAGCGACGTAGCTGTTCGATGTTCCATGCGTTGGTGAGGGTCGAGCCCTTCCCGTCCGCCAGCTTGTATGTGCCTAGCCTTCCCGAGGAGGGCTACTGTCGAGGATGCGGATTAAGGATCCCTTAATACCGCCCCAGCCAGGGAATAATCGAGCATTGCCTACGAGGGAAGCATAGGCAAATCCCCGATCCGGCCCAAAGAAGCATAGCCCATAAGGGGGAATGTCGCGCTCGACCCAAAGAAGAAGCAGGCCCGTGGCGGGAAGGAGACTGTACGTCGAGGCCACCTCTCGAAAGGAATGTTGCTGCAGCCGCTTGATCTCGTACTGTATGTCGAGGCCTCGAGTGACGGAACTCCGCCCGAGCGGACGAGGTGCCCTCCGACAAGGGGCCGAGGCAAGCTCACGGGCTGGCCCCCGAGATAGCGGGGACCGCTACGGACATGACCCGTCAGTCGCTGCCATCCCGCACGACGCATTTAATACACCAGGAGTTTCACTTTCACTTACTCCTACCACGCTCGGGATTGGCTGTACGGGGGATCCCTGTCCCCGCAATATCCTGTCATTCATATCCTCCTCCATGCCCTGGCACATCGAATGACATCAAAACTGGGTACGGCTGCCTACCCCAGAGACGTCCGATCCCCTCGATTAAACTGAGTGTATTCCGTATGAATCGTACTGCACAATCGGGGCCTCGGATTCCTTGTACATGTCTAGACAGCCGCATTTAATGCGCGTGCTGGCCAAGCAGGGATCAACTACAGTACAGCGCGTGCACGACGGAAGGTGAGCTCTCCAATCCATTGCCTCGGGGCCTCGAACCACGCCGCTCTCATCAGCAACAGTACCACAGACGTGCAGGAGGCGTTGCCCCGACATGTCGTGGCAGACCTCGAGCGTATCCACGTTTCTTACCTGCCACGAAATATATAACTCGTGCCACCCTCTTGCGACCATAAAAGGGGGAGGCCGAGAACCCTTTACGACTCAGGCTTTAACACACAGCTCTCCCCCATACGCAAAACAGCAAGCACGCACACAAGCACAGAGACCGGGGATCATATGCCCTCTCTCAACCTGTTGTACACACGGCACCTAGGTGCAAGGAATACAATATCTCCTCCCCATAATAAAACAGAATTCGGGGTCGATGCCGCGAACCACGTACCAGGTTTGCCGACCCAATTCGTGGTACGGGTACGATATGGGTCGATGTCCCATTTATGGATGGGCGATGGAGAATGAGACAGTGTACTTCTCGCCAGCCCTCGTGCCTCCTTGCGTCACTGCCAGTGTACTTCTACCCAGCCACACGAGAATAAGACTGACCGGCGGCGCCGGCGGCTTTGCTGTATCGCATATAGTGGTATAGGCCATCACAAGGGAGATGAGCTGGATGGGCCAGAAAGGAGGTGCTCACATTCGACGTAGTGGGTTTCCGGGGAGGCCCTGGTCGAGTCCGAGATGCTGACAGCCACCCTCGACGGCATGGCCAAGCACGTCCCGAGCCCAAGCGCCACAACGGCAACTTCGAGCCCACCTAGAAACCAAGAGCGCGTCGAGCCACGAGACCGCCACACTCCCCCGGGCTAAAGGCGCCTCTACTCACCACATTTGAGTTAAGGGCCACTCGAAACAAAACCTTGGAAAACTTCACAGAAAAACCAAGTTATTCGGAAACAAGTCACGAATATTTAAGAAGCAACACTTAAAAGTCGGCTCCTCGAGCCCAATAGGTTCAAAACAAAATTACATGGGCATCCCTCGCCCAGACCAAACTTTCACTCAAGGGGGGGGGGGATATCAGGAACGACATCCACTTCGAAGATCTTGGCCAGTTCACCTCCTGGGACCTCGGCGGCATGAACAAAGCCGGTGCAGATCTCCTGGTTTTGTTCTGCAGTCAGCTTGGGGTGCTGGACAAAGCCACCCGAGAACATCTCCATATTGAAGCAGACACCCGAACGAATGGCAGCCATGGTCATCTTCACTCCGTGATGAAGAGCACCACGGGCTATGTCTTGAATAGCGCTTCCGAGCGCTGCCATCCGCCGAAGATAGATGTTCTCGGGCGCCTCACCGACGATAGATTCGCCAGGCCCAACGTCGAGGTGGCTGCAGAGGTGGGCGATGGCGCGCTGTAGCCTCTCGGACCTACCCATCTCGTCCTCGAGCAGTCCGTTCAGCATTGCCACATCCTTGTCCCCCTGGGCCTTCTCCCTTTGTACTTCAAACATCTCTTGCTCGACCTCTAAAATACGAAAAATAGGAGTAAGAAACAAAAGAGAAAGAGCCTCAAGCCAAACCACAAGAAAACCTACCCAGAATTTACACCTACAAGGCGGAATACTTACCCTCGACGTAGGTCCTCAGCCCAACCTCCTGGTCTTCCAGCTCGAGGTTCTTCTCCCTCAGCTCGCTCAAGGCCGCCTTGTGGTCGGACAGATCCGCTCGGAGGTTCTCGATCTCACGGCTGGTCCCGGAGATGGCCTCGTCCCTCTCCTTCACGAGAGAGGCGATTTCCTGGTGCGCGGTCACGAGCGAGGAGGTGGCGTCGCCAAGCTGGAAGTTGGTAGTCCGGTACTTGTTGGACATATGGACCAAACTCACCTCTAACTCCTGAATCCGGGCCGCCTGGGACAGCCCGTCCGAACGCAGCTTGGCCAGCTCCGCCGAGGTGGAGGTGGACACCTCCTGGGCCTCCGCTAGCTCCTTCTTCAGCCGCTCCGCCTCCTCCTTCAATGAGCCGGCCTCCTCCTGAGCCTTCGCGGCGTCTTCTCGAGCTTGGGCGGCCTCGGCTTGGGCCTTGGAAATCTCCCCCCGAGCCGGCCCCGTCTCCTCCAAAGCCTTCCTCGCCTCCTCTTTGGCCTCATCAGCCTCCTGGGTTGCTTTCGCCAGCGCTGCCTTAAGCTGCTCGCACTTAAGCTGCCAAAAGGGGACCTGCTTCCACCCCCCGTGGGTGCGACGGATGAAGAGGGACTTGGTGCGAGAGTCCACTCTCATCTCCTAAGAAAAAACAAAAGGTGGCTTCAGAAAGGGGACAAAAAGAAAAAGAAATGGGGGCAGCTAAGAAAGAGAAAAGAAACCAAGACTTACGTCAAACACCCGAGCCACGTCGTTGGCCATGACGTCCGCCGTATGCCGAAGAGAGGTAACCACGTGATCCCGGAAACCCTCGAGGGCTGCCCACCGGTGGATCTCCTCTATATCGTTCAACTCGAAGAGGGGCTCCTCCCCCGGGGTCACATGGTCGGCGATCACGAAGGGGCCGCCAAAATCCCAACGAGGGACCTCCTCTGCCATCCAGGCGTGCATAGTCTGGCGGGTGGCCCGGATCCCGGCGGCGCTCTCGCCCTCCGCGAGCGTGGGGAACATGCGCCGTGAAATGGCCTCGATCAGGTCCTCGCCCTCCTTTTTCTGCTCCTTGCCCAAGCCGCGGGGAACCCGCCCTTGGACCCGCGCATAGGCCATCTCGCCAGGAAGCTTGGGCACAGGCGGGACAAGGTCCGTGAACGCGGCGCCCGTAGAGTCCCTCGAAGGATCAGGCCCCACCACTAACGGCCCCTCGAGGATGTACCTCTCGAGCTGCGAGGGCGGGAGGGCCTGCGTGGTCACGTAGACACCAAAGGGCCACACGTCCTCCGCGTCTTTGGCAGAAGGCGTGGAACCTGCCCGCGTTTCCGAGGCGACCGGTTCTGCCTCCCCCTCAAGGGAGTGCGGTTCTTCCCACCTCAAGGGAGGGAGTGCGCTCTCAACCACCGGTTCCGCCGGCGGGACCAGCGTCGCCGGCCCCTCCGGCTGACTAAGGGCCAACGACCCTGTCGTCTCCTCCTCCATCACCGCCCGTCGCGGCGAGGGCAGGTCCTGCTGCCGATCCTGCTGCTGCTGCTGGTGCTGTTGTTGGTATTGCTGCGGCTGTTGCTGCTGGTGCTGCTGCTGCTGCTGATGTTGCTGCGGTTCTTGCTGCTGGTGCTGCTGCCGTTGGTGTCGCTGCAGTTGCTGCTGTTGGTACTGCTGCTGCTGAAGCTGCTGCGGTGGGGGACTCTGATGTGGCCGGTCCCCCTCGTGAGGGAAGCAGCCGAGTCGCCAACCGATGCGACGACCGGCCCCGCCCTCGCAACGACTGGGGTCGCCACTGCCAGAGGCGCCCCGGAAGATGCAGCAGGCGACTCCAGAGCCACCCTCGAAGGGGAAAGGCCCGACGCCTCCCGCATCCGCTGGGCGGCGTCCATTTTAAGAACTTTGGCGGGGGTGAACTCCGCCTCCTCTGGTTTACGCTTGATGCTGCACAGAGACAATCACGCTAGCATAAATAAGCTGGCTCGACGAAATAACACAAGGCAAAATCGAGCACGCGAGGGAAACAAGTTCAGGCGAAATCGACCACGCGAGGGAAACAAGTTCTCACCCGGAGAAGGGAATCCGGATGGGAGAGGACCTCGACGCGCCCGGGGACTTCACCGGCGTGACTTGGACACGAGGCTTGACCAAGGCCAACACCGGGTCGCGGCGGCGTTACGGCGGAAGGAGGTGGCGCGGCGGGAGCACCAGAGGACGAAGCCGAAAAGGGCGCCTCCACGCGCGAGCTTGCGAGGACCTTCGCGCCCTGAGGCGGGAGCCCTGAGGCAGCCTCCTCAACCCTCCGCCCGCCCAAGGACGCGCTCGGAGAAGCCGCGACATGAGGTCCCCGGCTGGGAAACGAGACTCCCGGCGGCGGCGCGCGTTCCGCCAAGACCGGCACGCCAGAAGAGGCCCCAGCCTCCGCCTGCGCCCGCCTCGCCACGGGCCCCGAGCTGCTCCCCGCCTCCGCTTGAGCCGGCATGCCCGCCTCCAAAGGTTCCTGCACGACGTCGGGAAGGTTAGCCAGGGTTGATCCAGTGTCAAAATACTCCCAATCGCTACCATCGTCTTCGTTGTCTTCTCCCTCGGAGGAGGGTTCCTCGGGGGATTCCTCCACTGGCTCGTTGTCGTGCCTCTGCCGAGCCCTACGCGGCGCCAAGGCTTCACGAGCAAGATTCCTCGCCTTACTTTTCCACTTCTCGATATTCTTTTTCTTCCTGTCCTGGGCGGCAAAAAAGCGTCTCACCTGGCGGTCGGGGCGATCTTCCGGGACGGGCGGCTCAGAGTCCCCCACCTTGGACGTATCCTGGAGCAAACGAGGTACGGGAGTAATAAGATACAGAAAAGGGCAAACTAGAATCTTGAAAGGAAGTCAAAGGAACGGAGGATGGGAATTACCACGATGGGCGCGCCTTCTCGAGGGCGCATGGTCACCGCGGCCAACTCTTCGATGGTATGATCACCACCAATCATCGTGCGGACTCGCTTGACCACCTCTTCGGCGAGAAGGTTGATCGGCAAGCGGAAGGCCGCCGCAACGATAGCCGCGGAAAGGCCACTCTGGCGCAGCACCCTGAGCGCCGCGAGTGCCGGCTCGAGGGCAGCCTGATCCCCCTGTGGGACAGCCGATAAAGGCGGCGGAAATCTAAGACGACGGCGGCGACAACGATGATATAGGAAGGCGAAAGCAAGTAACGTAAAACAGGGGGGTGGAGAAACCGCCCTCTATTATATATAGACCAACCGTCAAAGGTAAAACAGGGGGCGTTCAACGGGCAGATCCGTCAAAGGGGGCAACTGAATCCCCGCATTTAATGCGTATTACCAACCGGGGCCTCGGCTTCTGTAGGAGATAACTCACGATGGGACGTCTCGAGTGACCGGCGCCGCCTGACATGAGCGCGTAACTCCCCTCCTCAAAAGGCGCGTCAACAACGGTAAAAAAGTGAAACGGTAAGATTCCCCGACGGAGCCTTCCACAAGAAGGAAAACTTCCCCAGGCCCCACCAACAAGCCTCCAGGGGACAGGGTTGGCCCATGAGCGGCTTCGACGTAGCCTTGAGCCATAGCCTCGAGCCAGAATCCCGTCGTGGGGAGCGGAAAGGACTGGGCCAGCGAGTGCCGATCGGCCTTCCTCGCTCACCGTCTAGATCTCTCCGCGGGTGCTATAAATTGAGCCCCAGCATATTGCATTCGTCTTCATGCGCCCCTGCTCTCTTTCTCCTCTTGTCTCCTTCTTCAGTCTTCTGCCACCGAGAACTCTTAGAAATGGCGGGTTGCAACCCTGGGAAGAGGGTTATGGAGGACGACGAGGTGAACTCCCATCGCGAAGTTCGCCCTCATCGGTGAGTCGTGTCTTCTTTGTGTTCTTGAATCTATTCTCCCTTGCGGAATGTGACTAATCCGCGTTCTTGGTTCTTGAAGCGACGACGCCGGCACATCCGCGGTTGGTGCAGCAGCGCGGGCAGCGCAGAGGGCGTTGGCGGCGCCGGCACCTCTGGCACCTCCGGTGGCGGAGCCGGCGGTTGTGCCCGCCATTCCGCCACCAGTGTTGGTGGCCTCGGTGGAGGAGTCCGTCGCCGATGGATCGGAACCGGAGAATCCGCTTGCCCTATTGGTGGGCAAGTATTATTCTGATATGATGATGGCGTGGGACAACTACTCCGAGGCCATCAAGTAGCTCGGCCAGATGGAGAGCGTCCTGGCCGAGGTCCAGAAGGCCCACCTTGACTCCCAGATGGAACTCGAGGTGAAGAGGATGGAGAATGAGGACCTCGTCGCCAGGCTCAACCAGGCCCTCGTCAGCGCCGCCCGGGCGGAGGAGGATTGGAGGGCGCAGATAGACACGCTGCTGGTGCAGCGTGCCGCCGCCGACAACCGAGTTGCCGGTAAATCACGGTTTTTTCTTGTTCGTCTGACTCTGTTTGTTTGACGTGTCTTTGGTGATGGATTTCTTCATTCATTGTTTAGATCTGACCGCGTGCTTTGAAGCGCTGCTAGTCGCCGCTAATGAGGCCGCGGCCGCGGTGAACGCCGAGGGCGAAACCGTGGCCGAGAGGGTTGGGCACATCCGCCCTCGGGTCGACCAGGTGGCCCTGCACGGCGTGCGGTATGGCGCCGCTGCCGCTTACGCCGCCGTCCGCGCCCACGCAGAGGTGGACGTGCGCGGACTGGACCTGTCCGCGGAGATCCTCGATGCCATAGAGGACGACGCCGACGACTTCGAGGCGGAGGCGGCGCAAATCGCCGAGGTGACCGTGCCGGCGTTCATCACGGGGCGGCTGTTCGACCCGGAGTAGATTGTACTTAGGATTGCAATCTACTTGTTTTGCAAGAATATTTTGTTTAATGGAAACTGTCATGGTCGTTTCTTTGTTGTATTCTCGAAGGTATCCATCGTGGCCCTCTTCTGCTTTCTTTTTCATGCTGTCTGTCGACTCGAGCTCGTTTTGACCGAGTATGTGTAAGCCACCGTGTCCGATGATTTAGTCGTTTGCAGAACGACTTGACTTAGTTAGGATCAGGCCTCCATTTGGTGAAGTCCTGTGTTGCGTTTTGAGTGCACGGATTTTTTACAACGTGTTCGGGCATACTGGCGTTCATCTTACGGGTGCTAAGCTCGACAGGCAGGCCTCGAAGTCCTCAATGATCTGACAACAGGGAATCCAAGTGATAACTCATGCCCATTCGATAGGGCCGTCGACTGGCACCTTGGAGGCATTCTCATTGAAGCAAACACATGGTCACTTGGGTACTGACTCGGGTTGGGTGCCTAGCCGGGTCCGTGACCGGGGTTGGGTGCCTATCCGTGACCGGAGGTGCCATTTTTGGGCTACTCCTTTTTCGTATTTGACCTCTTTCACCATATTGTTCCTACGACACGAGGTGGCGCTCCTGCACCAAGTCTTCACGGGACCAACGACACAAGGAAAAGGAAGGGGCCATCCTTGCCGCTGGGAAGGAGATCGATGACCCAAGGGTCAACAACACGAATTTGTCCCAATCCCTCAAGGCGCTCGAGCTCGAGTGCAACACCGCCTGGAAGTACCGTGATGCCACCGAGAAGGAGCGTCCAAGCACACGCAGAGCGTTGACAATGACATGCTCACCGCCCAGATGAGCGCCAAGGCACTCAAGGGGGCCCTCAATGAGGAGATCTCGCTAACCACATGGCTCCCCAATGCCATTACAAGCACCTCGGTGCTGAGGTCCGCTAACCACGTAGGGCCTTCCTTTGCACGAACTAGGATAAAAATCTTGTGTTCTAATACACTTAAGCTTCTAATACACTTTATTAGGGAGCACGCGATACCCTAAAAAAGACCCCTAAAAACTTAAGCTTCTAATACACTTTATGGGTCCAGAGCGGTCGAGCCCATTATGGCTCGAGAGAAGCAAAAAACACAAGCAAGGCAACAAATAGGACGGCACGAGAGCAAATATTTAAAAAGTTTAGGGATCCACGAGCAGCTCAAAAGCTAAATTATTACATGGGCCCTCTCGCCCGAATTTGCAGCCAGGGCCTAAGCTTCCTCGCCGCCACCACCGTTGCTGCCGGCGTCTTCACCGTCGTCGCCCTCAGCGCCACCGTCCTCGACCCCGGCGCCGTCTCCGTCCTGCGGATGAAGTTCGAGGAGGACCACGCCTTGTTCTTCATCATCCGCTGGAGGTAGGACCTCGACCAACTTGGGATTGAGCCACCCCACCTTCATCGGCGGCCGCCATCATTGCGACCGCTTCCGTCTGACGCCTTTTGGAGGGCGTCGGGACGGCTTCTTCGACCGAGCGCTTGAGCCTGAAAGCCAGGGCATTTTAGCCAGATTATGGTCAATTACAGGGAAAAGACAAACATATACCAAAACGACAAGAAGCATACCCCGTGGGGATCAGAGGCTCTTTCCTCATCCTGCCCAAGCCCTTCGGGGGCCTCGGCGCCCCCTTGGGGGGCAGCTCCCGGCCGGATCTGGGAGAGCTCGAGGGAGGGGGACGCGCCGTCTGCTCCCCCCGGCTTCTCGAGGCCGAGCTCCCGTCCCGCGTCGAAGAGGTGGGTTCCCGCTCCCGTTGCGACGCGTCCACCTGTTCCTTCTTCTCCTCCTCCGCTTTCTTCCGCCGCTGCTCGAATGTACAGAGCACCATGAGCCAAGCTTGCTTGGCGCAGGCGTCCCTGGCGCCGCCCGTCTCCCTGACGAGAGGAGGAGTCCTCATCTTTTCGTCCTCGAGGACGATAGGGCACTTCTGTGTCCCCGGGACTCGAGCCTCGGAGGCTTCCTTTTCAGCCTCGGTGCCATGGGCCTCCGCCTGGCTCGGCGACGATGCCTTCGTCGTCAAAAGTGGGGCAGCAGCCTCGCCCCCTGGTCCTAGAGGCGGGATCAGGCCGCTCCCCGCCTTGGCCCCCGAGGCAGCTGAGGCGGCAAGAGAAGCAGCGGCCATCAGCTTGCCTCGAGCCACACCAGCTTGGGATTGAGCCACCCCACCTTCATCGGCGGCCGCCATCATTGCGACCACTTCCATCTGACGCCTTTTGGAGGGCGTCAGGACGGCTTCTTCGACCGAGCGCTTGAGCCTGAAAGCCAGGGCATTTTAGCCAGATTATGGTCAATTACAGGGAAAAGACAAACATATACCAAAACGACAAGAAGCATACCCCGTGGGGATCAGAGGCTCTTTCCTCATCCTGCCCAAGCCCTTCGGGGGCCTCGGCGCCCCCTTGGGGGGCAGCTCCCGGCCGGATCTGGGAGCGCTCGAGGGAGGGGGCCGCGCCGTCTGCTCCCCCCGGCTTCTCGAGGCCGAGCTCTCGTCCCGCGTCGAAGAGGTGGGTTTCCGCTCTTCCGAGGCCTTCCGGCTCTGAGTCTGTGGCCTCCAAGTCGAGGCCGGCGGCCGCTCCAAGATGTCTTCCTGCAAGAGAAGCGCTTCAGCTCGGGGTCGAGGGCCAAGGCGACATCGAGGTGTGCCTCCATCGGCTCATCATCACTACCGTCGTCCTCCTCTTCCACATCTCCCTCGACGGGGGATTTTTCCTCACGCAACCCCTCACGTCTCTGCTCGATCCCACGCCTCTCAATCTTTGCACGAGCATGCAGTCTTTCCTTCTTCTCTTTGCGCCCTATCCTTATCTTTTTTTCTTGAGCCAATTATGAAAATGGCCCTGAAAACGAAACTGTTTAGGAAACTGGCCCTTTTTTTCGAAGTTAGCAAAACTGGCCTTGAAAATTTCGTTTGGAAAATGGCCTTCCGTTAGTTTTGGGCTGTTGTCGGTGTTAAGTAGGGGGCAAAAAGACGGTTTCGCCCCGGGTCAAAAAAATAAAAGCCACCTGTTGTAAAAAAAAACTCGGCTAACAACGAAACACGCCACGAGAGTAAGACACCTGCAACGACCATAATAGAAGAATCCCTAATTTTAGCCGGCAACAATAAATGCCTGAACGATAGTGGTAAAGGTCCGTATTCATTTCTTCCTGTGTTTATATATATATACTTGCACAACCTCAATTTTATTTTCATTTTTTCTCCATCGCTCATTTCTGTTCACCCGTTTTCTCTTTTGTTGAGCGTCAAAGCGCCTTTTGTTGACCCATTAAACAAAAGAAACTGTTGAGCGTCAAAGCGCCTCACCTGGATTAGGTGCTCTTCCTCCTTCACTGGGGGCGTCGACGCCAGGAAGGTGACGTCCCTCTGCGAAAAGAGACCTCGAACAATGAGACAAAGGAGGGGGAGGGGAGGGGGAGTTGAGAAATTTCAATATTTAGGACTCAATTCGCCTGCCTCGCAAGATTTGGGATCCAATTCGTCTACCTTTCAAGATTTAGGACTGGACAGGCAAGAGACTAGACACGCTTACCAAGTCAACGCGGCCGGCCGTCGGCAGCATTGGGAAGTCATCGATCTGCCCGGCCTCGAAGTCGCAGGAGATGGCCGCCGTCACCCGCAACACAATTTGGTCGGGGGGCAATTGGTAGAGGGCCATACGGGTCTTCCGCATGTCGTCGACTGACGCCTTATGGTTCATCTGGTCGAGCCTCAGAGCGCACTCCATCAAGGGGAGCACCCTGCGGCGGTGGAAGGACGCCACGACGTACTTTGCGGAGAACTTCGCCTCGCGAAGTCGCCTCAGCCCGCCGAGGAGGGAACTGATCCGGTGGTGAAACTGCGACGCCACACCGAGCGGCCAGTGGTACGGGCCCCCCTCGAAGATGCCGCCGGTGTAGCGAGGGAAGTACCCCTCGTCGTTACGGAGATAGAACCACTTTTGGTTCCATCCGGACTGGTTAGTCATTAGCCCGGTGGGGATCCAATCGCACCCCCGCTTGAGTTCCAGGCTACAGCACCCGGCGCGGACAATCCTCCTCGTCCTTGCCCCACCGAGTGGGTGACGAGCTCCACCTTGAAGAGATGGAGCCACAGCTCCCAGTGTGGCTCCATCCCGAAATATCCCTCGCAAACCGCTGCGTAGATAGCGGCGTTGGAGATGCTGCTGGGGGTGAGGTGGTGGAGCTCGATCTGGTAGTGGTGGAGTAGTGCCCGCATAAACCGGCTCGGGGGCGATCCGAGCCCGAGCTGGTGGTACGTGAGGAAGCTCACCACGTACCCCTCCGGCGGATTTGGCGACAGATCCCACCGCGGCGGCACCCTCTACTCCGGCCGATCCGGGTCGGTGATAGGGCGGAGGAGCCCCTCATCCACCAGATCAGCCAACGAGGCCCTCGTCACGGTCGACTGCGCCCAATCCTCGGGCGCGAGCATCACCGGCGGCGGCGTCATGGCGGCGACGGCGCGAATCTCCTCGGCGGACGGGCGACCAGGAAGGTTCCCAATCTCCCTCTCTGTCTCTCGGGAGGTCGGGACGGCAGGTAAAACTGCATTTATTACGGCCACCGAACCCTGTCCTCGATTCCCGCAGCAGGCACACGCGTCTTTCGCGCAGCGTCTAGCCGTTGCGAGGGCCCACCACCACCGCCCGGGTCCAACACGACTGCGCCTCCTCAAAAGACGCGCCCGACGGACGGGAGGAGAAGCAAATATATATTAAAGATCACATCAGCCAGTTTACAGAAAGGTCCTCAAGGGAAGATTATTTTACAAACAAGTACCGCCCTGGATCGAAAAGGAGGTCGGTGACGATGTCCATGGCGACGAGACGACGAGCCGGCGGCGGAGGGACGCGAGAGGCGTCAAAGACGCATACACCCGGGTGGTATGACCGCGCAAAGCGTCGGTTGTAGACGGACCGGTGCAGCCAGCGGTGGAGGACACACCTGCGACCGAAAGTTGAAGCCCGGCGGTTCCTTCCATAAGAAAATTTTCCAAAGATTGACGTGCCAAACTCCCAGATATGAATTTTCAAACTAACCGAAGGCCATTTTCCAAAGAAGTAAAACGGTTTCCTAACTTCAAAAAAAAAAAAAAAAGGACCGGTTCCTCAACACTTCCGTTTGCGGGGCCATTTTCATAATTCACTCTAAGAAGTAAAACGGACTCGGAGTCCCACACCAAAAATCCTTGAGGGGACGTAGGCTAGACCTCCAATGGGTTTCGGCCGCCTACCTCGAATACTCGAGTTAGGAATGTCCCACCGGAGCCAATACGAGGCCCAGCTCAAGAAAGAATTCTTAATGAGACCGCCTTAGGGCCACCGGTCGACCCCTATCGAATGGGGCACGAGTTCTCGCTTAGATCCCCCTTTACCACCTCAAAGAGGACGAAGGAGGGTCGATTACACTATTACGACCCCAGTTCATATTTATACCCGTCGACGGAGTACGAATAAAAGAACTCAAAGGAGTCCCCAACTCCTCTGAGGCACTTGTAAACATCTCATATGGTATAAAGCACTTGTAAAGCCCTCGGAGGAGTCTACCTAATCCTTCAAGGCCTCGGGGGCTACCTCCAAAGAACCACGAACATTAATCATGAGATCCCTTGCACGAGTCCCTAGCACTAATGCAAAGGCACGGGTACTACTCTCGGGTACCTAGATTAGGGGATACCCTAAACCCTTGACTAGCTAAAAACAGTTCTCAAAGTAAAAGGCCAAACCCCATAATCATTCCCTTCAATAATTCGTTTGCGTGTCACGTCATCTTGGGTCGGCCCACGAACAGCTTTCACGGTCCACGACATCTTGTATTATCTCGACCGAAGTGCTTGTACACGGGTGAATACAAGCGAGTCATGATGACTTGAGTGTTTGCGATGGTTCTCGAGACGTCGTCCCCCTACACGTCTTCTCGAGGGACCTCCATTGACCCTCCGTGGTATGGAGTTCGGGGTTGACTCCACATCGACAATCAACCCCACCCCCTCGACTCGTTGATCTCCATGAACTCAACCGTGGGCCGACGTCAATGGAGATCGACGAGTCGCCATCGTCTTCGAGCCCACCATCTGATAGGCGCATACCCCTCCTCGACTGGCTTATTCGAGGGGAGCTCCCTGAGGATTGAGCCGAGGCCAGGCGTTTAGCCCGACGAGATAAGAACTACGTCGTCTACTTCGACGACAAGGAGTTGTACCGACGCAGCCCGACTGGTATCCTCTAACACTGCATCACCATTGAAGAGGGAAGAAAGCTTCTTGAGGACATGCACTCGGGGGCTTGCGGCCACAACACTGCACCAAGAACACTTGTCAGAAACTCCTTCCCACAAGGCTTCTGTTCGTGCGAGGGGTGCCAGTTCTACACCTCCCCGCCCACGATCTTCAAACGATCCCCCACATGTGGTCGTTTGCAGTTTGAGGACTCAACCTCGTCGGTCTCCTAAAGAAGACAAGCGGGGGCTTCACGCATCTACTGGTTGTTGTCGACAAATTCACCAACATCCGCTCTGAGCATCCGTGTGAATAGGTCCGCAGTTGCCCAAACTCGAACTTATGGCCAGGTCGAGCTCGCAAATGGCATGATCCTACAAGGTCTAAAGCCGAGGATCTTCAACCGCCTCAACAAGCATGGCAAGAGGTCGGCGGGCGAACTACCTTCAGGCCTATGGAGCCTAAAGACAACGCCGAGTTGAGCAACACGGTTCACCTCATTCTTCATGGTCTATGGGTCCGAGGCTGTCCTACCCACCGATCTTGAGTATGGGTCCCCTCGACTCAAAGCATGCAATGAGCAGACGAATGGGGAGGCCCTGGCCAACGCCGTCGACCAGCTCGAAGAAGCTACCAACAGAAGCTGTGACGCTACCACGACAAAAAATGTACGAAAGAGGGACTTCCAAGCCAGCGACCTCATTCTTCGCCGCCCGCAGGACAACAAGGGGCGGCACAAGCTCACGCCACCATGGGAAGGTAGGCTCCATGAATGAATAAAAATAACCTCGAAATTCGTATTTCTATTCGGCATGAGCGTACATTCATACTTCGTCAAAACGGGAACAAATGCAGGCAGAAAAGCAAAAGGAGCTCGAGCGTAAAAGCAAGCAAAAGAGCCTTTTTGGCACCAAGTGTTTAGTGCCCCTAGAGCCACGAAACTTGACACCGGTTATATTCTAATTTATTTACATGGGCCTCGTTGCCCAAATTTGCCTCGTTACACCTAGAGAAAAAAGTGTTCAAGCACGAAGAACTTCATCTTCAAACTTCAGTGCCAGCCTCTCCCCGGGCTTCTCAGCGTTACCAGTCGACTCGAGGTGCCTCTGCTCCTCGACCTCCGCCGGCGCGTCCTGGTCCAAGACAAAGCCTTGGGTGAGGACCTCCATCCCGTCCAGCATCTCCTGCTTGTTCTTGAACTGGAATCCCATCCAGCCTCGCTCCGAAGTGGAGCGCCCCGCGGACATGGTCCCGATGTGGGCGAGCCGCTCGACGAACGCGCTTCCGGCTGCCGCTGCTGCAGTCTCCACAACATCACCGAGCCCCCAGTGGGCGCTGAGGTTATTGATGGCGTTGCGAAGCCGGGTGTTGACGTCTAGCTCGGCCAAGAGCTGGTCATGGAACAACTGCGTATCATTCCGCGATTGCTCCAGATCCGCTTCGACGCCTGAAGAAGGGAAACAGGGTTAGCCACGAAAGACAAACATTAAAACACCAAGAACCAAGGGAAAAACGGCCCCGGGGGCTCACCGTTGCAACGAGCTAGCAGCTGTTACTGGCAGTCCACTGCGCCGCTGAGCTCCTCCTCCTTGGTCTTGAGGGTGCTTTCCATATCCGCCTTCGCCGCCCGCAGGACTGCATGGGTGTTCTCCTTGTCCGCCACGGTCTGCCGCAGGGTGGCCACCTGGGACTCGAGGTCATCCGCGCGCTCCTTCTCCTGATCGAGCGAGGCTCGGAGAGCATCCCGGGCAGCGGTGTCGCGTTGCACCCCAACCTCGAGCTCCTTGATACGGGAGGCAGCGACGCCCTGGTCAACCTCGAGCACCTCCACGCGGCGGCACATCTGCTTGTAGCCCTGAACGATTGTCCTCGCGTCCACCTTCAGCTTTTGGGCGATCACGTTGATTCGGGCCGCCTCCTTCTGCGTGGTCTCTTTGGCCTGCTGGGCCTGCGCTAGCTCCTTCTTCAGCCGCTCCGCCTCCTCCTTCAATGAGACGGCCTCCTCCCGAGCCTTGGCGGCGTCATCTCGAGCTTGGGCGGCCTCGGCTTGGGAGTTGGAAATCTCACCCCGAGCCGGCGCCGTCTCCTCCAAAGCCTTCCTCGCCTCCTCTTTGGCCTCATCTGCCTCCTGGGTTGCTTTCGCCAGCGCTGCCTTAAGCTCCTCGCACTTAAGCTGCCAAAAGGGGACCTGCTTCCACCCCCCGTGGGTGCGACGGATGAAGAGGGACTTGGTGCGAGAGTCCACTCTCATCTCCTAAGAAAAAACAAAAGGTGGCGTCAGAAAGGGGAGAAAAAGAAAAAGAAATGGGGGCAGCTAACAAAGAGAAAAGAAACCAAGACTTACGTCAAACACCCGAGCCACGTCGTTGGCCATGACGTCCGCCGTATGCCGAAGAGAGGTGACCACGTGATCCCGGAAACCCTCGAGCGCTGCCCACCGGTGGATCTCCTCTATATCGTTCAACTCGAAGAGGGGCTCCTCCCCCGGGGTCACAGGGTCGGCGATCACGAAGGGGCCGCCAAAATCCCAACGAGGGACCTCCTCCGCCATCCAGGCGTGCATAGTCTGGCGGGTGGCCCGGATCCCGGCGGCGCTCTCGCCCTCCGCGAGCGTGGGGAACATGCGCCGCGAAACGGCCTCGATCAGGTCCTCGCCCTCCTTTATCTGCTCCTTGCCCAAGCCGCGGGGAACCAGCCCTTGGACCCGCGCATAGGCCATCTCGCCAGGAAGCTTGGGCACAGGCGGGACAAGGTCCGTGAACGCGGCGCCCGTAGAGTCCCTCGAAGAATCAGGCCCCACCACGAATGGACCCTCGAGGATGTACTTCTCGAGCTGCGCGGGCGGGAGGGCCTGCGTGGTCACGTCGACACCAAAGGGCCACGCATCCTCCGCGTCTTTGGCAGAAGGCGTGGAACCTGCCCGCGTTTCCGAGGCGACCGGTTCTTCCCCCTCAAGGGAGTGCGGTTCTTCCCACCTCAAGTGAGGGAGTGCGCTCTCAACCACCAGTTCCGCCGGCGGGACCAGCGTCGCCGGCCCCTCCGGCTGACTAAGGGCCAACGACCCTGTCGTCTCCTCCTCCATCACCGCCCGTCGCGGCGAGGGCGAGTCCCGCCGCCGATCCCGCCGCCGCCGGTGCTGTTGTTGGTATTCTTCGGTGTTATTCTAAGCGCCGGTCGCCGCCGATGTTGCTTGCGGTTCTTGCCGCCGGGTCTTCGCCGCGTTGGTGTCGCTGCGATTCTTTGTTGTTGGTACTTCTTCTTGAAAGCCGCGCGGTGGGGACTCTGATGTGGCCGGTCCCCCTCCCGATGCCGCTGTGGCCCCCCTCCCGAGGTAATCGGAGTGGCTTTGGGCACCTGCCCCGACGCGAGGGAAGCAGCCGAGTCGCCAACGGATGCGACGACCGGCCCCGCCCTCGCAACGACTGGGGTCGCCACTGCCAGAGGCGCCCCGGAAGATGCAGCAGGCGACTCCAGAGCCACCCTCGAAGCGGAAAGGCCCGACGCCTCTCGCATCCGCTGGGCGGCGTCCATTTTAAGAACTTTGGCGGGGGTGAACTCCGCCTCCTCTGGTTTACGCTTGATGCTGCACAGAGACCATCACGCTAGCATAAATAGGCTGGCTCGACGAAATAACACAAGGCGAAATCGAGCACGCGAGGGAAACAAGTTCTCACCCGGAGAAGGGAATCCGGATCGGAAAGGCCCTCGACGCGCCCGGGGACTTGACCGCCGCGACTTGGACGCGAGGCTTGACCAAGGCCAACACCAGGTCGCGCGGCCTGCTGACCGCCGGTGGCGTTACGGCGGAAGGGGGTGCCGCTGCGGGAGCACCAGAGGACGAAGCCGAAGAGGGCGCCTCCAAAGGTTCCTGCACGACGTCCAAAGTGTGCCAGGGTTGATCCAGTGATAGCGAGAGTGCAAACTAAGGGTACACATCTCGAAGACGAAAAGAACTTACATTGAAAAATCGGGGGCGGTCCTCGGTGGCGACGCGGCACGACAGCGACAGGGCGCTCTCCCAATCCTCTACGAACTCTACCGCCTCCTCCCAATGCTCCAACTCCTTGCCCCGCGGTGACGGGGGCAAGTTAAAGAACGTCGCGCCACCTCGATCGAGCGGGCCCGCGGCAGCCGCGGCGTCCACCCGCGACGCCTCTCACTGTTGCTGCATCTCTTCCCACTGCAGCGCCTCGTTCAGCTCGACAGCACGCTGCTCCGGCGGCAACGCGCTCTCCTTTTGCCTCACCTCCGCCAGCTGCTGGAGCTGGTCCTGCTGCTGCTGTTGATGCTGCTGCACCTCAGAGTGCGTCCCCGGCAACGGCGACTCTGCCCGTCTCGAGGCCGGCGTCTCCTCAAGCTGGACGGGCTCGCCGGACACCAGCGTCGGGGTGGGGTCTCCTCCCCCCGTGACCAACGAGGCACCGGCACCTGCATCAGAAGCTGCAGCTCTTAGCCTACCACGGGCCAAGGCATCTCGAAACCGAGCCACAATGTCCGACGCATTAGCAGGAAGGAAAACCCCACCTGCATCGGCGGCCGCCATCTTCACCACCGCCTCCGTGGGTTCGGCGACCTCGACCTGGCGTATGACCCTAAGAAGGCAAGGCAAGATGGTTCAGATGTCCAGTTATATCAAGTACAAGAGAAAAATGAACAAACACCATAATGTAAAAACTTACCCCGTGGGGATAAGAGGCCCCTTCCTAACCCTGCCCAAGTGTTTGGGAGCCCTCGACGCCACCTTGGAGGCCATCTCCCGACCGAGTCTGGGGATAATCGAGGTCAGTGGTGGCGCGTTTTGCTCCCCACGGCCTCCCGAGGCCGAGTGTTCGCGCGGCAGTTCGTCCCGCGTCGAGGTCACGCCCGATAACGGCGCGGCGCTGAATTTGCCCGGGGTCGAGGCCGGCCAGGTGACACCGCGAGAACGGAGGTTCGAGGCCCCCGAAAGGCCCTGCCCCTTGTCATGTGGCCGCTCCAAGATGTCTTCCTGCAGAGGAAGCGGGTCAGTTCGAGGTCGTGGGGGAGAGAGGACACCGAGGCGCACCTCCATCCCCTCATCGTGACCGCCATCCTCATCCTCCTGCGGCCTATGCTTATGCGTCAACACGCCTCACCTGGATGTGGTGCTCATCTTCCTTCACTGGAGGCGTCGACACCTGGTAGGTAACGTCCCTCTGCGAGAAGAACCCTCGAACAATGAGACAAAGGAGGGGGAGAGGGAGAAACTAACACAAAGCCGAATGTTTGATGCACTTACCAAATCAACGCGGCCGGCCTCCGGCAGCATCGGGAAGGCGTCCATATGCTCCTCCTCGAACGTGCCGGTGATGGCCGCCCTCACCCGCACCACAATTTGCTCAATTCGCAGGGGGTCGAGCGCCATGCGAGTCCTCTGCAGATCCTCAACTGACGCCCCAGCGCCCATCTGGTCGAGCCGCAGGGCGCGCTCCATCAAGGGGAGCACCCTGCGGTGGTGGAAGGACGCCACGACGTACCTCGCGTGGAACTTCTCCTCGCGAAGCCGCCTCAGCCCGTCGAGGAGGGAGTTGAACTGGTGGTGGAACTGCGACGCCACGCCAAGCGGCCAGTTGTACGGGCGCTCCTCGAAGACGCCGCCGGTGTAGCGAGGGAAGTACGCCTCGTCATTCCGGAGATAGAACCACTGCTGGCTCCACCCTGAATGGATGGTCATCAGATCGGTGGGGAACCAATCGCGCCCCCGCTTGAGGGCCAGGTTGCAGCACCCGGCGCGAATGATCCTTATCTCCACCGAGTGGGAGATGAGCTCCGCCTTGAAGAGATGGAGCCACAGCTCCCAGTGCGGCTCCATCCCAAAATACCCCTCACAAACCGCCGCAAAGATTGCGTCGTTGGAGATGCTGTTGGGGGTAAGGTGGTGAAGCTCGATCTTGTAGTGGTGGAGTAGCGCCCGCATGAACCGGCTCGGTGGCGACCCGAGCCCAAGATGGTGGTACATGGGGAAGCTCACCACATACCCCTCCGGCGGATTCGGCGACCGATCCTCCCACGGCGGCACCCTCCACTCCGGCCAATTCGGGTCGGTAATGGGGCGGAGTAGCCCCTCATCCACCAGATCCGCCAACCTGGCCGTCGTCACGGTCGACGGAGCCCACTCCTCGGGCGCAAGCATCACCGGCGGCGGCGTCATGGCGGTGGCGCCGCGAATCGCTTCGGCGGTTGGGCGACTGGGAAGGTTCCCAATCTCTCTCTCTCTCTCTCTCTCTCTCTCTCTCTCTCTCTCGGCGAGTCGAGGTCGATGGCTCTCAGCGCAGCAGTGACAGGCAAAGACGATGGCAAGAGTGGGGAATGGGCAACCCTACCCCCTACATTTATAGGCAAGAGTGGGGAAACCGTATTTACTGCGGCCGACCAACATGCCTCCTTGATCCCCTCTTCAGGAGCAACCTTTCGTATCCTCGAGCCGTCGCGTGGGCCCAGAGCCTAGTATTCCTCTTTGTGGATAGAAGTGAGGTAAATTTGAACGTTTAGATTACTTACCGTAATTTGTGGGACGATTGCAGCGGTTAAGTGGGAACGGCAGGCGGCGCAGCGATAAGATTTCCCCGGGATTTAAGGGTGCGGTTAAATTGCCGCATTAGGTGCGGGGCTACCCACATTACGAACCGTCGGGCGCTTCCCCACCTTCCCATCCTTCAGAAAACGCAGAGAGAAACCGTCCGGCGCTTCCCCACCTTCCCATCCTTCAGAAAACGCAGAGAGAAAGTAGAAGGGGATCGAGAGATCTTGGGAGGGAGTTTGAGAGGGATTTCCTTGGTTTTATCGTCGCTCGTTCCACCGCCGCCGCCGAGATGACGGCATTCCGTGACACCCCGGCCTGGCCTCGCTCCACCGTCAAGGCGTACGAACTGGCGTCGTTGGCGTCTCGCGGCCTTCTCCGTGCCATCACCGACGAGGCACGGCCGGAGTGGATGGCGCCGTCGCCGTGGCACCACGAGCCCGACCCTCCGACGGGTTACGTGGTCAGCTTCGTCGCCTTCCACGAGCGGGGGTTCGGGGTGCCCCCTTCGCGCTTCATGAGGGCCCTCCCGCACTACTACGGGGTGGAGCTGCACAACTTCAACCCCAACACCATCGCGCAGGCAGCGATCTTTGCTGCCGTCTGCGAGGGGTACCTGGCGATGGAGCCCCACTAGGATCTGTGGCGCTACATCTTCAAGGCCGACATCTTCACCACGTCGTTCATGAAGGGCACCCGCCAGTTGGTGCGGATGGGTGGCTGCCCCCCCGAGAACGGCGCGGGCTTAGGCCCCTGGGGCGTCTGGAGCCCCGTCGCACCCTTGCCGAGCGGGTGGCCGAACTCGGTGGCACGCCCAAGGAGGTGGAGGGTACTAGGGCGTCTGTGAGGGCGCGGATCGCGGCAAGCCTCCCTGGTTGGGGTAAAGAGGCCATCCGGCTCCGCGACCCGCTGAACCCTAACGCCCCATCCATCCTCATGGACGACCGGGCCGAGGTGACGGAGTGGGAGGAACTCGAGCAGTTCCGCGTGTGGCTGCAGCAGGCCATGTCCATAGCTACCAGCGTCATCACCGAGGACATGAGCCGGATGCTCTCGGTGCGTTAGTATTTTGCCCGCTTCTCTCTTTCTTCTATTCGACTCACTTTGCCGCCTTGCTTTCAGCTCGCGAGGAGACGCTCATGCCTCAAGTCGTACGTCCTTCATGGGATTCACGACGGCGGTCTACACGAGGCCGGTCGGTCTGCCCAAGGGGCGGCGGCTACGGCTGAGGAGGGGGCGAGGAAGGCAAGGGAGGACGCCGACGCCGCTCGAGCCAAGGCGGCGCGGGCCATTGAGGAGGCGCAGAAGGCCAAGGTGGAGCTTTCCCAGAAGTCCAACCAGGCTCGGGAGTTCGGGGTCGACCTCGCCAGCGCGCAGGCGTGCATTAAGGACCTCGAGGGTCAGGTGGCTGAGGGCAACAAGCGCTGCAACGGCCTCATCACCTCGGTCTCGACCCTTTCTGCTCAGGAGGACACCTTGAGGACCACCATTCAGGAAAAGGAAGAGGCCATCCTCGCCGCCGGGAAGGTGATCGAGGACCTAAGGGCCAAAAACTCGGATTTGTACGAGTCCCTCAAGGAGGTCGAGCTCGAGTTCAACAATGCCTGCAAGAATCGTGATGCCTCCGCGGAGGAGTGTGACGTGGCCAAGGACGCGCAGACGGCCCTCGAGACCTACTACGCCAGTAAGTTCATTTGTCCTGGCGTTTAGGTTATTGTCCCCGACCTGATTGATGTTTCGTGATGTCTTGCAGACCTCGGGGTGGACCTGCACACCGCCCAGACGAGCGCCAAGGTTCTTCAGCGGGCTCTCGACGCTGAGACCGCGCTGACCACGCGACTCCGCCGTGCCATCACCGACCTCTGCGACGCCTGGGAGATTGAAGAGTTCGAGGAGGCCGAGGGGGATGTGCGTGGCGCTGCTCTCACCGAGCGGGTGTACCACCTTGCGAGTTCCATGAGGGACCGCGTCCGGGAAGCGCTACATATCGGCGTGAAGCGAGCCCTGGCGGTCGTGCGCTCCGGGTACGAATACAGCCTGGACGTCGTCTCCTCGGGCTTCAACGTCGACAAGTACAAGTCCGCGGAACACAACAGGGCGACGCACTGGGCGTTGATCGACGCCGCCGAAGGACCCGGCACGCTCCTGGCGATGAAGTTCGAGGGCGAGGTCCTTCCTCTGGCGGACGATGAAGAACAAGGCGCGGTCCCCCTCGAACTTCATCCGCAGGACGGAGACGGCGCCGGGCTCGAGGTTGAGGGCGACGATGGTGAGGACGCCGGCGGCAACGGTGGCGGTGGCGAGGAAGCTTAAGCCCTGCGTGGCAAATCTGGGCGAGAGGGCCCATGTAACAGTTTACTTTTTTTACAACTCTTGTGGAGCCGTGGCTCGAGAATCCTTAAATTTTTTTAATATCTGGGCATTAAGTTGCTAAGTTGTTTGTATCTTTGCCGTGGTCAGGGATCGTCGAGCCGGGGGCTTGCCCACGCTTCCGAGCTACGGCAACCACCACTGTCTTCTCGAGATCCCCAAGGGCGCGTCCAAGGCAAAATACAAAATAGCTGTGGTATCCCGTCGACGGGAGGCATCGAGCCGCCGACTTCCATCAAACGAGTGTGTGTACATGCTCCAATGAGGGTGCTTCCGAGCCACGACTCGTGTCTCCTCGAAGTGAGACGGGACCCACTTGGATTTTCCCGTCACCAGCTCACCTAGGACGTCGAGGCTCGCTCAATCGTGGGTAGCACAACGCTTGGCCGCCTTACAAAACTTTTGGCAATGGATTTGCAGTCCCCATGCCGTGACTGGAGTCATCGGCCTAATTGCATTTCTGAACCATTCAGTCACAAACAAATATGTATGAATCACTAGCTGCTGCTCATCTCGATTGCTGCTGCTCTGTGGAGAGCCAGTATCATATTCTGTGTTTGAAGGAAACCAGAAATATGGTGTTATCTTTGATAACAAAAGCTTTAACTTCTCTTTCTCTCTCTCCCTCTCCCTCTCAAATGCTATTCTACTGTTGGTCAGCCTCGGCAATGCTATTCTACACCCACGGTGTAGCTACACCAAGAGACAAAAACTGACTGTAAAATACTGAACTGGGCTCAGTATATATAGGCTCAGTAGAAGTACAATGTTAAAAGAAGAATCAAATAAGAGGCCAAAATTAAAGAATAAAGTACATTGTGCCAACTGCAAACACCACCATGTATTGCATAAGTTCATCAGTTCTAGAATTTTACACCCAAAAGCAACCAACTTATAATCTGGTAGAGTTAAACATTTTCAGGTGCTAGCTCCTATCTCTACCAATTAAGTAAATAAATCACATTCCATGTGCTCGAAGTTCAGCAGCAGCAAGTTAAGCAGTTGAGGAGCTCCTATAAATACCTGCATAAATAAACAGCAAGCAGATTGCTAAATCACCGGGAGGCTTGTTCTAAAAAAATCACAGGGGCATCAGTTCGAAAACTTACATGAGCACATCATTTTCTGCGCACTTGCTGTCTTCGGCGTGTTTTTGCCACGGGAGCACTCTTTTTACGACAATTTCTTAGGTATGGAGTCAGCTCGCTTGACAAAATCTCAGGGAGGATGGAAGTATCAAAAGGAGGGACTTCGCTAGTTTCCTTGAACTCTTCCTCTTCAACTGGATTTTCAACTCCAACAACCCTCTGTTTTCCAGGGAGAACCACTTGTCGTTTCTGGCTTCTAGTGTCACGCACATAGAAGACTTGGGAAACTTGACTTGCAAGTACAAACGGTTCTTCCTTGTACCCAACCTGTTCAAGGTCAACTGTGGTGTAGCCATATGGATCTATCTTGATGCCATTTCCTACCTGAACCCATCTACACCGAAAAAGGGGCATCGGGAAGCCTGGATATTTGAGTTCCCATATCTCTTCAATCTGGCCGTAGTATATATTTTTCTGCATATTGGTGTCAAATGCATCTATACGAACACCGAGTTTTGGTACACACTTTTCTTGTCTTGATCAAGGGTGTAAAATGTGTAGCCATTTATGTCATAGCCCCGATAAGTTGTGGCGTGAAGAACGGGCCGGATGCCACCTGTCGTACCCGATTATCTGTGCAAGAGCTTGAACTGTAGAGTCGATCTCTAATCCAATTACTGAACTCATGCATATGTGTCCTATCTACCCAAAATTTGCTTCGATGTGGATATTTTATCCTCAACATCTCCTTATGCTCTCTGATGTAAGGTTCCACTCCTTTTGTGTGTTGTAACACTAGAAACTTGGCTCTTTCAAAGTCAACTACATCTGGAGTAATTTTCTTTTCCCCGATAAACCCTCTCCCCAGTAGCCTTCCCTCATGGCGAGACTTGGAGATGCCGATTGGATTTGTAGGGTCAATGTAATTGAGGCACCAATCGACCACCTCCTCACCAGAATAGCGCTCCACCATGCTTCCCTCAGGGTGAACTCGACTCTTAGTATACTTGTTCAAAGTACTCATAAATCTCTCATATGGATACATGTGGTGGAGGTGCATCGGTCCAAGATACCTGATCTCCTTAACCAAATGCATAATGAGATGGACAGATATGTCAAAGAAAGTCGGTGGGAAGTAAGCCTCAAGGAGACACATTGTCTCATATATGTTTTCTTCAAGATCATCCAGTAACTCTTCCTTAAGGACCTTCTGAGAGATTGCATTAAAGAAGAAGCAAAGGCTCATGATTGCCCTTCGGGTTTTTTTTGGCAATATGTTCCGAATACCAACAGCAAGCATTGTTGTCAACATGACATCACAATCATGAGCCTTCATGGGGAGCATTCTGTTTTCTGTTGGATGTACAAGTTTTCGAATGTCAGCTGCATATCCAGAGGGAACTTTGACACTGCGTAAGAAGTCGCACAATTCTTGCCTCTCTGGTTGAGTTAGATTTACGGCACATAAAGGTGGCCGGGCACTAGTACCATCCGGATGGAGCTCGGGCCTAATGTCCAATTCCACTAGGTCAGCTCTTGCTTTTGCATGGTCTTTTGTTTTAAATTTTTCATTCATGAATGTCCCAAGTAAACTCCCACAGACATTCTTTTTCACATGCATGAGATCGATGCTGTGGCGGACCTCAAGGTCTTTCCAGTAAGGTAGCTCCCATAGGATTGACACTTTCTTCCACCTCTTTCTATCGGGCTTTTTTTCACCGCGCTTTCGCTTTCCAAGGACATTGGTCTTTGGGTCAATTGTAGGTGTGGTATCCTTTATCACCTGCTCATAGACTTGTTCACCACTGAAATGCCTTGGAGCAGATCCTTTCTCCCTCGTCCCATCAAATTGACGTTTCATTTCTCGGTATGGATGAGTCTTACGAAGGAAACGTCGATGCCTTACATAAACTCTCTTCTTTGAGTTATTCAGCCAAACTGTCTCAGTGTCATCTAAGCAGTGAAAGCAATCTTTCTCTCCTTTGCTCTGCCCAGAAACGCTACGATGTCCTGGAATATCAGTGATGGTGGTGAACAACATGGCACGTAAGTCAAAAAACTCCTTCCTAAAACCATCATACACCCTAATACCCTCTTCTTTCCAAAGTTCTATGAAATCATCAATAAGCAACTTCAGATACACGTCGATTTTAATACCTGGTTGATGCGGACCAGGGATCAAAATTGACATCATCATGTACTTCCGCTTGTTACACAGCCAGGGTGGAAGGTTGTAGATACTTAACAGTACAGGCCAGACACTATGGGAGCTACTCATTTTACCAAATGGGTTCATACCATCTGTGCTTAGTGCAAACCGAAGATTCCTTGGTTCTTTAGCAAAAGATTCATGTTGGGAATTAAAGTATCGCCACTGAATACCATCTGCTGGGTGCCGCATATAATCATCAACCTTGCGGCCATCTGAATGCCAAGTCAACAATTGTGCGTCCTTAGAGGTTGCAAACAATCGTTTGAGGCGAGGGATTATAGGGAAGTACCATACAACCTTCCTAGGTACTTTATGACACATCATCATGCCGTCAGCACCCATATCAGCTCTATGTTTGTAACGAGAGGTTTGACACTTGGGGCATTGTACGGCTTCTTTATTGTCACCATGGTACAAGATGCAGTCATTCATGCAAGCATCAATTTTCTCAAACTTCAATCCCACTGGACAAATAATCTTTTTAGCCTCATATACAGTCTTGGGTAGCACATTCCCCTCAGGAAACATATCCCCAAGTATTTCTAGCAATGTTTTGAAGCTATCATCAGTCCAATGATTTGATGCCTTCAACTGGAGAAGCTTTAGCGAACCAGACAACCTGCTATACCTCTTGGAATTCGGATATAGCGGGGTCTTCATATCCTTCTTAAGTTGGTCCAACTTCTTCAACTCTATATCACTGCACTTATGAAAGCCAAAGGCATCACGCAACATTTCCTCTAGATTCTCAGCAAGATGGACTTCATCAAAGCTCGCAGCTATATCTGTTACATCTTCATCACGAAGTTCTTGATTGTAAAAGGGTTCTTCCTCACCCTCTCCAGCAGCCTGCACACCTTCTTCTCCATGTTTATTCCAACATGTATAGTCATCCATGAATCCTCGAATTACAAGATGTTCATGGATTACATCCAAATTCGAGAATTGCTTTTCATTCTTACAATCAATGCAGGGACACCACACTGATGACTTATTCCCATTTGACATATCTGTCTTTGCAGCTGAGACAAAAGATTGAAGACCATGCACGTACTGAAGACTAGTACGATTCCCAGTATACATCCAACGGCTTCGATCCGCCATAGTCTAAAAATATTTTGAAAAACGAAAGCAAGTCAAAATCCACGATATAATTATTTTGGCTAAATTATTAAGGTCATCAAAGTTCAGAATTGAATGCAAAAGTTTCACAAGTTTGGGCTTTGCTACGGTACCCCCTAATAATTGTGGACCGTCGATCTAGATGTTAATTAAGCCATATTACTTCCTAGGAGGTAATAGTAGAAAAAAAGAAACAAATAAAGAAAATATTGGATGTAGATATACATTCTTACTTTCCTATTTGATGTAACGTGACATGTGGATATAAAATCTAAAATATCTTTCTTCTCACGTGTTCATTTTTTAATATTTTTATTATAAAAAACTAACGTTTGACAATTTATTTAATGCTCTTAACATGAACATAACTTGAATGTTGCATTTTTTTCATTTTTGTTTGGAGCCGCATGTTGCTGTTTTTCTTATATTTTCCCTAGCATATCGATCAGGTAGTCATCCCAAGTTGGATCGTACGTAGTAGGGATAATATGATTAATAAGTGGCTGAGCTGACAATTTTTTTAATTAATTAATTGTAACATTTTCAAATGTACATACATACAGTCACGTGTCACATATTTGTTTGCTTGCTACGCGGCCGCGGGTCGACAAGCAAAGATCATAAGATGATTCTCAGGATGTAAAAAAGGAGAGCATCGGCTAGCTATACAAGGAAAGAAGGGCGCCACCTTCTGGGATTACCAGACATGCAGGGGCGGATCCAGAAACACCTCCTCAGGGGGGCTAATTAGTTAAAAATTGCATGAGAAAGGCTATTTTTAGCTAAAACTGAAGAATTTACATGGTTGCATAAGACATGCAAGTAGAAAATTTAGGCTCCACCCCGGGCTACAGCCCCCCTAGCCCGGGGTGTGAATCCGCCCCTGAGACATGGATAGCCGGCATTTTGTTTCTTCATTATTTTTTATTTTATAATCATAAGGAGCTAGTTGTACCGTAGCAAGGCCCCACAACTTTTATTTGCTGAGTGCTCACCTGGCCACGCATGGGAGGCGATGATGGCATCGCGCGGCGAACGGCGTAGTACTAGCTACAAAGATGGAGAAGTAAGCGAGCGCGGCCTGCAGAGATCAAGATAGAATTATAAGCACACGGATTCCATCTGCATGCCAGGATCGATCGGCTCAGACAGGGCCAGTCTGCTAACCTGATAGAAGATCGCGAGCTAGCTGCTGAGCACGCACGCCGAGGGAGATCGATGTCGTCGGTGGTTGGACGATGGATCAAAAGCAGACAGATCAGAGCAGTGCTTGGAATGGCCGGTCGCTGGGCGGCTTCCAGATTTTGCGTCGTGCCCGCAAAGGGCTAGCTGATGAGAGTGCCTCCCGCGCAGGGCAGCTAGCCGCCGGCCGACCTCCGCCCACCACCGTGCACCCCGCTATCTCCCGCCTGGCAGCGCGCGGGCGCCACGACAGGCCGCCGCGCGCCCTGAGCTGAGCTAGCTGTCGATCAAGCTATCCTCAGCGGCCGGGCGCTCGAGGCTCGCCGCCTTGCCGCTGAGGACGGCTACGGAGACTTTTGAAAAAAAAACGAAAAGGCAAAAAGACTCGCGGGCGCTCAAGCCTCGGCGCCTTGAATGCAGCTGGCCGCACGCACTTGCACTGACATGAACCTGCAGTAATGCAAACACACGCCCATACTACTGTTTTCACACCAGACCCGGAACCGGAAAATTTGTTTACTGAAACCTGATGATGGTATTTATTAGAACCGGAAAGTATAGTACCCCATTCTTTATCCGCGGAGTAATTTTGGAACAAGCGTGTAATTTGGTATCAAGGAAAGGCACCAGGGGCGTGGACATGGAAGGCGGGCGTGGAGCTCCAGGTACGATCATTAGCGGTTTGGTTATTGTCATGGCCATACGGAATTAACTAGGATACAGGTTTCGCGCCGCAACAACGAGGCGTGCCGCACGACCATGCCGAGACGTGCGTGGATATGAGGCTAGTGTCAATGGGTTTCATGGTTTCACCATAGTGAAACGTGGTAGCGGTGTCCAACGTCTTGGTAAAGTGAAACGAGCAATGAGGCATTTTATGGCTATTTTTGGGTGAACTGAGCGTGTCTACGGCGGGGATAGGAGTAAAAAGAGATGCATGGGCCCATGCATGAAGGCAAAAATAGTTCTATGAATCTCTGCAATGAAATTTGCATTCAGAGAGGTATCCGTTTCACAATAAGTTTCATGTTTTTCGAAACTCTCAGATGAAACGTTGGATTGAGACAACCTGATGCATATTGCTTGCATCGGTGGACAATAAATTCAACGTGATCAGTGCACAGATGTCAGCACGAGTCAGAAGAAAAGACTACACTGCGTCAAGTCTTTCCCTGTGCCAAGCTCAGAGAAGTCTAGATTTACTGCGATGATATTAAAAAGAAGTCTAGATTACTGTAAGCAAATTTGGGAGTAATGGGAAGCGATGAGAGGTTGATTAGGTTTATATATTATTTATTGAGCAAAATGCACCACAGGTACTCAAACTAATATTATGGTGGTAACAAAAATAGGTACTCCAACTCAGAAACTTATCAGCTAGCTAGGTACTTAAACTATTGTGAGGTAATAAATGGGTACTAATTAAATTACACCACACATGCACCATCAGCATATTATATTTTGCTAAAAAACCCCAGCCAAACACACATGATGAATTATTATGGCGCCATGTTCCTGGCGGCCTTGCTTGCATCTTGAAGGCATGCATGGCTCATGCATACGTAGATGCATGGATTTGCATCTTGATCTTGCTTCGCATCTTCTCTGCTTCTTGCACACAGCACAAGCACGCGCCGGCGTGCTGCATTCGTCCTCCAGCCCAGCATCCTCTTCCTTGCTTAATTAGCTGCTGCCATCTGCTGGGTTTCTTGAAAAAGCCATGCCACGCCAGTACTAGTAGTAGGTCCCACAACGACTCTGTTTGCACAAAGTGTATACAGTTCTCTCTCGTCATTTCTGCAAATACAGCAGTGTGCCAAGTCATGTACCAGTACTACCGCTCACTCATCTTATCCGAGCTTTTCGATCAGCTAGCCATGTGCATGTGATGATTTTCTGAAAGAAATGATTATAATCAGGAACAAAAAAAAACAGTCGCCTAACCTACGTATACGTACGTACGTACGTAGTGTTCGTTGCTAGCCCCTGTTTCTGTTTACCTCCAGCAGTTTTGTTGTGCCAACGAAGTGATTCAAAAGAACCAGCTGGGTCACGAATCCATGCCTCACCAGCGAGAACGCTCCGTCGTTCGATGCCGCATCCATGCATCTCCAGACCGCCGCCGCTCGTCACGAATCACGATCCCCATCAGTGCTTCCAGATGCTGCTTATAGGACACCATGGCTGCGCGCGCAGGGAGCTGGCGAGGCGCGGGCGCGCGGCGATGGCCGACGAGGAGCGGCGTGCCATTGTGCCACAGCAAGCCCCGCGGCACAGCGGCGCGCAATGCCAACGAGGAGTCGAGGACACATGAATTGCTAGCAGCCGGCGAGGTACGCTTGATCTGCGCCCGCTGATAACTAGCACGTGACGCGAACTCCTCTCGTTCCTTCGAACCACACGACGAGGCGCGTCCAGGGCTGGGTTGGGTTGCTTGGGTCCCGGCGGAGAACGGCGCGGCGGCGGGCGGGCGAGAGCCGGACTGGAAAAGGAAAAGGAACAAGTCCTGGCCCTGGGTAGTAGCAACTCGTTGGGCAGCCGTTGGATGAGGAGATTACGGTGGATATTAGCAGGTAAGGTACGTCGTGCCGTGCTGAAGCTACGGCACTCAATCTGGATCCGCTGAAGCTACGGCACTCAATCTGGATCCTCTACCTCTACTGACCAGGAGCGCGAGCGCCGGCCAGGCGCGTGTGGCGCGTCGTATTCGGCAACCCGCCGGACTTTCCTTTCACATGCGCGTGACGTCCTGTACATCGCCCCTGGCGGCAGCACGCACCCAGGGACTCGAGCACACGTGCACGGCTCGCACGGACTGAGCGTAACAAATGGGCTACCAAGTAGGCCCTGGCTGTCTCCAACAGGTGACCCAAGAGGAGAGGCAAACATAAAATATATCACACACAGTGTTTTTATATTTTATATACTGTGTGTGATATATCACACACTGTGTTTTTAGGTGTCGAGTCACACACAAAAAAAATGTTTTTAGGTGTCAAAAATAGCCTCCAACCGAGGACTCAATCAGAGAAAGTATTTTCGGTGGTGGACGAACCAGGACGCAAATTTGCGTCGTCTGCCGCAGACAACGCAAAGCTCCAGCGCGTGTTGTGGTGGGCCCAACGAAGAAAGAGAGGGGCCGCGCGGGGAAGGATCTAGCGGAGGGGCTGCACGGGACTGCTGCGTGGGGGGCCCCGCTGTGCCGCACAATTTATGGGTTTGCAACATTTTGGTCCTTCACTTTTTCACTGTACACAAACCACAAATAGGTGTCCGTATACTGTTGGAGATAGCCTGTGGCTAGTGTTGGCGAGGGGAAGCCGGAGTTGCTTGACCGATCGATTGCTTGACCGATCGATTGGCCCACGCGCACTGTAAGCCGCTACACTGCACCAGGCGGCACCCAGCACCGCACGGAAGATATTACTACTGTTGGAGTAGTAATTACTATAGTAAAGATTCTTATTTTTCCCTCATCTTTAGATAAGTACTATTTCTTTTTTTTTTCTCGAATACGCACGAGAGTGTGCGTATCTTTGTATTAGAAGAGAGCAAGAAAAAGGTCTATAAGTACTATTTCTCAGTGAATATTTCGATCAAACAAAATGTGACAACAGTAAATAAAATTGATGCCGGAATTTCCTTCCCACGAAGTT
Source organism: Themeda triandra (assembly GCA_018135685.1). Classification (NCBI taxonomy): domain Eukaryota; kingdom Viridiplantae; phylum Streptophyta; class Magnoliopsida; order Poales; family Poaceae; genus Themeda; species Themeda triandra. The sequence continues at coordinate 72,138 of JAENPR010000870.1, forward strand.
CTTTTCTTTTGATCGATGCACTTTTCAACTGCACCGGGGACAGGGAAGTGGCCCACGCGCACTGTGAGCCGCTGCCGCTCAGTCTGCACCAGCCGGCACAGCACCGCTCAGCCGGCGCTGGCTGCACTTCACCCCACGCCTCGGCCTCTTGGTCAACAAAAATTGCAGACGCGGCATTGAAAGCACGCTTGCGGGGCCTGCTCGCGACGCGTCTCGTCATTTCGCAATGCGTCGTCGACCTGCACGGCAAGGCCTGTAAAACACGGCACCAGGAGCTTCCAGGAAGCTACGGAGTACTAGTACTCCACAAACTGCTGCTGACGAGACCTGCCAGACCATGCAGAAGGACAGGACACTTCTTGGCCAGACCCGCTTTAAGGAAGCTCGTTCTTTCTTTTTTCTTTTTTTTTTGACAACAAACACATATATTATATTATCAGAGCAGACTGGATTACAAAAAGGTCCTCAGAAGAAGACCATTTTACATTGAAGCATTGGATCTGAAGAGGACGAAGGCAGCGCTGTCCATGGCGTTGATGACGACGAAACCGCCGGCGGGGGGTCGCAGGGGCGTCGAGGACGCGTACACCCAACGTCACGTGTTTTATTAAGAGCCCGCTTTTATCTTTAAGCTCTTGATCACATGTTAATTTGAAATTACTATCTCGCTTATTCAAAATTTTAATTTTTTACCATGTTAAATAATATTTTCTATGTCGAACGCTACAGTGGATAAGTTTTTACATATTTAACCAAGTATAAAACTCGTTTTTGCTTAACTGCCTCTAATTATATAAAACTCTATTTGCATAGAGCTAGAGTTTGAGCAACAAATTTCAATAATAATTCAGGTTACTATAAAACCCCTTTGGCCAAATTGAATTGTTGTCCATTTTAATAAAGGTTTTTCTAATTTCTTATTTGCCTCAATCGTGAAACGTACTTCTTCGTGTGTAATTAATTCTAATTAATAAGTTGTCCGATCCCCACCACCGAATTTGTCGCCTCTTGTCAACACCGCCGAGAATCTAATCACCTAGAATTCAGAAGAAATCCGTGTGTTATAGTGCAAGCGCTTGATCAAAGTTTATTTTGTCGGTTCCTGATATCCAAACAGTTACGCAAAAGCACGAATGTTGATAGGTGACTGCGTAAATTGTTTTAAGAAAGTTTGAATGTAATTAATAAAAAAAGTAATTTAAATAAAAAATTAAAGAAGGGTGTAAGAAACTTGTTCTTCTTTCAAAAACATGTATTCTTGCTGGATAGGGTCATATAGTGTGATCGTTCAAACAAAATAGAAACTACGCGCGATGGGGTACTAGTCATATGATCATGCATAAAAGAAACTACAACACAGTTGCTTTTCCTGCACATTATACCTCCGACAACTTCAACATCATCGTTCGGTTGTCGGAATGTTTCGTCTTCGATGGCTCCACCGACCCTCCTTTAACCGTCGCGATGCGCGGTCAGTCCATCCGGGTGCTTGCATCTTTGACGCCCCTGCGTATACCCCTCACTGGCAGGAACGTCCTCCGCCACGCCTTAGTAGACGCTGCTGTCTTTTATTCTGGTCGAAGGACCTCGATGTAACTAGGTCTTCCTTTCAAGACCTCATGTAATGGCTGCTTAATATATATAATATAAGCTTGTTGTCAAAAAAAAGTGCCTCATGGCAAATATATACTCTGCAATTACATAGATAAAAATACTACGCATATTATCAGTTCCTTTCCCTTGGATTTCTGAAACAAAACATTAATTAACTTGGTGTTAGTGATTAATTAGTTGTGTTCCATATATACATATATCCATCATGATTTTTTTTGAAAGGGTGCCTAAGCATCTGCTTTTATGAAAGCTAACAAAAGTACGAGTTCAATACAAACTGGGATCACAGTTTCTGTCAAAAAAAAAAACTGGGATCACAGTTATAACAGTAGAAGGGAATTAACAAAAGCTCCACACGAGCCGATCGAAACGTACAAACACAGACGATTGAGATGAAACTGTGGAATGAAACTAGCAGGAGTTCACAGAAGGAGATGAAACTAGCAGGGTTAATTCACAGAAGGAGATGAAACTAGCTAGAGTTGCTTCATCGCGATCAGCTTGTGCGAGAGCAGATCAACCTCGTATGGGCAGAAGTTGGACTCTGGGTTCAGTTCCCACTCCTTGGCGTCGAGCTTGCTCACCTCCATGGTGTCCTGACTGATCAGCACAGGGCTCAAGTCCAGACTGAGCAGCAAACCGCTCGCCGGCCCAAATCGCACCCGAAAAAAGAGTGCGCCACTCCCCTGGCAGAACCACAACAGCTGGGGCGAGCAGCCGCGCAGCAGCTCGCCGCGCAACTGGTTGGCGCCCATCGGCCGTGGAATGGCCACCTTCCGGATAAGATGCCACAATTTCCAGTACCTGGCGGATCCACCGCCGCGCTTTTCACAGGCCCACACATAAATCTCGCCGGGATCTATTACAATCAGGCCCAGCATTGCGTGTGACCCCGCAGCGTCGACCGGCGATGGCAGCACAGCGAGGCACATCTCCGTGTGGCCGAGACTGCAGCCCGGCGGGATATAGTCGACGCAAGCCGCGCCAGCTACACCGCCGCGCCAGCGCCATGCGAGGATGCGGTCGCCCCCCTGGCTCGTTTTGCACAGCCAGCAGACCGTGTCGCCAAGGACTACGGGACTACGCCTTGTAATCCCGTAGCCGACGTTCAAGCTGAGCGGCTCGCCGAACCTGCTGGTGATGGGGCAAGCCAACGCCGGTCCCCACCCGCCGCGGCCCTGCTCGGAGTCGGACGAGAAGATCTGCACGTGGAGCGTCGAAGGGTTGTCAAAAGACAGTTCCGCGACCAGCAGCTTGAACGACGACGGGGCGACGAACATGTCCACGTCGAGCAGAGCGTGGGACATGTTCTGTAGTTGGTGCGGCGGGAGTACAAGCCGCTCCCCCGTGGCAGGGTTGTACACGGAGAGCTCGACGGAGTGCGGGCCGTGGCGCTCGGTCAGGTGCTCCTTCGTCTTGCAACGCCGGCGGAGGACCAGGAGGGAGCGGCGAGATGCCACGGGCAGGTAGGGCCCGAATTCGCACGCGCCGTCGTCGCCAATTGGTGGCGGGAGCGCCAGTGATGGGAGGTTTGTCGCTGTCGCGCCGTCGGAAGCTGGGACGAACGACAGCTGGAGACCCGGATCGCCGCTTTGGTGGTACAGGCCGAGGAGGAGCGTCGGGATGAAGAACGGGCGGCCGCCGCCGTCGTCGTGTTCCCCGCCATTGTTGATCAGCTGGAAGCCGCGGAGGTGCCGGAGGAAGGGCGCGTCGAGGATTCTCCGGCGTAGAGACTTGGAGGCGGCGGCGCAGCGTATGGCGTCGCCAATGGTGCCGCACCTCGCGACGATCTCGAGCACGGGATCATCGGGCAGCAGCTGATGATTTGGTGTGAACCTGTTTGGTGTCATCGTAGGTACAATCTCTCCGTCGTCGTGACGAGTGTAGGTTGGTGATTGTAGGTTTTCCGTTTTCCGTTTGCGATGGATGAGTGGATGGTGAAAGAGAGAGAGGGAGAGAGATGGCCGGGGAGGGACGGACTGGAACGGTGTGATATACGGATATCCGTGATATACTCCCTCCGTCCGGTAATATTCCCACATTTAGTATTGAGAGAATTATGAAAATGGTCCTGGAAACGAAAGTGTTGAAGAAAATGGCCCTTTTTTATTTTGAACTTTGGAAATTGGCCTCGAAATCAAACTTCCTTAGGAAAATGGCCTTTTGTTATTTTAAAAAATCATATCTAGAGTTTGGCAAGTCTATTTTGGATGAACCAAATTTTGTTGTGTTCATTATGATGCCAAGTTTTTATTAAAAATATTAAACATACTGTGTTTAGTAATAAAATATTTAGTCGGGATTTATGCCTTTAAGAAAGAGAAAAATTCATATCTCGTTCTATATAACTCAAATTGATTTGAAACTTTTAGGGTAGGCTCCTGAGGCAATGTGTGTGCTATGGAAGAAATTTCATGTTCATTGAGTTTAATATGACTGAGTTATTGAGTTATTAAGTCATTTATTAAGCCCTAAAAATGATAACTTAATTACTTAGTCATAATTAAATCCATTAAATATTAAATTTCTGCCATAGCACACACATTACATCAGGAGCCTACCCTAAAAGTTTCAAGTCAATTGGAGTTATGTATAACAAGATATTAATTTTCCTCTTTTTAAAAGGCATAAATCATAATAAATATTTTATTACTAAACATGGCATGATTAATATTTTTAATAAACAATTGGCATTATAATGAACACAACAAAATTTGCCTCACCTAAGATGGACGTGCCAAACTCCAGATATGATTTTTCAAACTAACTGAAGGTCATTTTGCAAAGAAAATTTTGCGTCGAGGCCGGTTTCCTAACTTCAAAAAAAGGGCCAGTTTTCTCAACACTTTCGTTCCAGGGCCATTTTCATAATTCTTTCTTTAGGGTTAGGCACACAAACCAAGTGCCCTTGAGATAGTAGCCCTCGTAAGCAAGCCGTGTCGTTTTTTTTTTTTTGATAATGTATACTGTATTAATAGAAATAAACATGTCCAAATACAAGTACACCGAATAAGGATACGTGGGACATCTGTCCAGCCTATACTGTAATGGCGTATCTCAAACTTCAGTGAAATTGTAATGGTGCTGGCATAGTTTCTTGAATAGCAATGGTGTGTTTCAAAAACGTGAAAACTGTAATGGTGTGTATCCAATTGACCCTATATAATAATGAAATAACTGTAAGGATTATTTTGAGAAAATAATACTGGCAAGGAACCACTTATGGTTTCCTTATTAGGCACCAAGGTCAAATTATTTAGTCATCTTGTGTAGTAGCTATACTTAAATTTGTTAAGTCCATCATGAAGGCGACCGAATAAACCGAAACTCAAAAATAGGCCTAATAACCAAAATTTGCCAAAAAAAAAGGGCCCAAAAAGCAAGACAAACTTAGTAGGCACAAGGAAATAATTTGCCCTATATATAGACCGGATTATAATTAAGCAACCATATTTAAATTAGTTAATAACAACTACCAAACTATATAATTATATTAACGGATGACCATACGTACTACTACTTACCTCCGTTTTTGATTACTTGTCACCGGACTTTTTATCTTGTAGCAACTTTGACCATGCGTTTTTTCTTCTAAAAATCTTAGATACTTCAAAGTATATAACATTATTCAAATATGTTCAATGAAGAATCATATATGTGAAAGCTTGATGCACCTAAAAATCTTTTGTAGAAAAAAAACGCATGGTCAAAGTTGCGATAATAAAAAATTCAGTGACAATTAAACAAAAACGGAGGTAGTAGTTTAATTTGTTTGAGGAAAAAGTCTACATAACCCCCATACCTATGGCAATGCGACTACTTCACACCCCCAAACTATAAAACTGGGTATTTGATCCCCTCACCTTTGCAAACCGTTCAAATAACCCCCTACGGCGGTTTTGTATGGTGGTTTTGCCATGTGGGCGTGCTGAGGTGGACGATTGACAAGTGGGCTCTGCTTGTAAAGTGGCACCCCTTCTCTCCCTAATTTAGATGGTCCCCACCGGTCATCGATCGCCAACCAACAGCTCCCCTTCTCCAGCAGGCAGCACGCAGCAGCATCTCTCTCGTGACGAGCATGAACGTACACTCTAGACAACTCCCCCTTCATTTCAAACAATCGTGCGTTGATCATGAACACCTCCCGACTCTGCTCTCTCGCCGGCCGGACGCGATGACCCAGAGCAGGCTCCTCCTAGCGAAGGACGGTCTCTCCTCCGCCAGCGATGCAGCGACGACACGACGCTGTTGCCGCCGCAGCTCCCTGCCTCGACGAAGATTTAACACACCTATAAAACAAAAACACCACCTAATAAGAATCATAACATATATGAATACATCACATTTTATTTTGAAACTAACAAAGCTGATTTGGAGTTTTTATGATTTTTCTATGATTTTTTGGTGAATTTTCTAATATTTCTGACATTTTGCATCGGGAACCCCGATCTATTTCAAAAATTATTAAAATCCTTCCACTTTTCCTTTCTTTCTTGCACATTTACATTTGAAATCCTGTATTTTTCTCTATTATATTTCTCGCTCTTGTCTCTCTGGTGGACAACGTATCAAGTTAGGACGAAGTGGACAGATTTCTGGTGGACTGAAATTTTGGCTTTTTGCGTTGCAACGGGAGAGGAAAAAAACATTATCTTTAGGCCAAAAGACTTGATTTAACTCAATGATGACATCACATTCCACCATTGATCACTATAGCTTAGATCTAGAGTATGTGTTTCTCTCCCAGCGCAATGTGAACAAAACAAACCATAGATTAGTTGGTTAGGTCCCTTGTGGTGGTCAAGTCCTTGATTTGGCGTGGGTGCTCGTACTTTTTGGATTTATTCTAAGATTTTTCGGTGTTATGCTTTAAGTGTTAAGCAACACTCTCGTCGACATTTTTTTAATCCGTTATGATATAAACCACTTCAATCAAACTACAGATACAAATTGTTAAACTAATTTTAATATATAAAGGGCTATAGATCTCGTCTATCATGGATCCATGACTAAAATTTATAGCCTAGTATTAATTGAGATTGAAGTATTATTATAACGTCATTATTCTGTTAATGCATTAAGAAATTATGCACCTTGACCTTGGTACTACCTTATTCTTGCCTTTAGCTCTTTGGGTCCCACAACTCACCTCACAGCGGACTCCATCTCGCAACGACCATATATGACCGATGACGAGGAAATCCACATATTCTGAGTTTGCCTCTAGCACATTCTCGATCATGGCCAAACATATATACAATTATACATACAACATATGCAATGATGATTTAACACACCTACGAACAAAACAAAATCTAATAAAAATCATAGCCTCTACGGACAAACCACATTTTTGTGAAACTAACAAAACTGGTTTGGTTTTTTATGATTTTTAGCGCAAGTTCTTTATTTTATCACTTTTCCTATATCCCAGTCGCATGAGTTCTTGGAAAGACCGAGGCGACGGGTTCCATTGCACTGTCTGAATCCCGGCGATGTTCTAGCTTGCTCGCGGTGGTATTCTTTCCTATACCCGGTGATGTTCAGCGCAAATCCCTAGATTTTCTTTTCGCAACATGTACACACTCGATGTTCTCACCTTAATTTGTCGCTGATATTCTGCACTGATGCTCTATGTTCTGCGAACAGTGCTCGATATTCTGGCCTGCTTCCAGCGATGTTCTGGCCTATGTATGGTGATGTTCCACCGGCGTCCTTGGTGCGAACAGCGTGGGACCCTGAATCTTCATCCGATGGTGTAGGACGTTGCCTGGGTTATTTTTAAAAACACAGATGACTGCGATTTTTAGCAAATCCCTTATTTTATAGAAAATGAAAAACAGAGGAAAAAATGATTGTATTTTGCATGAGTAACTCCGATCTATTTGTAAAACTAATAGGACCCTTTCACATTTTCTTTCTCTCTAGAATCCTATATTTTTTTATTATCTTTTCTCTGTTTAGAATTAAACCGAGCACGGACATGTACCAATTCATTCCAATACGTGGAGGACTTAGATTCTCTTCATCATTGGATTAGAATAGAATTGCTACGTGTCCTAGTTAGAGGTTTAGAGGAGGCAAAAAAAAATTGGCAACACGTAGGACAACGAGAATTGTTTTTTGCAAAACTGATGCTGATACGGAGACGAGGGAGCGGACAGAAAAAAATATATGGTAGAAGGTGAACTGAATTTTTCTCCTTTTATTATTAGGTATAGATATAGATAAAGATTATAGATAAAGATATAGAGGTAGGTATAGACTAGCAAATATGCCCGTGCATTGCTACGGATGAACTCGGATTATTCAACTGAATATTTATATTTTTATGACATATTTTCTATAACATTTTAAATTATATAAATAGTATGTTGTGTGGTTACCTAATGACTCTCTAAAGATTTATCCAATGGTTGCATTATCTGTTCCGATAGCTCGTGTGGGGAGAGTCTATAATTATTTAGATATAAATATATTGTAACTTTATTTTTTCATACTACTCATGTGTTCCTTTGACACAGTATCGACCTTTAGATCTTTTATGAATTATAGCAAGCTCTTTAACTTTTTTGTCACGTGTAAATTAAGGGTTGATCTGTGTGCCAATAATTATGTGAAGAAATATTGACAAATCTGACACTTAGCAGCTTTTGTCAGGATTTATATAGATATATGTTTATTCTAGATTTTGTTAGATAATAATCTATCCATGATTCTGATTCACGAAATAATCTACTCCCTCCGTCCACGAATAACTTCATTTCTGGACTTAGGCACCGAACCAATGCTGCATGATAAATTACGAAAATACCCTTGGAAGGTTCAAGGCTGCAGCACTTAAGGGACACGTGGAGAAAACTTGTGGACAGTAGCTTCTGGAGCCTCCCAGATTTTCTTCTTTTCGTTTTTACAAATTGCTTCTATATTTCTCTTGGGCCCACATGGAGCTAAACTTGTGGCTGAGCAAACGTTGCAGCACTGTACGGAGATGCAGATATTGTCCTCCATAGAGGTACTGGAGTAAGTTAGTTTGTCTATTGAATGAATGCAGGTACTTATCAAAAAAAAATTGTAGAAAAAATTCAAAGGACAAACGTGCAGATACTATTGGACGGAGGGAGTATCCACTTCCACCTTCGAGGGCCCTCTCGACCTTGCGATCCTCCAAGCCGGGAACTGGCCGGGTGCTGACATGAGCATGACCCGCATGAGGTCACTTTCACGTTCGAGGTCGCTCTCGACTTTCTGTATTTGGCCTCATTATTTGCAAACTGAAATTGAGACAGCTTTTGCGAAGCCTTCCAAACTGAGATTGACTTAACCAAGTATAGATTAGATGGATGGATACCCAGCCAGCCAGAGCCTTTTTCTTGTCCTTTTTCTTTTGGGAAGTAATCACCTGCAGTTCTTTGCACACAATTAAGTTTTCACCATGTTCATACCAAAATTTGCCTCGAGAATTCACTAAGCAAAAAGAAGATTCCCATCATGTCAAAATGCCGGCAAATGCATGGAGTATTAAATGTAGACGAGACCAAAAATTAATTACACAATTTTGTTGTACTTTGCGAGACGAATCTTTTGAGTCTAATATGTCAATGTTTGGACAAAAATTCACAAATACAAACGAAATGCTACAGTAGCAAATCTTTCAGGCCCCCTTTGGATGGTTGGAAACATAAAGGATAGGAATAGGAAAATCGTAGGATTCGAGGTGGCATGCTGCTCTCATCCCGTAGGAACCAAATCCATAGGAAGATACACCGGAGCGCCTTTGGTTCAGGTGAAATATAGGAAGCGCTTTATCAAAAAAAAAAGAAAAGAAAAGAAAACAGGAAGTGCCTTTCCATCTCCATCCTTCGCCCTCGCTCTCCAATCTCCATCTCTCGGCGCCAGGGCGAGGCGCCCGAACAGGCGGACGCCGGCGACCGCCCCTCCCCAGCAGGTGGACGCCCCCCCTCCGGGGCTCTCGCAGTGCTAGGGCAGGTCCGGCCGCGCCCGCGCCGCTGGGGAGGGGCTCCATCGCGCCCGCAAGTCCACGGCGGGAAGGAGGAGGAGCACCCTCGACCGTACCGTACGGCGGGGAGGAGATGCTGCTGCCGTGGATTCGTGTCGAGTCGAGGCGCTGCTGCCGGGTGGAGACGGACGGAGGAAGAAGGAATTGGCTGGGACGCCGCCGAAACCACCTCCTCTGCTCCTGCTCCAAGCGCAGAGAGGTCGCGCCCGTGCTCATGGCGAAGGCGGCTGTGGTGGTGCGGCCCCGGACACGAAGCCTGAAGTCGCTCAGCGGCTCAGGCGCAGGCGCGCAGCACAGGGCCGCCGCCTCCAATCGATTCCTGGCGCCGGCGCGCGGCGGGGCGGCTGGCGGAGGAGCGGAGCGGCGAGCCGCGAAGCCGGAGGGTCACGGCGCGTGGCGCAGAGCCGGAGGCGCTATCTGTTGGAATTAATTTATTTTCTTGAGATGAAGAAAAATCAAAATTGATTAATGGATGCTAAACACCGTTTGATTCTTGAAGCTTCTATCAAAGTCTAGTATGGTTTAGAGAGATACAAGTCAAAAGCAAATTGAGTTTAGCAAGAGAAAGGAAGTAGTAAAATAGAAATTGACTATGAGCTAGCCATGAGTTGTAAAGTGATAAGTATGAGTTGTATTAGTGGTAAAGACAACTCATATGACGGTTTGCAAAGTCTATATAAGGACTTGCCTACCTCCTTTGTAAAGTTAAGCTAGGGCATTAGATTGCAAGAGTTGCTAGCTTCGATAGCCTCGAGCTGTATGTATATGTTTGAGAAGAGATAATAAAGATATAGAGTTCAGGTTGCCACGATTTAGAGCAGCACAGCTGCTGTTCGTGTCGTGTTGTGTTACAAAGAAAGAAAGAAAGAGAGAGCGCTTCATTGCCGTGAGTTTGTGAGGGTGTTGGTGAGCTATTCGCTCACCTGTTGTGAAGATAAAGGGCTAACACTATCGAGCAAGCGCGATGGGAGATTCGAAGCAGCACACCTTCCCCGTCCCTGTAGGAAAATTTCCATGAGCTCGGAGCTCATGCTTCGATTCCTATGAAATCGAGGTATAGGATTCGTTCCTATGGAATAATTCCTCCGCTTTTCCTATCATCCAAACCGCAGGAAAGGAAAAATTCCTAGGCCTTTCCTATCCTACGAAATTCCTACGCCTTTCCTGCAAACCAAAGGTGCCCTCACTATGCAAAGGCTATCTAAACAAGGCATCTTTTGTAGGCAAGTCAAAAGATTCTACATTTGGACTGTTGCTTCTCCGATGCACGATAAAAAGTAAGTCAAAAGTACATAGTGACTGGTACGGTGGAAAGAGCGACGATCGAGTGCCCTCCATTTTCAGATAGCACAGCGGCCCCTCCCAGCACCGCAGCCGCTGCGACAGACGCGCCAACACCGCATGCAAGCAGACACACGCGCCATCGACGCATGCATGCGCGACGCTACTCACGAGCGTATCGGGGTGGGCGGTGATGGCGGACTGGACGGGCGAGCTATTAATGGGGCGTGCTGCGCGAGGCTTTGGTGCGGCAGGCCAGGTTTGGCGTCGCCGACAGCGCACATCAGGCGCCAGGCGGAGAATCAAGTACGGTACCCCCTGCCCGGGCAAGGCGCCAAGACGCGCCTCTGGCGTTGTGAAAGCCTGAGACGCGCTAAGCCTGAGACACGGCCCTCCCCCACGGCCGCAAGTTACAGGCCCTGTTTGGATCCCTCTAGCTAGCTCGACCGGCTAGAGCTAGAGTTAGTTTCTAACTCTAATTCTAGCCCTGAACTAACTCTAGCCCTTGAGATGTTTGGATGCGAGAGCTAGATTAGCAATAAATATGTTTTTTAATTATTTGGCTCATTTAAACCATGTTTTTATTCGGATTTTGTGTGGCAACCATTTGTGTGGCTGCCTCGTTCGAAAGAATGAATTTTTCAGAGCCTTTTGGGTTTTACAAATTTCTTGCTATTGCAACCACTACTCACTACCACCGATCTGCCAAAGAGCACAAAAGAATTTCTGTCTTTTTTCCCCTTCATTTGAAACAATCGTGCATTGATGTAATAGGTCCTTTAGTTTCGCGAGACTTTCAGTTTCAGTTTCCTTAGATGCTTGTTTTTCACTCCTCTTGTGCTTTTGCTGGGTTGCAAGAGCACGACTCACTGTGATGAGTCGATCTGCGCTGTAAACTGAACATGGTCCTTTTGGTTTTTAATCGAAATGGCCGGGGCTCTGCCCTCAAACTCTAAAAAAACAATCGTGCGTTGATCATGAACACTTCCCGACTCTGCTCTCTTCCCGACCCGGAGTCAAGAACGGCGGCGACGAGTCGCGTACGGGAGTAAACCGAGCGGACGCCAGGAGAGTTAAGGGTCCCGTGAGGCTCGAGAGAGGAAAAAAAAAGTGATTTCTGTGGCCCCTCAGCAAACTAGCCCAAATAATCACCCATTGGAGGGGATAGTTTTTTTGGGGTGGGCTAGTTGCAAAAAACTAGCTCCAGCCCTCCTGTTTGGATACTTTTGAGCTAGTTTGATGCAAACTGGCCCATGGGATCCAAACAGGACGTGTAACTTGTACTTACGAAGGAAGGAATCAGGACACTGCATGCGTCCAAACGCATGTACGGACGCGTGAATTTGGACCATTCAATGAGGTCTAGAATTCTGGGACGAAGGGAGTAGCTTCTAAAAAAAGATGTCGCTATTTGTTATAACTCACAATTTAAAACCTCGAGAGAAAAACACATCGATAGCTCTTGTTCGCTTGAACTTATCAACCCCTGTTTATTAGCCATCATGGTGCAATGGTTTTTCGCCACAACAAAGCATTATTAGCTTCAGAACCCATTAGCCAAACAATCTTCATATTCTTCATTAAGTATTTGACTTCTCAAAAAACGAGATGTCCTCTTCCAGCTTCGATTGCATGGGCCGCATAAGGTCCACTTCCACCTTCGAGGGCACTCTCGACCTTCCGATCCACCAAGCCGGGAAAAAAGAAGATTCCCTGTCAAATCAAAATGCTGGATCAAAATGCTGGCACATGCATGGAGTACTAAATATAGATGAAATCAAAAACTAATTGCGCAATTTTGTTGTACTTTGCGAGATGAACATTTTAAGCTTAGTTAATCAATGTTGTGCATTCGGGAGGTGCCGATTCAGGCATCTAAACAAGGCCTGACAGCTTTTGCAAAGCCTTCCAAACTGAAATTGACTTAACCAAGTATAGATTAGATGGCTCATACCAAAATTTGCCTCTATAATTCACTATGCAAAAAGAGGATTCCCATCACGTCAAAATGCCGGCAAATGCATGGAGTATTAAATGTAGACGAAACAAAAAATTAATTACACAATTATGTTGTAATTTGCGAGACGAATCTTTTGAGTCTAGAAAAAAATTCACAAATACAAACGAAATGCTACAGTAGGGAATTTTCACTATGCAAAGTTTGCATGTGCAAACTAAATTTGGCTATCTAAACTAGGCAAGTCAAAAGATTCTACATTTGGACTGTTGCTTTTTCGACGCGCGATAAAGTAAGTCAAAAGTAGATAGTGCTCGCACAGTACTCGCGGCAACCCAGGTCGTCTCAGGCTTGGCGCGTCTCAGGCTTTTCACAACGCCAGAGGCGCGTCTTGGCGCCTTAATTGCCCGTAGTCAGGGGTAGAGCAGGCGGGGGCGTTCGATCAATTGACCCCGCCCTCGATTCTCCTCCTGCTTGCCTCAAAAAAAAAAAGATTCTCCTCCTGCTGCGCTCGGCCACGCCAAACCTACCTACTGGTAGCTGGCCAAAGCCTCGCGCAGCACGATAGCTCGCCCGTCCAGTCCGCCATCACCGCCCACCCCTGTACACTCGTGAGTAGCATCGGGCGCCCGCGGGCGCGTCTGTAGCAGCCAGCGCCGAGCAGCGCGCAGCCATCACCACCAGAGCATGCATGCGTCGATGGCGAGTCTGTCGCGGTGGCTGCGGTGGCTGCGTCGACTGCGCCAATCCCCACGGCCGCAAGTACTGCAACTGTGCGAGCACGGCTGCACGGGCGCGCGCGCTTCGTCGGAACGCGACCGGGGCCGCACGGCGTGGCGCGCGCTACCCTTGCCCGTGGGCACAAGTAGAAATGGCAAGCTAGGCTGGCTTCCTTTGCGAAGTAGAAATTAATGGCAAGCTTCCTTGCGATCCGACCGTGGCCTTCGCGCGCGACCACGGCCATCCCGGGCACCTATGACACGTGGGGCCGAGAAGAGCACAGGGCCCGCGTGTCGTTGGGCCCGGTGTGGCAGCAACCGCAAGGCTGCATGCGCCGTGGTGGCTGCGGCGGCGCCGTGGTGCGGCTGGGCGGGTTGGTGGCCTGGAGCTGCTACGGATAGGACTGCTGCGGAGTTGGCTCCGGCTGCATGCGGGTTTGGCGCGGTCGACAGCGCGCAGCAGGATTCTTTCACGCACACGGCGCCAAGGCGGAGGCCGGCTGGCCGGGTGCACCGCGGTGACCGGCGGTCGCTCTGCCTGGCCGGGCATCTAGAGGGGCATCTAGAACAGTGACCGCGCGCTGCACCGCAGTCCTGGCCACCGCAGTGCCTGCCCGGGCTGTGTGGACAGCAGTCACAGTGTCACACCATGCTCCATGCACAGTCTCACACAGGCCCGGCCCTGATATAAGCCATAGGCCCTTTAATACAATCTCATCATCAACTTTAAAATTGAAGAAAGAGGTAAGGAGCCAATTGATCCCATTATCAATAAGCATCATCATCTCTCCATAAATTATATGGGCATAAACTCCATCTAAAGAAAAAAACGAGGGTTATATATGCAAGAGTACCTAAAAATGGCAATCGACGCGCCAAATTTTCTAGTGCCATACTAAACTCAACATGATCGCTAAATCCCAAATATAAAGAAGTAAAGAATGAAGATTGGAGACAATAAAAAATATAGATTAGAGGACTTAGCCGCTTGGGGCATTGTACTACCTCTGTATACAGGGAGTAGGATTGCTGAAACTGGAACAGACCAGCCGAAGTGCCGAACAGGAGGCGGCCGCTCATAGCCACACCAAGGCCGTCCTGGGAAAATTCGAGGCCTTGTAGGAAACTAAAAAATGAGGCCTATTAGCTTAGCAAAAAAAGACTAAATATACGATATACAGTAAGATATATATCAGGATTCAAGAATGGTACCTATGTGTTGCATAATCTATACTTAAATAGCATCTTTTTTTGTGTTCTTTAAAATGAATTCTTTAATGATATGCTCATAATCAATCTTGTCTAGGGATGAAACGCTCCCATCCGCTCCAAATCCGAATTTTAAGGATGTGGAGAACTGTTTTTAATATCGGTGCGTATACGGATAATTCGAATCCGATCATATGAGGGTGCGGAGTAGGACATGGTATTGACAAAATCCGGCGGATATGGATTATCAGATAATTAAACTTGGAGTATCAGATGTTTTAATTCGGATAATCCGAATTTTAAAGAGCCCAAACACCAAAAATACAAGTCAAACCCATCCGATCATTATATTTAGCCCACGTCAACTATTTACAGTAATTTAAGTATATATTCATTGTATATAGAAATGTAATCACGTGATTGCCTATTTGCCTAATTGGTGTGGAGGAATAAAAATTGAAACCAACGGTACAGCTACAGATGCTTCTACCAAAGTGGAGGACTAGCACACTTGCGTAAAGGCTTAGTTTTGCTTATTTTCAAGTTTTATAGCTGCTTTATTGCTCTAGTTAATCAAGTGTTTCCCGTTTATTGCTTTAGTTAATCAAGTGTTTCTCGTTATAAAGAACAATATGTAAGCACGTATAGTCCGACTTAGAAAAGTCCGCTTCCGTTCCGATTGCGGATCGAATCCGCACCATTTCCGACATCCTAAAAAATTCGCATTCGCATTTGAATCCGTACAATATCCGACCCACTCGGAATCCGTTGACTAAAAGAGGATTAGGATATGGGGAAGCCATTATCCGCTCAGATCCGATCCGTTTTCATCCCCAATCTTGTCCAACATTTCGCCTTCAAGTGCTATTATAGCCAAATCATTAAAAACCGCAGAATTTCAACGAGGCCTATTCTTTCTTTTGGAATGAAGTCTTGTAGAAACTTGAACTCTATATAGTTCTTTAGCATCAATATCGGATTTTACACCCTATACCTATACTTACGTGTATTTGGGGATGCCCCCCCCCCCAGCACGCGGCACGCAAAAATTTGGTTGCATTTAGTTGGGTTGTATCCGGTTCTCCGTTCGCAAAAAATTGGTTGCATTTAGTTGGGTTGTACCCGGTTCTCCGCTCGCAAAAATTGTGAACCCAAAAATCGAGTGCCGCCCGGTTCTCCGGTCTTAAAAATTGTGGCCGCCAAAATGGAGAGCGCGGCAAAAAATTTTGGCCACCAAGCATCGAACCTGGGACCTCAAACCATGGCCCGCGACGGTAACCTCGCTATGCTAGCCATTGTAGACCATTTTGATTCTTGGTTAGTAAGCATCCGCAATATAATTTGTTTCTTATTCGAAATTGTGACCGTCTCTAACCTCCGTCACCCTCGCAATTGTCCCGGCCGTCTCGGCGTCTCGCCCTCAACTGTCCTCTGGCCAGACGGCAGCGACCTCTCTCCTCGTTTAATCAGCTCGCTATGGCACTCTTTTGGCGGGGCAGAGAAGAATCTATGTCCCCACACCACACCACGTCGGCCTACTTATACCGCCCCCTTCCCCTGCCGCACTCCTCGCGCTCTCACTGATCTCCCCCACCGGCACTCTCTCCTCCGCCGGCCACCACTCTCTAGATCCCCACGTCGTCGAGGTCAATGGCCGACGGGCGCCGTCGTAGTCGAGGTGCCTCTTTCGCGAGCTGTTTGGGCTTTGGGCAGACCAGCAACGAGCCGCCGTCGCCCCAGCAGAGCTCTGGCCAGACCAGCAACGAGCCGCCGTCGTCCCAGGCTCCGGTCTCCAACATGATTGACCTCATGTCCGACCCCATGCCCATGGCCTCGCCCGCCTGGCCACCAGCGCTGGCCCCGTACCCAGCGCCGCCCCAGTACCCATTTCCGCACCAGTACCACCTAGTAGTGCCGCCCCAGCACTACCCGCCCCCACCGCTGCAGGTAATTCTCTACTCCTGTTCTGGTAAGCAGCGAAAATTGCTTACTTGTCTAATATTTATTTATCTAATATATCAAACTTGTAATAGATCCTAGCAAAGATCTTCAACGGACTGGACTTGTAATACATCTCTAAATCTTAGGGAAACAAGAAAAATAAGTCTCGTTTACTTGTCTAATATTTATTTATCTAATATATTGAACTTGCAATAGATCCTAGCAAAGTTCTTCAACAGACTGGACGAAAATGCGATAGATTCTATGAAATGACTAAATTTGCCTACGTGGTCAAACCAATGGGAGGAGTGGGAGGGGGAATTTACGAATTATTCGCAAATTGGGGGAATTTACGAATTATTCGCAAATTCCTCCTCCCACTCCTCCCCGGAAGTTTGCAGAGAAGTTGGTTTCACATATATTATACACTGCCAATTAATTAAGTACCTGTAATACATGTCTAATTCTTAGGGAAACAATAAGAATAAATCTGATTTACTTGTCTAATATTTTACTGGGAACGTATGCTATGCAAACTAGCCTCATATGCAAACTATAGGCAAACTCTAATAAAAACCACATAAATCTAATCTGATGGCTAAGATGTGGGCGGTTGTTTTAACACTTAAACCCCCCACTCATCCCATCCTAAAGGTGGGGTTATTTTAGCACTTCAACTCCCCGCAGCATAGCCATTGGATGGAAATGCAAGAGTTTGCATAGTTTGCACATGAGGCTAGTTTGCATAGCATACGCTCCCTATTTTACTTATCTAATATATCAAACTTGCAAAATGCAAGATCCTATGATAATTGATAAGTAGCATAGATCTTCAATGGACATTGGATGGAAATGCAAGAGATCCTTTAAAATGATTGATTAAATTTGCTAATTATGTGAAGTGTGATTATCCAATTTATTTTGCTGAACCTGTGATGGATATATTGGATTATCCAATTTGAATCCTGAATTACTAATTAAAGTATCGTCTCTGCAGCCTGTCAGCGGCGGGAGTGGGAGCAACCAGAGCTTAGGGGATAACTCGAACCTCACCATAGCTCAAAGGTTATTGAGGTTTGCGGCTAGGAACAACATTACTGATCAGAATGCCGTAGAGTGGGATGCGTTGTTCGAGATTGCCGCCAACGAGTCCATGGCAGAGCTCTTCCTGACTTTCGATGAGAACATCAGGTTGAACGTCCTGAAGCAGATGTGCCAGAAGAATCAACCGAGGCACAACATCAATGCCAGCGGCCAGTAACCTAAGGGCAGGAAGTATGCGACGCCGGCGGCCAGTGACCATGCTGCATTCGAAGGGCCGGAAGTATGCCTGATGTGTTTGTTGTTTGTTCTTGTTGTTGTTTGAGTCTGATGTTTTTGTTTGCTGTGTCGATCCGTTGGAACTACTACTCATGTATCCGTATCTGGTTTGAACATCTTAATTAATATGTTGTCGTTGTGTAATAATTTTTCGGATAGCTCTGGACATCTTTTATAGCCTACTCCCTCCGTCCGGTAAAGAATGCAATGGTGGAGTTCAAAAATTTCCAGGAAAAAATGCTAAAGTAGCATGGGACCTATCCATCCAAGTACGGAGTACTACACAGGTTTTACTACTCGTTTCATCTCCAGTGTCACAGTTTGTTAAAAAAAATCGGCAACAACCTCTATGGTGCTCCCCCGTCCACTAGTTCGCACTCTTCCAGAATGTTCATGCACAACCTACGGGGACAGATGGCAGAGAGGAGTCTACTGTGACTGAATTGTGCAGGGGCAATTTGGTAATTTCCACACATCCTTGGTAAACGTGCATAATCCTACAATTGCAATCTTTACCGGACGGAGGGAGTATCGAAATTCGTATCTGCATGTTGGTCTACTTGGGGGCGCCGACGTTGGCTAACCATAGCCTGTTTTCAAGACCACCGTTGGACAAATGAATGGTTCAGATGGGCGATCCTTGTTTGGTTGCCTGTATGCGGCTCAACCAGCCAGGCTCGCCCGGTGCACGAGGTGCGTGCGGAGATGCAGCCTGGTTGAATTGATGCAATAAATGTTAGGATAGCACCCGGGTCGATACATTGCGGGGGCGGTTCTATAAGGACCGGGTTCCTTGCATCGAACCCGGATCGATGAAAATAAACAAATCGTCCTCCATTCCTCACCCTTCTTCTCTGTCCTGCGGTTGCCGCTCCCGTCAAGAAGGGAAAGCACCGTCGTCCCTGCTCACCAGCCAGATCTGGGGCACGTGGGAGGAGCTCCTCCTGCACGGCACCACGGCGCCGGACTTGGGGGAGAGGAGCGCGCCGCCGCGCCAGGAGAGGAGCGCGCCACCACGGCCTCCTTGCCTAGGCGCATGCACACCTGCCCAAAAATAGAAGATGCAGGCCAAAGGTTCCTGCTTCCAAATGAAGCAGGCCAAAAATAGCAGACGCTGCCCCTGCTCGCGGCGGCGAAGGGCGTGGCCGCGGCCCCGGCCCCTGTTCACGGCGCCAGCTCCGTGGCGTGGCCGCTGCCCCTGATTGTGGCGCCTGCTCCAAAGGCCACTCCTGCGCAGCAGCCTCCACGCACGCGATGCAAAGCAGACTGAAGCTGTGGGCATCTGGCGAGGAAGGCCATGGAGAGAGAGGAGGGCCAGAGAGGGGAACTAGCAAGCGCCATGGGAGGAGAGGAATGCGTCCTCCATGGCATCTACCGGAGTTGGAAGTTGGGGATCGATGAGACTCTCTCTCTTTCTCCCTATCGTTCCACGCATGCATTCACCGCCCGCACCTGCCTCACCCTATCCTTTCACTCTCTCTCTTTCTCCCTCACCGCCGCCGCGGGTCCGTGCCCGATGTCCCTTAGCGCCGCGCCAGGTCCGCCACCCCGGCATCGCGACGTTCCTTCGCGCGGGCCCCATCCACCGCCGGCCACTCGAGGAGCCGCGCCCGAGGAATCTGCGCCATGGCCGGCCACTTGAGGAGCCGCGCGGGGAGCTGGGTCGCCGGCGCGGGGAGGTGCGCCATGGCCGTTGGGACGCCGTGGCCGTGGGGTCTAGGAGGTGGGAATGGAAGAGGAAGAGGAGCACCGGCGCGCCGCCGCCGCCTCCCCTGTGCGCCCATGCCGCCTAGCGCCCCCACTCTGCGCGCCTGTGGCCCGCGCCGCCACGCGCTCGTGGCCCGCCGGCGTGGGTGCTGGTGGCGAGGGAGGAGCGCCGCCCGCCGGGCGAGGGAGGAGCGCTGCCCGCCGGCGAGGATGTGGAGTCGGTGTGCTCTGCAAATGGGAGAACTGAGGAAGAAGATAAGGTGAGAAAAAAATAGAAATTAGAGAATGACAGGTGGACCCCACAACCATGACACACGGGTCCCACAGGATGGTAACCTCGCCATTTTATGCAAAGGTATCCATATCCATGTTCTATTTGAATGCATCCATCCAAACAGAAAATGGGATGGATCCGACCCATCTCAGTCTTCCAGCAACCAAACACAGTAAGGGTTGTCTTGTCAAAAAAAAAAGTAAGGGTTGGAGTGATCCCCAAAACGCGGGTTGGAGTGATTCCATCCCACTGATCCCACAACCAAACACACGGTTACTGGTGTGGGGCAACATATAGAACCCCTCGGTTTGATACACTGCCGGTACTTTAACAGAAGCTGTCTAATCGACTGTGGGGGCCGTCATCGACCCAACCCTGATACGATACAGTGCTGATGCTCTTATCTTGCAGTAAATAGCCACTGCATGTGAGCCATTTGGAACGCACCACGACCGCTTGTGGACCCAAGCTGTCATAGCCTCAACTCCTTCTCCTTTTCTTCCGTGAACTCAGTTCACGTGAAATAAAGAGACAATGGAGCTGAGTTCCCCGATCGGTGCACAAGCACAGTATCGGTGAGCACTGTGGTCAGCCGGTTCCCACGTGTCAGCTGGACCGGAGAATTGCTAATTGCATCCGGGAGGTTCCCAGGCGTGGCGTCTCAGCTCGTACCGCAGTGCGCCACGATGAGCATGAGGCGCACGTAGTGTTCCTACACGAAAATAAACATGCAACTTCGTGCACAGGTTTGGCTACTCCCCGTACAAGGCTTGGGGGCAACATTGTAAACGGCTCAGGGCGGCCGACCCCAAGGCCAGCCCGCTGATAGCCCGATAGCTTGGCTGACACCGCGTGTACTATGTATATTCTCCTATGTCAGTGTGTGATTGTGTGTGTGGAAATGAGTGTTTTTTTATCGGATGTCTCCGAAGAGACGTGGAAATGAGTGTTTGGCAGTGTGCGTGTGTTTTTGACTGGATGCGTTGCAGTCTTTTTTTTTTGCGACGAAAGAAGATGCGTTGCAGTCTTGCTTCGCCCCGTCCCCTGCCCGTCCGGCTATTTAATCTCCTTAAAGCCGCTCTATTCTGGACACCTCCAGACGCAAGCCGTCCTCAATAGGAACTGTGGAACACTCCCGTACCGACGCAAGCCGTCCTCAATAGGAACTGTGGAACACTCCCGTACCGCCGGCCGCAGTCCGAGATGACGGAGGCAGAGAGGCCGTGGGAGCTGATCAATGGCGGACGCACTGGGTTTACCCCTGCGGATAATGCTTCCTTGGCCGCGCCCCCGTGGCCGGAGGTGAAGCAGGAGGCCATCGCGGCGGCGCCCCCCTGCACCGCCGCTGGGATTTCCAATGGCCAGGTATAATTCACCTGATCTGTTATATATAGCCCACCCCAGCCACCCCAACACAATCCCCTCGTCAACATAAACCAGCCCAGCCACTCGCTCGCCGTCCGTCCGCCGGGAGGCCAGAAGCTCGCCACGCCCTTCTCGCGCGCCATCACGGCCTCCACGGCGGCGGAGCCGGAGCGGACCTCGCGCCTCTGGCGCAAAGGCAGTACCGCAAAATCGCCCTCCTGCAGCTGGTCAACGCGACGCCGACGCCGGGCGCGAGCGGGTCATGCTCATGGGACAAGATCGAGCGAAGGGGCGGGGACCGCGGCGCCGCCGCCTTGGGCCCCGGCGGCCTGACGCTCGGGGACCTGTTCGTTGGGCCGGAGCTGGACCTGCTGCCGGATCAGTACCTGGCCGGACCGACCCGAGCTGGCAGAACACGCCGCCGGCCAGGAAGGAGGCCGTGGCCGCGCTGCCCACGGTACGGGACCCATCCCCGAACCGGTTCACTGACAGACCAGATCGAACAAATCCACTGGCCTCTTTACCCCATTTTCATCCAAACTAAAAACCCGGCTTCAGCCCAAACCATTCCCAGGTTTACTTCTGATATGTTATTGCTTCTGATCTTATTGTTTCGTGTTTTGCAGAAGAAGCCAGAAATGGACTTCACTGGAGTAGCCGTTGATGGATCCAGTGGCGGATTCACGGGAGGGGCTTGTGGCCAAATAAACAGGTAACATGTCTTCATTTTTATCTATAACTAGGTGGATACCCCCGTGCGTTGTCGGGCATTCCGTATAATTTTTTTTTTAAAAATAGTCTATTTATATTTATAGTTATACAAATGAAACTATCTTGAACTAATTTTGATGAATGAATTGACACATCTTTGTGGACAATTGAATGAAACTATCTTAAATTAGTTTTGATGAATTATTTGACATATCTTTGTGGACAACTAAATGCATTTTAGTGGATGAAGAGAAACTATCTTAATTATGTGTTAGATGGCTATAATTGCAACTTATAGTGGATTGTTGAGTGGATTGATTAGGTGGATAGCTTGGATGTTGAGAGAATTCACTAGTGGGGTTTATTTTTATAAGAGGTATAGATTAGTATATAGTTAGTGTATTTTTTATGTTGTTGTCTATTATTAGTATATAATTAGTATAGTTTTTATGTTTTTGTCTATTATTAGCACATATTTAGTATAATTTTTTGCCTTGTAATATTGTTTAGCACCCCCGGTGGTCGGTTTCTGGATCCGCCACTGGATGGATCCAACGAAGAAAATGAGGAAGGTGACCACGTAACCCCACCCAGCACTGGGAGCATCGTCAGGAGCAGCGCCGATGTCGGGGGGAGCAGCCCGCGCAGGGCTGGATTCAGCCCGAACGAGAAGGCACTGAGCCCAGAAGAAGTTGTGTCCATTATTGACAATAGATTATCTGGAGTTCTGGAAGTTATTCAGAAGAACTGGGAAGTTAGGCAGAAAATACTCGATCGTAAGCAGAAGGAACGGACAAGGAAGATTGCTAAATTGCAGCAGATGGCTAGAGAGTGTGGTGCAAATGAGAGCACCCCCGAGCTGTGGCTTGGTGTGCTGCAGATCTCCTGTTCTGACTGTGCGACCAAATTCTTCATGGGGTCCGACCCAGCCGGAAGGATTGCAATCATTAAGCGCTATGTCGGGATCGAGTATGGATCGCTGCCATGTGACATCCAAAGCAAACCGCTCCTGAAGGTATGTTCTTGGCCATTCTCTCGATGAGATCCTTCCTTTTCAAACATCCACGTTCCTTCCTGGCCAAATCAATGTTGTCCTAACTTCATTAGTGCCTTTGTTATTGGAACACTACTACCATCGGCAACTAGGCCCTCTTATCCATGCAATCGATCTTAATGTAGTACTAGGTAAATACCCGTGCATTGCAACGGGAAAGCACAATATCACAATAATATATTTATGAGTTTGTTATATTTGTACCTCAAAAGATATTGCAATCTTTGATGTTTGGGTGGCCAGTATTCATACCATATCCGATGCAAAGTCACATACGAAATTAGAAATTGTCTCATGTCATATCTTATTGTGAATGTTAAATTCCATAAGCCCAGAACCTTAAAAAAATGGCCACCGGTATTGCTTTGCAAGTAGTTTCCCTAAATCTCCATTTACTCATCATTGATCTGAAACATGGTGCCAAAACTCATTAGTCTGATGAGGGATAATATATTAAGCAAAAGAAAGATTAGTTTTTCTGTTGGAGTTGATAAGTGAAAGACAATTGACTATAGAAGCAAATTACTAAGCAGCATCAATGTATGAAAAGAAATACATATGTAGCAGCATAGTGCCATCTTTGTTTTGGCGGTGCATGGTTCATTTTTTCCTCTATTCTGGTTTCAAATCCATGGCACTTCTTTTTTTTTCCTTCTAAAAAAACAGAGACTAAGGCAGCGGCCTACAGGTAGATTCAGACAAAGATACAGCTGCCACCTATCATATTAAAAAGTTGAATTGACACAAAATCTTAGGCCACATTGTCACAATCATGAAAAGCAAAGCAAGATGTGATACAATCGGATACCAAACAGTGAACATTAATGAATGTGAGTTGTTGCCATATATAGAGTTGAGGAAGTACTGACTTTTTTTTTATTTGTGTAGAGGGATGCAGAACCTATTGAGGATTTCGATAACTGTGAGGAGGAATTTTTGAACCTGGCCACAGTTAATAATCATGCAGCTGGATGCAGCTATGGTATGTATTAGTATGCTAGGGCTGAGTATATGAAACCACTCTTGACTCAGTTGGAATGGGTAGAGAGGATGTTGGCCAATAGTACTGCACAACATGTTTATAATGAGCCCAACTATGAGGCTGCATGATTTATTGACAATAAAATATGGCCTTAAATCTACAACCAATTAAAGTCTACCTTTGAGGCTCTAGGAATGTTCCTTTGACGGCTCGGCCTGTACCACGGCCCAGGTCCTGCAGCGCATCAGGGAGGAGTTCGATTCTTGGATCGCTGCTGGCTTTCACGACCTGTGGCGCTGGTGGCCTTTGCCCATAGTCGTTTCTGGCTGGTCGCCCTCTTAGCGGATTAGTTTACTTAGTTAATACAACTGTTCTGCGCCACCGTTCAAGCCGGTGCTTTGTGTTTCAATGTGTAAAAACTTATTCCCCTTCTCTTACAGTTTTCTAATTGAAACACTCTTCACATGTCTTACAGACACTTCAACTAGGGAAGCACTACCTGGTGGATGTCGGCTATTCAAACCGTCCGGGTTACCTTGCTCATCAAATGGGAACAAAGTATCATCTTCAAGACTTCCAAAATGCAGCAAAACCACAGCATCGTAGAAAGCAGATATTCCCGCATTCATATCTTAGAAATGTCATCGAGAGGGCCTGCCGGGCACCATGTTTTCCTGCGCCTATGAATGCATTTCATGACTATTGCGCTCCCGCTGATGAATAGGTCTGGACAAATGTGTATCTTTGAGTTCATGTAATTTTTTTCTGGCGTGTATGTTTGAAGACATATTTTTTTCCCGTGTTGATCGTATTGAATGATTCCAGTGCGTTTTTAGCACCATTTGCAATGAATAAAACTAGGACGTTTTTCTTTTGAATACGTTCTAACAAGAAGCCAGGAATTTTACAATGGAAATTTTACATTGTAATAGCCTACATTTCAGATATTTTTTTACGACAGCTAGCACTCGGAACAAATTAGCAGTAATGTTGATGGGGCTTTCATTGTGCCTTTTTGTCCAGCTGCAGTGGTGGTAATCATCAGAGATTCTGACGGGCAACCTTAGTAACATACTCCAGTAGTGGAAATGAGGTGGCCTACTGCGGGACGAGCGGTAATAAAACTAGGAGCGACGCGTAATAAATATGTTAGGTGGCCTGCCGTGGGACGAGCCGTTCGCTGGCCGTAATAAATGTGTTTTTACCGTGCCGTTGGTGAATCCGCCGATCGCCTCGCAGCCGTCCGATCTGTCCATCCGCTGCCGCTCAGACCTCTTGCCTTTTTTAAATGTGAGGGGGCCCTAGTAAACGCGTGTGCCTGTTGCGCGTTCCCCATCCGCCACCGTCCGAAAGCAACGAGGATATTGGGAATCTTCCCGGTCGCCGTCCGCCGAGGAGATCCGCGCCGTCAGCGCCATGACCCCGCCGGTTTTTCTCCCCGCCGACGACTGGACTCCGTCGAACGTGACGGAGGCTGAGTTGAACAAGTTGGTGGGAGAAGGGCTCCTCCGTCCCGTGACGGATTCCGTCCGGCCGGAGTGGAAGGTGCCACCGCGAGCGCACCGGTCACCGGACCCGCCGGAGGGCTACGTGGTCAGCTTCATCAAGTTCCACCGGCACGGGCTCGGGTCGCCGCCGACCCGATTCATGCGGGCGCTGCTCCACCACTACGACATCGAGCTCCACCACCTCAACCCCAACAGTATCTCCAACGCCGCCATCTTTGCGGCGGTTTGCGAGGGGTACTTTGGGATGGAGCCGCACTAGGAGTTGTGGCTCCATCTCTTCAAGGCGGAGTTCAACACTCACTCGATGGAGCAGGGGACGAGGAGGCAAATCCGCGCGGGGTGCTGCGGCCTGAACCTCAAGAGGGCGAATGCTTGGATCCCCACCGGTCTGATGACCAATCACTCCGGGTGGGACCGGGCTTGGTTCTACATCCGGAACGACGAGGGGTTCTTCCCCCATTTCACCGACCGCGTCATCGAGCTGCGTCCGTCTCACTGGCCTCTTGGCGTGGCGTCGCAGTACCAGCACCGGCTCGACTCCCTCCTCGACGGGATAAAGCGGCTTGCCAAGGCGGGGCTGACCGCGAAGCACGTCGTCGCCTCCTTCCACAGCCGCAGGGTGCTGCCATTGATGGAGCGTCCACTGCGGCTCCACCAGATGGGAAGCAGGGCGTCGATGGAGGACCTGCAGAAGACCCGCATGTCACTCGAACCCCTGCCCCTCGACAAGATTATGACGCGGGTGAGGGCGGCCATCAGTGGCGGATTCGAGGAGGAGAAGATCGACGCCTTCCCGATGCTGCCAGAACACGGCCGCGTCAATTTGGTACGTGCCTCGAGCCCTCCGTTTCGTGGTTGTTTTTTCCTCCTCCCGCTCCTTCGCCTTACCGTTCGAGGGTTTTCCTTGCAGAGCGACATCACGTACCAGAGGTCGACGGCTCCGGTAAGGGAGGATGAGCACCAAATCCAGGTGAGGCCCTTTACCGCTCAAGGTTCATAGCTTATCCTAGCATCAGGGGGGCGACTCCCTCCCGGCCAGCTGTGTGGCGCCCAAAAAAGCAGCCCGCAGCGGCTCCCTCCCCTCCTCGCCTCGCCCCCTCCTCCACCATGTCCTCCTCTCGTTTCCATGAGATTGGCCGCCGGAGGGGTCGACGGAGACGACGGATCCGCGCCCTCCTTGGTCAGATCCGGCGGGTGGCTCCGCGAATGACGCGGTCCCGTGCGCGCGCGGCGGCGGCCGGGCCGGGCCATGGCTGCCATGGCCGTCCCCAGGGGGCCCTGCTCTCGCCTGTCTCGCTAGCAGGCGGACGCCGGCGCGGTTCCCCGGGCCCTCCGACTCCAGACGCTGGCGCGGGGTCCAGGGCCAGGCCTCGGCAGGTAGCGCTCCCTCGGCGCGCAGCCTCAACTTGCGCAGCGCGCTGGGCCACTTTGGGCTCACTTGTATCCCCTTCTCTTTCTTGGCGTTTGTCTCTTCTCGCTCCTCGATCCCCTTGGGTAAGGTTGGCTTAGGTTGTTAGTTGTTGTCGTCGCTTCATCCAGTGTCTTCCTCTCGCGCCTCTGCTTCGTCGGCGCACTCCTTGATGGGGGCATAAAATCAAATGCCGGGTGCTGCTGCCATTTCACGGCTTCCTCCCCGTGCATGGCAGCTCGGGCCCCGGATGTGCTGGAGGTGTATCATCCCCTAGGTCGTCGTTTTTCGGTGATCCCGAACCCCCGCGCGCGTCACTACTCTTAGCGGAGTGGTGCCAAGCACTTGGAACGGCTTTGCGAGCTCGTCGCTGCTCTTAGCTGACTGGCGTCGGGCACAAGGGCCACGGCTTGCGAGCTTGTCACTGCTCTTAGCTGAGTGGTGTCGGGCACAAAGGCCACGGCTTGCAGGTTCGTCACTGCTCTTAGCTGAGTGGTGCCGAGCACAAAGGCCAGGGTGAAACGGCAAGTATGCTGCTCGGCGGGTGACACAAGTTGAAGATCGCCTGGCGTCTTTCGGCTTCTTCTAGGATTACCCTTGTCGTCTGTTTTGTGTTGTTGCTTATGTTCTGTGCTGTTGTATTCGCTCTCTCCCATGTACTCTTTTCTTTTCATCATTTCAGTGCCCCCGCACTTGTCAACTGTAAACTTGTGAGGCTTTGGCTTCCACCCACCGGCTCGCGCCGGCATCTGTGGAATGAAGTAGGTGGGGATCAGTTTATCCCCCCCGAACTGCATCGAAAAAAAGAAGAAAATAAAGAGGCGTCGGTTTGAGCAGAGACACTAGCGATGAGGAGGGGATGGCACTACGCCTCGGCGACCCCTCTCAGCCTCGAACTCGTGCTGACACGCTTCCTCTGCAGGAAGATATTTTGGAGCGGCCACAGGAGAGGGGGCAGGGCCGCTCGGGGCCCTCGTCCTGCCGTTCACGCGCGGTCACTCCGCTGGCCTCGACTCAGGGCCAACCCAGTGCCCCCCCAACCTCGGGTTTGGCCTCGACGGAGGGGCCACGGACTCGGAGTCGGAAGACCTCGGAGGAGCGAGGGTTGGCCTCTTTTTCGCAGGGAGAGCTTACCCCTATGGGGACGCAGAAGCGCCTGACACCTCTTGCCCGGAGGATGCCCCTGGTCCCAACGGGGTGAGTTTTTTATGTTCCGGTACTTGCTGTTTTTTTTTCTTGTAATTGATTTTGCTGGACATATAAGCCGATTTCGTTGGCCCTCAGGATGAAACGCCAGGTCGAGGAAGCCGTCCCCACGCCTGCTAAGAGGATTAGGACGAAACCGGCCGCAAGGACGGCGGCCGCCTTTAAAGGTGGGGGTTTTCTCCCTGACAACACATGGGATTGGGTGGCTCGAGCTCAACATGACATGGCTCGGGGTTTTCTCTTGCAGGCTCAGCTGCCTCGGGGCCCAAGGCGGGGAGCGACTCGGCCCCGTCTCGAGGTCCGGCGGGCGAGACCACCGCCCCACTCTCCACATCGGCGTTTGCCGCGGCGAGCCAGGCAGAGGACCCTGTCTCCAAGGCGGAAGCCCCCGAGGCCCGAGGCCCGAGTCACGAGATGTCCGCCCCGCCCCCACCCGTCAGTGCGACCGATGGCGCCAGGGATGTCGGGGCCAAGCAAGTCTGGACACAGGACCTCGAGGAGCGCCGGAAGAAGGAGCAGGAAGAGAAATCGTCCAAGCAGCGGGGCGACGTCCCTTTCGCAGGGCAGCGTGAGGTGGAGAAGCTTCCAGAGCAGCAGGAGATCGAGACGCGGCAAGACCGGCTCGAGGAGGAACGGTTAGTCCTCGACCGGCCGCTGCAGCCGCAGCAGCCGGAAGCGCAGCACCAGGAGCCGCCGCTCCCGCCGCAACCACAGCCGCAGCAACAGCAACAGCCACCGAAGGAGGTGGCCACCTCGAGCTCGCGGTCGGAGGGGCGGGCGGCATCGGACGACACACAGCATCACGGGAAGGAGACGGTCGCTACGAGCCCGTCGTCATCGCGTCGGCAGGAAGATGTGGAGTCATCGAGGGAGCCTCGCTCGCTTGCCGAGCGGTTGACGCAACTTTGCGTCTCGCCCGAGGCGATAGAGAATGTCAAGGCGACCGTGAGGGGGCGAATCACGGCTGCCTTCCCTCATTGCAGTAGGGAGGCAATCCGGCTTCGCGACCCTCTGGATCCCAATGCCCCCTCCATCCTTATTGACGACCGGCCGGAGGTGGAAGACTGGGAAGAGCTCGAGGAGTCCCGGGTGTGGACGCAGGAAGTCCTGTCGCTGGCCATCGGCGTCGTCACTGAGGGCATGAGCCGGATGTTTGCGGTAAGTCCTGTCGCTGGCCATCGGCATCGTCCTGCTTCTCCTTCGTATTAAACTTTTTTGCCTTCTTGTTTTCAGCTCGCGAGGAGGCACTCCAGCTCCAAGTCGTACGTCCTTCACGGTATCAACGACAGACAGGAGGAGCTAGCGCGCCAGCTTAAGATCGGCCAGGAGGCGATAGCTCGAGCCGAAGAGAAAGCGGACAAGGCGAGGGAAGAGGCTGCCAAGACTAAGGACGAGGCCGACTCCGCTCGCAGGGAGGCGGGTCATGCCCAGGAGGCCACCTTGGCCGCGAGGAACGAGGCTCTGAAGGCCGTCCATGATCTCTCCTCGGGGTCGAGGCGTGTCGAGGTTCTCGAGCGCGAGCTCGTTGCTGCGGCGGCACGCATCCGAGAGCTGGAGGCCGATCTTACTCAGGTCTCCCAGGACCGCGACATCCTCAACGTCACGGTCGGGGAGCTATCCCGATCTCTCAAGGCTATCGAGCTCGAGCGCAACACTGCCTGGAAAGAGCTGACGGCCCTCCAGACCAACTGCTCCAGTAAGTTTTTGCTTCTGAGTTCGAGTTCTCGTTTTCCGCGTTTCTGTTCGTTGCGACTGAATCCCTGTTTGCCCTTCAGGCCTCGAATACAACCTGCTCAGCGCCCAGACGGTGTCCAAGGGACTCCAGGAGGACCTCACCCTTGAGATGGCGCAGACCAACAGGCTCCGCACCGCCATCAACGATCTTAGCAACTCCTGGGGTTGGAACCCGTGGAGGACGACGACGGGGAGGAGAGCGGGTCGGCCTTCGTCAACCGGCTGGCAGACTTCGGTGTCTATGCGCGGGAGCTAGTCCTGGAGGCGCTCAGCATCGGCGTGAAGCGGGCGATGGCCGTCGTCCGCTCGAGCTTTGAGTACGACATGGATGTTGTATCCTCGGGCTTCGTCGTCGACAAGGACAAGACTGCCGATGAGAACTTGGAGTGGCACCACGCCCTGATCGCCGCCGCCGAGGGTCCCGGGACAATCTTGGCGAGGAAATTCGAGCCCGAGGTCCTTCCTCTCGTAGGCGAAGGGGAGGATGGAGAAGACGTCGGGGACGAGGGTAGTGGCGACGTGGGTGGTGACGGCCAGGGCGCCGGAGTCCTTCCTCTCGTAGGCGAAGGGGCGGATGGAGAAGACGGCGGGGTCGAGGTTAGTGGCGACGAGGGTGGTGACGGCCAGGGCGCCGGAGCCGAGGGTGGTGGCGAGGGATCTTGAGCCCTTCGAGGCAAATTTGGGCGAGGTGGCCGGCGAGGAATCTTGGGCCGTGCGAGGCAAATTTGGGCGAGGAGGCCCATGTAATAACTTAGTTTTTATGGCGTTTGTGATGTCGTGGCCCCGGGAGCCGTAATAAACATTAAACCTTTTGAAACAGGATGCATATGGATGCTCTTCCAAATTTGTCGAGACATTTTTGTTTCTTCCTTTGCCTGAGTTTTCTACTTTGAACTTAAGTATTGGACGCGCGCTCGATTTCCTCGATGGTTGAGGTAGTGGGTGGAGGTGCCTTAGCACATAGGTGTGTCCCCGGCTTGGAAGTCCCTTTTGCGCCCGGGCTTGTTGTGCTAGTGCCGAAGCTTCAGTTGGTATCGGGCTGAGTGGATAAGAGCCATATCTCGAGCTTCCTCAAGTTGGTCGACGGCGTTGGCGAGGGCTTCGTCTGCTCGTTGTGAGCCTTGAGTCGAGGGGACCTTTACTTGGTGTGCTCGTGAGGCCCATATGACAAAGGGTAGTTTAGCACCGAGCGAACGAGGTTGAGGCCGCGGAGGAAAATCTCGTCACCGCCGCCGAGCGCAAGAAGCCTCGAGCCCTACCTGAACCATCCGGGTGCCCACGCCCTCGACTGGTCCGATGCGTCGATTACGTTCGACCGGGGCCTACCCGCTCATCGTCGACCCCATCATCACCAACATCCGCTCCGAGCGACCGATCGAGTTCTTAACCAACATTCTCCAACGCTTTGGGGTCCCAAATGTCATCATCACCGATAACAGCCATCGTCCTCATCCGTGTGAACTGGTCCGCTGCTGCCCATCGTCGAACTAACAGCCAAGTTGAGCATGCCCATGGCAGGATCTTACAAGGGCTGAAAGCCGAGTATTTTGAACCGCCTCAACAAGCACGGCAGGAAGTGGGCGGCCGAGCAACCCTCACTTCTGTGTAGCCTAACAACAACGCCAAGTCGAGCCACAGGGTTCACCCCGTTCTTCATGGTCTACGGGTCCGAGGCCGTCCTCGCCACCGTCCTCGAGTACTGACATCCCTGGAGCCTGGACTCAAAGGCTTCAACGAACACACGAATCAGGGGGACTTCCAAGTCGGCGACCTCGTCGTTCGACGCTGGCAAGACAACAAGGGGCGGCACAGCTACATCACTTTTTCCCCTAGGCCTCGAGGCCTTGTACATTTACCATGTCATGAACATTTTCAACATTGTGAATGAATAGAAGTACCCTCAAAGTTGTATTTTAAAAGGTAGGCTTAACTCTGTCGTGTATTTTAATCTCCTCGAAAAAATTCGAGCAAGTTTCTGTCTCGAGCTCCTAAAGGTCAAGGGACGTCTAGCCGGGAACACGGGCACGGGCACGTTTTTCACACTAAGTCTAATCGGGAACACGGTCAGGCGAAAAAGTAAAGGCAGCTCGAGCCTGAAAACAAGGAAGGGCCCTCCGGCCACGAAATTCAAGCATTGTACTTCATTTTTACATGTGCCTCACTGCCAAGCTCACGCGGGGAGGATCTCATTCTTGAGCTTCGCCGCCAGCCGCGCTCCGGGCGCCTCTGCATCAGCAACAAGCTGAAGATGCCTCTCCTTCTCGGCCTCCGCCGGCTTGTCATCAGAAAAGACGAAGCCGTGGGAGAGGACTTCCATCCCGTTCAGCATCTCCTGCCGGTCATCAAATTTGAAGCCGGAGTAGAAGACAGCCAGCGCTCGTTGCACGCCGAAGCGGAGTGCCCCACGAACTCGCTCCCGCATCATGGCACCAAGGTGGATGAGCCGCTCGACGAACGCGCTCCCGGCCACCGCCTCCGCAGGCTACACGACCACATCGAGATCCAAGCGAGTTCGGAGCAAACTTACTGTCGCAGCAAAACGTGATTAGTCGCAGCAAACTTACTGTCGCAACGGGTTCGGAGCCGTTGCTGGAAGTCCACAGCGTCGTCCAGCTCTTTTTGCTTGACCGTGATGGTCTTCTCCATGGGAGCGTATCGTGTGCAACCAGCCTTCGTATGCAACCTTTGCAACATCCAATCACAGGCGCTAGATTTGCATCTGATGGCCAGATTAAGAGGTGGGTAATTTTAACACTTAAACCTCCACCATTACTTTTACTAACAAAAAAAATCCCCTAGACTTCGTATTTCCATTCCGTTCCGTTCCGTCCCGTCGGTCCGGTTCGACGCCGCCGCTCGATCCCGTCGGTCCGTTTCGACGCCGCCGCACCACGCGACGAGGACCCCAGCGTCGTGGCTGCGTACTTCCCGTCGTTCCTGAAGAAGGTCCGCAAGGCCAAGGATTTCTTGGACAACACCTACTACCACAACAACCTGGCCCGGATCATCACCTTCAACTCCGACTGGCAGCTGCTCACTGAGAAGGAGGCGCTCGGGCATGTCAATGAGTACGCTGAGAATGGCACGCTGTGGGACGAGGACTTCTCGGATGCCCTCGTAATGCTTAGCAAGCTGCCCATGCCGCCCAAGAGCAAGGGCGAGATCAGGAAGTACGCAGCCACGACGCTGGGGTCCTCGTCGCGTGGTGCGGCGGCGTCAAAACGGACCAACGGGATCGAGCGGCGGCGTCGAACCGGACCGACGGAACGGAATGGAAATACGAAGTCCAGGGGATTTTTTTATTAGTAAAAGTAATGGTGGGGGTTTAAGTGTTAAAATTACCCACCTTTTAATCTGGCCATCAGATGCAAATCTAGCGCCTGTGATTGGATGTTGCAAAGGTTGCATATGAAGGCCGGTTGCACACGATACGCTCCCCTTCTCCATATCCACCTTCGCCAGCCGCAGGACCTCGATGGTCTGACGAGCTGCGTAGTTGGCGGTCTCCTTATTCACCACCACGGCCTGCCGCAGGACGGATACCCGGGATTCGAAGGTGTCCGCGCGCTCCTTCTCTTGGGCGAGCGAGGTTTGGAGGTCGGCCCGGGTCGTGGCGTCGCGTGGCGCATCCTCCTCGTGCTCCTTGATGCGAGCGGCGCCAGCACGTTGCTCCCCCTCGAGCTCCTTGAAGCCCTTGGCGACCGTCGCCGCATCTTCTTTCAGCTTCTGGACGGCCTCGCTGATTTTGGCCGCCTCCTTCTGTGCGTTCTCGGCAGCCCGTTTGGATCGAGCCGCTTCCTCCCGCGCCGCCTCAGCCTCTTCCTTGGCCTTGGTCACCTCCGCCTCTAAAGCTTGCAGAGCCCGTGCTGCCTTCTCATCACTTTGGAGGCCTCGAGCTCGACCTTATGTCTCGCGACTTGGGCATTGCCCAGCTCGAGCTGCGCAGTCTGGCCCAGTTTGACGAGGCGTTGGGTCTCTTGTTCATGTTCATGCGTCGCGTGAAGATGGCCAGACTTCACGAACGACTGATTCCGCAGACCCTGAAAAAACACCAGATGAAGGACGAGGTCAGCGGCAGCGACATGATGAACTAAAGGCACTCGCTTCACTACAAAGAACTTACATTGAAGAGACGGGTGAGATCCTCGCTGACGGCACGGAACGCCAGCCCGATGGCACTCTCGAGCCACGTCCGGTATTCTTCGGCCTCCTCCCAGCGCTTCAGCTCCAGCCGGTCCTCCCAGCGCATCACCCTCGAGGCTGCGGCAGGTGCCGGCGTCGCGGCCGAGGGGATGGCATCGCGGCCATCGAAGCGCTGGCACCTGCAATCGTAGCAGCAGCCGTTAGCTTGCCTCGAGCTATCGCCACGCGCGCCTTAGGCACCCAATTCGAGACATTGGAAGGAAGGTGCAACTTCTTGGTGGGGGCAAGATTCAAGGACATCAGGGGGCGTTTAACCCTGAAAAAGAAAAAGGGGAAGAATATAGATAGGATCGCCTAGAATTAAAACTAACGACAGAAAATAAGATGGGCTCGACAAACTTACCCCACGAGCATGGTAGGCCCTCCTCCAGCACCCCTCAAGACCCACCGTGTCGCCCTGCGCTCCCCGCGTAGCTCGCTCGAGGGAGCCCTGCGCTCCTGTTGCCTGTTGGTCGAGGTGGAGTCCGCCACCGTCTCTTTCCCTGAGGCCCTATGGTCCCGGGACCACGGGCGTGACGCCGAGACCTCAGGTCGAGCCGGCGGAGTGCGCGACCGACGCTGGGACGAGAACGCGGAGGGCTCGTGGCTCGATTGCCTTGTCGACGGCCTCGAGCTAGCCAGGCGCACCGGAACCTCCTGCACGGGAGGCAAGTCAGCTTGAGGCGGGGGCATCAGATGTGGGGCGAGACGCTTGTCGACCCCCTCAACAGCACCATCCTCCTCGTCCTCATCCTCCTCGCTGCTTGGCTCCGAGGAGGTTTCCTGCCCGGACAATTCTCCCCGTCGACGCTCCCCCCTACGCACTTCTCTCATTATGAGCGCATAAGGCGTCTCACCTGACGATCCGGAGCGTCCTCCTTCACTGGGGGTCTCAAATCCCTGAACTTAATCACCCCCTGAAAACAAAACGAAGGATGCTGAAGATGAGAAGGAGGGCCTCGACGCCAGAAGAGGGGAACGAAGGGAGAGCTGTAAAATCGCTTACCAAACCCAATATGTCCTGGTCCGGACGCATCAGGAAGAGGTTGATCTCCTCCGCGGTAAAGGTGTTGTCGTCGACCTCTTGACGGACGCGCTCGGCGATTATCTCGGGGTCGAGGGGCTCGAGCGAAATCCGGCTCCTCCTCAGCGCGTCGGGGTCGGCGTCCGCTCTCATTTGATCCAACCGGAGCCGGCGCTCCATCAGCGGGAGCACCCGCCGGCTGTGGAACCCCGCGACGACGTGGGCTTCAGTCAGCGGGATGTCGCCCACCCTCATGTCGCGGAGCGCCCCCAGTGCATCGAGGTGAGGCGTAAGATGCTTCCCTCCGGCTCCGCTCCAGCCGCTCGAGGGCGCAGAACCCCGGAGGACCGGGGCAAAATCGGCCCGCGGTCGGATCTCGAACCCCTCGCTCCCCTCCCCTCCTCCTTCCTTCTCTTCTCCGTCTTGCTCCACCTCGCCTACCACGACGTCCTCATTCTCCATCCTCTTCACCTCGAGTTCCTTCTGGGAGTCGAGGTGGGCCTTCTGGACCTCGGCCAGGACGCTCTCCATCTGGCCGAGAAACACTGATGGTGGAATGGCGGGTGCAACCGCCGGGTCCGCCACCGGAGGTGCCAGAGCTGCCGGCGCCGCCAACGCCCTCTGCGCCGCCCGCGCTGCCGCACCAACCGCGGATGTCCCGGCGTCGTCGCTTCAAGAACCAAGAACGCGGATTAGTCACATTCCGCAAAGAGAACAGATTCAAGGAAACAAAGAAGACACGACTCACCGATGAGGGCGGACTTTGCGATGGGAGTTCACCTTGTTGTCCTCCATAACCCTCTTCCCAGGGTTGCCACCCGCCATTTCTAAGAGTTCTTGGTGGCAGACAAGAGGAGAAAGAAAGCAGGGGTCATGCGATCTAGTCGGTTAATGTGACGTCATGCGATCGGGAAAGACTGCGTTTGGGAGAATATCGCAGTTGAAATTCTAACTAAGGAGCGAACGATCTGCAAATCAAGCATCATCAAAAACAAACGGAGAGATGGAGGACCAACATTCTTCATAAAATTTTTATTACACCCACATCGATCCTAATACAAGCTACTCAGAGTCTTCGTCTTCAGCGAAGAGCTTGTTGAGGACGGATTGGGCGTGGGTGGCATCGGCGACGGCGCGAGCGTGGTTCTCGTACAGGTTCAGGCGATCGTCGATGTCCTCGATCTCGTGGGGCCGCCCCTCACACATCCCCGGTCCACGAAGACAGCCCCGCCAGGCCGAGGGAGGCGCCACGGTGCACACCTTGGATGATGGCCTGATCAATCTGACCAGGCACCGCCCCAAGGCGAGCCTCGACTGTATACGCCTCGGGGTTCACCTTGTCGGCGACTGCTGTCGCCGCTGCCTTCAGGCGATCGCGCTCCGCGGAGAGGTCTGCAAAACAGAGAAGAGACAGGTCGATAAACGGATGAATCGGGGAAAAGAACTTGAACAGAGTTTGAACAAAGTCGTCAAACCGGAGATGGCAGTGCAGAACTGCCTCCGCTGGTCCTCCCACTCCAGCTGCGCGATCCCGTGCTTCTTGGTTTCTTCACCAAGAAGCTCCTTAATCTCCTCCTTCTCGCGGAGGAAAGTAAGGGCGTCATCGCCGCTGTACGGATTCGGCTGACCCGCGTACGGGTCCTCCTCGTCCGACTCCGCCGGGCCCCATGGATGGGGGTGGTACGAGCTGCCAGAGCCAGAGCCCGGCGAAGCGGGAGCCGGAGCAGGAGTAGGAGCAGGCGCTGCAGCCGCCGTGGCCGGCGCGAGGAGATGCTAAAAGGAAAAAACCGCGAAGAAGACGAGAAGATTAGTTCATCATCTTAAGCGACGGCCGCTGCGGTTGCTTCCCTCCGCCTCGTCTGCTGCTGGAGCAGGAGCAGGAGCAGGAGCACGGGCAGGGGCCACCTCCCTCCCGAAGTTGGAGAGGTAGTTGCGGGTGATTCCTACGCCCCTGAGATGAAATCAAGAAGATGAATAAACAACCGCAAGGGGGCAGAGAATAAAATCAAGATCGGGTAAAAGCAATCAAACAATGGACACGAGGAGATGAAAGATCTCACTGCCAGCGTCGGTCGCCGCGTGCGTTGCTCCCCTCCGCCGCGTCCTCGGCAGGGCGTTTCCCACGGTTGTCGCCGCTGGCCATGGATGAGGCTGGGGTTTTTTCCTCGGCTCTGGTTGAAGGTGGAAGAGGAAGAGATGGCAAATTTCTAAGAGTTCTCAGTGGCAGACAAGAGGAGAAAGAAAGCAGCGGCGGATGAAGACGACTGCAATATCCAGGGGGCGGAGAGATCTAGACGGTGAGCGAGGAAGGACGATCGGCACTCGCTGGTAGTGGTGAATTAAACCACCCGTTGCAGTTCCCGAGAAGCGGGAAAGGTCCAGTCCTTTCCGCTCCCCACGACGGGATTAGGCTAGTCAACGGCCGTGAACAAAATTCGTTTTGTTCATTCACACAGTATTTCCAATTAATGATCCTTGCCGATTCTCCTTCCAACGCGCTCCCTTAGGCCTATAAGTTGAGATCCCGCCGTGTTACGGTTCACGCTTCCAAGCCTTCTGCTCCAGCCCCAAAATCCTCCAAAGTCAAAAACCTTCTAGTCAAATTTCACTTCGGCCCCCAAATCGACAATGGCGAGCGGCAAAGCGCCCGGCGGAGGCGGAGGAGGTGACCTCCCGTTGGAACCCCTCGAGAGCATCCTCGGTGGCGAGTGGGGAGGGAGCCGAGTGGGGAGTGACCTCGCGTCGCGTCGTCCGAAGAGGTAATCCCTTCTCAAAGTTTTCTCCAAATCGGCTTGTTTTCTGATTTGTCGATTTCTGCAGGACGGCCAGCGACGGCACCCCTGAGTCCTCCGTAGGGAGCAACCGCCCCATGGCCCTTGATCTGGCCAGGACGAAAGGAGAGCGTGACCGGCTCGGGTCTACAAACCTCAAGGCCGGGCGTCCGAAATCTGGACGTCCAATTCGACTGGCGGAGAAAGTTGAGGAGATGGCCAAGGTCTCCGGGACCGCGACGAGGCTAGGGAGCAAGTTGCTGGTGAGTTTAAATCTCAATCTTCCGATTGCTTCAAAATTCCATATATTTTTTCGCCTTCTGTTACTGTTCCTTTTTCAGCTTTATCAGCAAGGCTTGAAGCCCTTGAAGCCGCCGTCGCCCTCCTCGCCGAGACCACACACGCCGCTGGTGGGACGGCCCTTGAGCAGGTGCAGGAGGTGATCCGGCTCATCCCCAAGATTTCCCACGCAGCCATTGGGCACGGCGCGGCCCTCGCCTACAATGCCGTTCGGATCCACGACGGCCTCGACCTCCGTAGCTTCGACATCTTCGAGGCCAACATCGAGGGCAAGGTGCAGAGGACCGTCGGCATCATGAAGAAGGCCGGGAAGGACCGCCGATGCGATCGACTACTGACATCCCGATCGAGAATGTGCAAGATTGGGAGGACCGATGGAGATTGTACTAGGATGCGGTCCTCGGTCCCTGGGCATATTTGTAAATAAATTATTAATGAAAACTCTTTCTTTGTTCCAATCTATGCTTTTGGTCTAGGGCATCGAGATCAATGTGTACTTCGAATTCTGTATTAATGAAAAATGTTCTCGACCCCAATACTTTTTTTTGTGACTTTCTCGACCCCAATACTTTTGCAAAGACGAGCCCCCTCGTGGGCCCCCTCGAGCACGAGGTCCTGGGCATTCCTCCTCTACTCCCCAACCGAGGTGACATGGGCGTCTCGGGCTCGAGAGATTTGGGCCACAATACCTGCTCGGATGGTGATGCAAGAAGGCCCTACGTCCAGTACAGGGGGAGTCTTGTATTATCTTGTACCGGAGTGCTTGTACAAAGTGTGAATACAAGCGGGCTTTGTGAGCGTGTTGGGTGTTGTGGAAGGCTTGTAATGGCCGTGCCCTACTCTAAGCCCTGGCGACCCTTTTATAGGCGAAGGGGGCCCATGGTCACATTGTTGCTAGGGCAAATGTGATGATAACGTCGAGGTGCTGACGGTCGGCTTGGTTACCCTCGACTGTAGCGGCATGGTCGACGTACGACATGTCCTGTAGAGGCATGGGCGGTGACCGGCGTCCGTCCTTCTCCTGGAACTCCGGAATATAGTCGTCGAGGTATTGGCGTAGATCACGTCGTCGACACCCGATGGCGATGTGCGTGATGATGACGTGCTCATCCTTACCTGACGTGGGCTGTCCCTCTGAGCATCGTGAGCTTCCCTGTGGCCATCATTCCCTGGGCAGTAATTACCCTTTTCGAGTGGTAGGTCTATCAAATATACGATGCGACTGAACCACGGGGAACATGGGTCTAATATACAGTGAATGCGTTTCAATGGTGTGCCGTACGGGGCACAGTGCTCGGCGTGGAGGAGCAGTGCGATTTGACCCGCCCGAAATCGGGGCACGGGCGGTAAAGTAAGGAGTGACCAGGGTACTTCTTACTATTACCGCTGTTGTAGCCATGTGGTTACACGGGCAGGTGTACTTTCAACTGTGCTCGAGCCCTATAGCCCCAACGGTAGATGAAAAGATGTTTTTTCGAGGGGACGGGAGGTCTTGCCTCGAAACGGCTGAGCCTGTTCGTGGGACGGTCCTGTATGGCTCGAATTGAGTGTGGTTGGATGTTCATTCTAATTAGCGAATTGTGGGAAGACAATGATGGTTCCTCGACAGTTGCCCCCGAGCCCTTGTATGAGTGGAAGACTCATATAAGGGGTCACTATCCGGGCTCGAGGGGTTCATTAACATGAAGTGTGAGTAGGACTCCCCTAGGGGCTGAATTTTTTGTTTTTTTGAGGAGTACGAGTTAATTGGACTTGTAGTGCCCTGTTGGAGGGTTAACTCAAGCCGTTGAGCCTCGTTCGTCTTGGGGTGCCGTACGTCCTTCCCACGGATCATTCGCCCTGCTATCTCGTAGTGTCCTTCCCACGGATCATTGTGATTGGATTGTGGAGCGAACAGTTTCGAGCTATCCACTATTTGAACGAGCCTCGACGTCCTATGTGAGCTGGGGGCTCACCTCCCCTCGAGGGAGGCGACTCTCGGGTCCGAAGCGCCCTCATTATTGCATCATACATTGCAGCCTCTGTAAGGGCTTCATTCGTTAGAAGCCAGCGGCTCGACGCCTACAGCCGACGGGATCCCTTAGCTTCTCGGTATTCGCCTTCGATGCATCTTTAGGGGTCTCGAGAGTTCGTTCTCGAGCCTGGGCTCGTGTGGCTCCCCTTGACGCCCCTGACTCAGGTGCTCGAGGGCGGCTGTTCGACTCGTCGTGTCAATCCCATCGAGGCTGGATGGTGGGACCAGTGTCACAGTCATTCTTCTCGTGGAAGGGAACCGCCTGTTCGACTCGTCGTGTCAATCCCGTCGTCCAGGGGAATCCGCCCGTTAGGGCGCCCCTTTTGAGGCGGAAAGCTGGAACGGCGCGGTAGTGGTGGGGCCGTGCGTTGGTCCCAGTGCGGCTCGACACCGAGGAACCCCTCACACACGGCAGCGTGTGAAATCGAGTTTGGGCAGAAGTGGTGGAGCTCCACCCTGAAGAAATCGTGCAACGCCCTCATGAACCAGCTCGGGCGCATCCCGAGTCCGTTCTAATGGAACTTGATGAAGCTGACGACGTAACCCTCCAGTGGGTTGGGCTCCTGGTGGTCTGTGTCGGGCTCCCTCCACTCCAGCGGCCCCGGGAGGAGAAGCCCTCCCTCAACCAACCCCTCGAGCGTCGCCATAGTCACGCTCGACACCGGCCACTGTCGGGGCTACTGTCGGGGACTATATTTAGGGCGGTCATTAACGTGGGTCACTTAAAAGGCCAACTCAGGTTCACCTCTAGCCACATCGAGGGATTTGAATTTAACTAGAGTAATCGAGGGGTTAACTGTGAGTCATCGAGCCCCTGGATATTTCGACCCTTTTTCGTCGAGGGGTGCTGTGCGTAGTCGAGCCCCCGAGCCTCAACTGGTAGGTTGAAGAGTGTCGTGCTACCCACGACTAAGCGAGCCTCGACGTCCTATGTGAGTTGGTGACGGGAAAATCCAAGTGGGTCTCGTCTCACTTCGAGGGGACACGAGTCGTGGCTCGGAAGCACCCTCATTAGAGTATTGTACACACACTCGTTTGATGGAAGTCGGCGGCTCGATGCCTCCCGTCGACGGGATCCCACAGCTATTTTGTATTTTGCCTTGGACGCGCCCCGGGGATCTCGAGAAGAGAGTGGTGGTTGCCGTACCTCGGAAGCGTGGGCAAGCCCCAGGCTCGACGATCCCTGACCTTCGAGGTCTCAAGACTTTCTTCTCTTAGGAACGAATTCGAGGCGTCAGAAGTAAAACGGTTAAAAGCTCAAGCAAAGATACTAAAAACGTAGCAACTTAATGCCCAGATATTAAAAAAATTTAAGGCTCCTTGAGCCACGGCACCACAAGTGTTGTCAAAAAAAGTAAACTGTTACATGGGCCCTCTCGCCCAGATTTGCCACGGAGGGCTTAAGCTTCCTCGCCACCGCCACCGTTGCCGCCGGCGTCCTCACCATCGTCGCCCTCAACCTCGAGCCCGGCGCCGCCTCCGTCCTGCGGATGAAGTTCGAGGAGGACCGCGCCTTGTTCTTCATCGTCCTCCAGAGGAAGGACCTCGCCCTCGAACTTCGTCGCCTGGAGCATGCCGGGTCTTTCGGCGGCGTCAATCAACGCCAAGTGCGTCGCCCTGTTGTGTTCCGCGGACTTGTACTCGTCGATGATGAAGCCCGAGGAGACGACGTCCAGGCTGTATTCATACCTGGAGCGCATGACCGCCAGGGCTTGATTCACGCCGATATGTAGTGCATCCCGGACGCGGTCCCTCATGGAACTCGCAAGGTAGTACACCCGCTCGATGAGAGCAGCGCCACGCACATCCCCCTCGGCCTCCTTTTTTTTCGAGAACATGCACTTGCATGTGTTTCATTAAGCAGAGATGAACCGAAGTTCGCGTACAGAAGGTAACCAAAGGTTACCCAAGCCCTAAACTACTGGATTACACAGAAGACTACATTTTAAAAGAAGGCCTCCTCGAACTCTTCAATCTCCCAAGCATCGCAGAGGTCGGTGATGGCACGGCGGAGTCACGTGGTCAGCGCAGTCTCAACGTTGAGAGCCCGCTGAAGAGCCTTGGCGCTCGTCTGGACGGTGAGCAGGTCCATCCCGAGGTCTGCAAGACATCACCAAACATCAATCAGGGCAAGGACAATAACCTAAACGCCAGAACAAATGAACTTACTGGCGTAGTAGGTCTCGAGGGCCGTCTGCGCGTTCTTGGCCACGTCACACTCCTTCGCGGCGGCATCACGATTCTTGCAGGCATTGTTGAGCTCGAGCTCGACCTCCTTGAGGGACTCGGACAGATCCGCGTTTTTGGCCCTTAGGTCCTCGATCACCTTCCCGGCGGCGAGGATGGCCTCTTCCTTTTCCTGAATGGTGGTCCTCAAGGTGTCCTCCTGAGCTGAAAGGGTCGAGACCGAGGTGATGAGGCCGTTGCAGCTCTTGTTGCCCTCAGCCACCTGACCCTCGAGGTCCTTAATGCGCGCCTGCGCGCTGGCGAGGTCGACCCCAAACTCCCGAGCCTGGTTGGACTGCTGGGAAAGCTCCTCCTAGGCCTTCTGCGCCTCCTCAATGGCCCGCGCCGCCTCGGCTCGAGCGGCGTCGGCGTCCTCCCTTGCCTTCCTCACCCCCTCCTCAGCCGTAGCCGCCGCCACCCCTTGGGCAGACCGACCGGCCTCGAGTAGACCGCCGTCGTGAATCCCATGAAGGACGTACGACTTGAGGCATGAGCGTCTCCTCGCGAGCTGAAAGCAAGGCGGCAAAGTGAGTCGAATAGAAGAAAGAGAGAAGCGGGCAAAACACTAACGCACCGAGAGCATCCGGCTCATGTCCTTGGTGATGACGCCGGTAGCTATGGACATTGCTCGCCGCGGCCACACGCGGGCCGCTCGAGTTCCTCCCACTCCGTCACCTCGGCCCGGTCGTCCATGAGGATGGATGGGGCGTTAGGCTTCAGCGGGTCGCGGAGCCGGATGGCCTCTTTACCCCAACCAGGGAGGCTTGCCGTGATCCGCGCCCGCACAGACGCCCTAATACCCTCCCCCTCCTTGGGCGTGCCACCGAGTTCGGCCACCCGCTCGGCAAGGGTGCGAGGGGGCTCCAGACGCCCAAGGGGCCTAAGCCCGCGCCGTTCCTGGGGGGGCCACGACGATGACTCCGCCACGTCCGTGGGGAGCGACCTGGCCGGAGCCGCACGGACTCCCCGAGTCGCCGCCGCGTTGGCGAGGAGAAGGGCGTCCTCATCTAGTTGTCGGTGCGATGACGATGTGCTCGCGGCAGCCGTCTCCTTACCCCGACGCCGCGTGTGGTCAGAGGGTGCCTGTTGCTGCTGCTGCTGTTGCGGCTGCGGCTCCTCCTCCTGCTCCACCAGCCACTCTAGGCGCACCGTCTGGTCGTGAACAAGCTGCTCCACCTCCTCCTCCTCCTCCTTCCGCCGCTTATCCTTGGCGTGGAAGGGGATGGTTGCTCGTCTCCTCGTCCTCGAGGTCGATGTGGGACTTCTCCGTTCCCGAGACTCGACCCTCGGGGGCTTTCTTCTGGGGTAGGGCGGCAGTTTCACCCCTTGGTCCCTGTGACGGGACCAGCGCGCTCCTCGCCTCGGACCTCGAGGCAGCTGAGCCTGCACAAGAAGCAGCGGCCGTCAACTTGCCTGGGGCGAGGGCAGCTCGATAACCGCACCTGTGTCGGCAGCCGCCATCTTCACGGGCGACTCCGTCCTCAATCTCTCCTGCTGTTGCTGCGCGCGATGCCCATGCGGCAACGCGCTCTCCGTCTGCCCCGCCTCGGGCTGCACCGTCAGCAACCCCGGCTCCTGCCGCTGCTCCTCTGCAGGCCGCTCCTGCGGCGGCGTGATTTCTTCCTTTTGGGGCTGGCTCGGCGCCAAACCCACATCGAGCCCTTGCGACTGGCTCGAGTCCAGCATCTCCACGGGCTGCGCTCGCTGGCTCGACGCCAGCGCCCCCTTATCTTCCTCTTCCTTGTCATCAATGGGGATGGGATGCACCTCTGTCCCCAGGCCCCGGGCGTCCGGGCCTCCGTCCGACGGTCCGGTAATGGCCGCCCCGGCACGGCTGGAGGCTGCGTGTGACAACACCACGGTCGAGGGGGCGGCCCCTGGCGCCAGCGTCGAGACTGAATGCCCTCCCCTCGTGACCTCCGAGGCGGCAGTTCCTGCACCAGAAGCCCCACCCGTTAGCCTGCGTGGAGCCATGGCC
This sequence comes from Themeda triandra, assembly GCA_018135685.1. Taxonomy (NCBI): domain Eukaryota; kingdom Viridiplantae; phylum Streptophyta; class Magnoliopsida; order Poales; family Poaceae; genus Themeda; species Themeda triandra. The sequence goes on from JAENPR010000870.1 coordinate 116,643, forward strand.
TCTCCAGCCCGCGCTAACCAAGTCAGGATGTTGGGAGGCAAAAACACTCCACCTCCATCCGTCGGCGTCTCCTTCGAGGCTGGCCCCATCTTTACCTTCTTGGCGTGGAACGGTGTGTACGACATCAAGGGGCGTTTGACCCTAAAATTACCCCGCGGGAGAGAATGTAAAAACGACTGTCAAAGCGAACATTAGGAAAAGGAAAAACGTGCCCGAGAATGCCCTAAAATTACCCCGCCGGCATGCAGGGATTCCCTGCGGCTCCGCTCCAGCCGCTCGAGGGCGCAGAACCCCTCGCTCCCCTCCCCTCCTCCTTCCTTGTCTTCTCCGTCTTGCTCCACCTCGCCTACCACGACGTCCTCATTCTCCATCCTCTTCACCTCGAGTTCCTTTTGGGAGTCGAGGTGGGCCTTCTGTACCTCGGCCAGGACGCTCTCCATCTGGCCGAGCCGCTTGGTGTCCTCGGAGTAGTTGTCCCGCACCACCATCATATCAGAATAATACTTGCCCACCAATGGTGCAAGCGGATTCTCCGGTTCCGATCCATCGGCGACGGACTCCTCCGCTGAACGAAAATGCTCGCGTAGGAAGGCCGCTCACACGGATGCTCAGAGCGGATGTTGGTGAATTTGTCGGCAAGCGGATTCTCCGGTTCTGATCCATCGGCGACGGACAACCTGAACGAAAATGCTCTTGTAGGAAGGACGCTAAGAGGTAGCAACGCCCCAGCCACGCAAGACTTGGAGGCTCGAATACGCACGGCATACCTCGACGGTAGAGGGTCGAAGCGCCCCAGGGCTCGATAGCTTGAGGCCGACCCCTCGACTGGGCGCTACAACTCCAGTTAACCCCGAGCCCCTCGATAGCCACGAATACTCACTCACTCTCGTGGGGCCTCGGGGGCTACCCCCGCGGGGGTCGCTCGCGCGCCCCCGAGGTGAAAGGCGAAATCGCTCCTTTCAAAATAAGCCACCTATGGACTAGGTATTTGAACTCCACTTCACGTTAATGAACCCCTATAAGGGCTCAGGGGTCACAAACTAAGTGATGGGATGAAGAGAACCACCATTGTATTCCCTTAATTCTTACTTAAAAACAAACCCAACACTCATTTCGGCCCATGCTGGCCGGACCACGAAGTGTGATTAACAGAAGGGAGGCGGCCAACATGACCCCTCGAAGGAGTTACGGAGAACCCCTCCTGCGAATGGGGGCCTCGAACAAACCCGCTACCCCTCAAAACCTGCTCGACATGGGCAACGCTGCATCGCGCAGAAAGGCAGTACGATTTCCTGCCTAACTCCATGGCTGCATCGCGTAGAAAGGTACTCCATGGCTATAACAAAAAGGCTAAGGTCAAGCAGTTTGCAGAAGGAGACTTAGTTTGGAAAACAATACTGCCAATTGGTACGAAGGATAGAACATTTGGCAAGTGGTCTCCAAATTGGGAAGCGGGAAAGGTCCAACGGGTGGTGAATTAGACCACCCGTTGCAGTTCCCGAGAAGCGGGAAAGGTCCAGTCCTTTCCGCTTCCCACGACGGGATTAGGCCAGTCAACGGCCGTGAACAAAATTCGTTTTGTTCATTCACACAGTATTTCCAATTAATGATCCTTGCCGATTCTCCTTCCAACGCGCTCCCTTAGGCCTATAAGTTGAGATCCCTGCCGTGTTACAGTTCACGCTTCCAAGCCTTCTCTGCTCCAGCCCCAAAATCCTCCAAAGTCAAAAACCTTCTAGTCAAATTTCACTTCGGCCCCCAAATCGACAATGGCGAGCAGCAAGCGCCCAGCGGAGGCGGAGGAGGTGACCTCCCATTGGAACCCCTCGAGAGCATCCTCGGTGGCGAGTGGGGAGGGAGCCGAGTGGGGAGTGACCTCGCGTCGCGTCGTCCCGAAGAGGTAATCCCTTCTCAAAGTTTTCTCCAAATCGGCTTGTTTTCTGATTTGTCGATTTCTGCAGGACGGCCAGCGACGGCACCCCTGAGTCCTCCGTAGGGAGCGACCGCCCCATGGCCCTTGATCTGGCCAGGACGAAAGGAGAGCGTGACCGGCTCGGGTCTACAAACCTCAAGCTGGCGTCCGAAATCCTGGACGTCCAATTCGACCTAGCGGAGAAAGTTGAGGAAATGGCCAAGGTCTCCTGGGACCGTGACGAGGCTAGGGAGCAAGTTGCTTTGGTGAGTTTTAATCTCAATCTTCCGATTGCTTCAAAATTCCATATATTTTTTTGCCTTCTGTTACTGTTCCTTTTTCAGCTTTATCAGCAAGGCTTGAAGCCCTTGAAGCCGCCGTCGCCCTCCTCGCCGAGACCACACACGCCGGCCCCGGTGGGACGGCCCTTGAGCAGAGTGCGGAGGTGATCCGGCTCATCCCCAAGATTTCCCACGCAGCCATTGGGCACGGCGCGGCCCTCGCCTACAATGCCGTTCAGATCCACGACGGCCTCGACCTCCGTAGCTTCAACATCTTCGAGGCCAACATCGAGGGCAAGGTGCAGAGGACCGTCGGCATCATGAAGAAGGCCGGGAAGGACCTCGCTGATGCAGTCGACTACAGCACCCCGATCGAGAATGTGCAAGATTGGGAGGACCAGTAGATTGTACTAGGATGCAGTCCTCAGTCCCTGGGCATATTTGTAAATAAATTATTAATGAGAACTCTTTCTTTGTTTCAATCTATGCTTTTGGTCTAGGGCATCGAGATCAATGTGTACTTCGAATTCCTGTATTAATGAAAAATGTTCTCGACCCCAATACTTTTGCAAAGACGAGCCGCCCTCGTGGACCCCCCTCGAACACGAGGTCCTGGGCATTCCTCCTCTCCTCCACAACCGAGGTGACATGGGCGTCTCGGGCTCGAGAGATTTGGGCCACAATACCTGCTCGATGGTGATGCAAGAAGGCCCTACGTCCAGTACAGGGGGAGTCTTGTATTATCTTGTACCGGAGTGCTTGTACAAAGTGTGAATACAAGCGGGCTTTGTGAGCGTGTTGGGTGTTGTGAAAGGCTTGTAATGGCCGTGCCCTACTCTAAGCCCTGGCGACCCTTTTATAGGCGAAGGTGGGCTCAGGGTCACATTGTTGCTAGGGCGACCCTTTTATCTTGCTCTCGTTTTCTAGGACCAAGCGTGCCCTAATGTCACTCCCCCCGGTCCTGCCCTCGAAGAAGCTGAAGGTCATGGGAGGATCGAGCGTGACCTCCTCCACCTCAGGTGGCGTGACCCTCCCTCCTACGGCTCCGATTTGGCTGGCGCAAGCCCAAGAGGCGATCAAGCGCGGGAAGCTGATGGCGGCAGCATCTCGTGCAGGTGCCGGGGCCGTGACCACGGCGGCGGGGGAGAAGGCCGTCACCGCCACTACCGCCTCAGCCGACGCGCCGCTTGCGACGCCGTCACCCACCACTCAAGGTGAAGCGGTGGTCGGCGACAAGGAGGTGATGACTGAGACGGTGGGGACCAAGGCGGCCGACATCGACTCGCAGGCGGAGGCCGGGACAGAGCATCACCCGATCACTCTCGGGGACGAGAGCTCGAGTCCAGGCTCCCGCGAGCGGGGTCCCGGCAGCTCGACCAAGGCCTGCGTCAGCTCCGTGGTCACCGAGCGGCCGGTGGTCGACGAGGAGATGCTGGAGGCGAGCCAAGTGCCGGATTCCCGGCCAGGGCAGGCGTCGACTCCTCCTCGAGATACGGTGCTCGACCCTCTCGCCGGGCAGCAAGCCGAGGTGCCGCCGGCGCAGCCCGTCGAGCAGGTGGAGGCCCATGTTGCGGCTCAGGAGGAATCGCAGGAGGAGCATCCCTCCGCCGCGCGGGAGAAGGCGCATGAGGAGCAACCTGCCACCGCGCGGGAGGAGGAGGAGCGCGTTGACGTGCAAGGGGAGATGTCGCCGCCTCAGGAACTCCCCTTGGTGGTGTATCAAGCGCCGTCTCAGCCGCTGCAACCGGGGGAGGTGCACGTGCCTCGCCTCGTGCCCGACTCGACGACGGGTGAGGCGGAGTACATCAACATGTCCCATGCTGAACACTGGGAGGAGGCGCAGAGGAGGAGCATGGCGGGCACGGTGATCGACCGCCATATGCGAGCGCTCGGTCTTGGGCCCGCCATCAATGAGGCCACCGAGTCGGGGATCTTCGAGAGGAGGCGAATAGAGGCACTGGCGCTCGCCCAGGGAGCATGGACGTCGACAGGCCAACTCGAAGTCATGCCCACGCCGGCCGACCGTATGGTGGAGGCGGGCGCCGACCTGGCGGAAGTGCGGAGGGTCCACGACGCCGTCGCCCAGAGCATGCAGGAGGCGTACCCGCTGTGGGGGAAGCCGCCATTGGCGCTCCGCGACCCGATTGATCCGGAAGCTCCTGCGGTCGTGATGAACGACCAGTACAAGCTCCGGGTTAACATGGAGTCCGAGGAGCACCGACGGTGGCTCGAGACCTCCCTGCAGGTTGCGCTGAAGGTTGTCTCCGAGGACATGCCCCGGCTGTCCGCCGTAAGTCGTCTCGAGCCCGGCCTTTTTTCTTGTCTTTCCTGAATTGTCGCAGTTGTTGTTCTGATTTTTTCTTCTCATGGTTCAGTCGGCGCAGAGCCAATCTTACGCCAAGTCCGTCCACCTCCACGCTATCCATGAGAGCGAGGAGAGATTCGACGGCTTGTGCGTGCGGGCCACAACGCCGAGGTGGAGCAATATCGAGCCGCCGGCTTCTTCGAGAGGCCAACGCCGCGGCCGCCTGTTGATACTAGATACGCACACGAAAGAATCAAAGAGAAATAATCCGCAAGCGCACGGATATCGGTGAGCACTTCACCCGGAGATATTCCGGATTATCGTTATTTATTTATCCGCTAGGAGAAAATGTGCATCGACTAACCCAAGTCTATACTTAACCCCGAGCTACGAGACAAGGTAATGAGCGATATAGAGAGGATTACTACCACGGTCTCCTTCCAACCTATGGCAAGCTTTGCAACTACTACTCTATGGGAGCACCTAACGAGAGGATGCTTAACCTAGCACTTTTGGACCTACCTTACCTACCGACGGAAGTGGATTACAAAGGTAACAAAGGGACATCATCTCCCCGATACTACCACGGTTCCGGCCGGATAGGGAGCATCTACGAGTGAACCTAGCCCAAGCACCACGCTTACGCTACGAACGATTACTCTATTCCCAACCGGAAGCGAATAAAGTAAACTCATAGACCAAAGAGCAATAATAACAAGAACTTACTAGTATCGAAGTTGAATTGCGGAATGATCCTAGAACCAAGCCTCGGGTTAGGAGACTTGATCCGCGGTACAACCGGAGAGGAGACACCGACATGCCGGGCTTCCTCCAACTCTACCTCCACCCTATACTCTCTCTATCTATCTTGAATGCTAGGCTCTAGGGAGGAGATCCATTCAAGGGACCCCTCTCACCGATCCCTCTGGAAATAATGAATTAGGGTTTCATGGGATGCCTCCTCCGGGGCCGGGGCCCCGCTTATATAGCCCCTAGGATGCACCGTAGCCCTCGGATCAAACCGACCTAAACGGACGATTATTATTCATCCTCAAAGGCGGTGGAACGGGGATCCGCGAGGGACGACGATTGGTCTAGGTCATGGGTCGGCCGACCCAAGGTGGGAGTCGGCCGACTCTCCACCGAGCCCGTTCGGGCTCCCGTTTGGTCCGAGCCTTCTCGAACCTTCAGTTACAGAATTTTCACCGGTTCCCGATTATCTCTATGTAAACCCGACATGTGGGCCTTCCTTGGGTATTTTCAGGTGACACCTGAAACGGACATTCACCAAAACTCGTGGAATTCCATTAGTGTAAGCCCTATATCTAGATGGTAATTATATTTAGGTCCTTTTTCATGTCTAGTTGACGGTAAAAATTGGCACTTAACGACCGTCAACAACTCCCCCAAGCTTACCCTTTGCTCGTCTCTGAGCAAAGATAAACTCAGTGATGGATCAGGAGTTGCTACAATGCTTTCACGCCTCAAAAGTACACATGCGTTCAAACAGGAACTCTCCTCCGGATTAGAATGAACTATTCTGACTCAAAACTTACTCATATTACCTTTCACCATGGGGCTTGTAGCCGTCACTTGGGTCTTGAGCGGTTGAAAGACGAACGGTCAAGTCAAGCGCTATGTTTCTCGCTCTTTGATCAACTATTATTCCGAGTTTTTGCAAGATTTTCAAATAAAACTCGAGTTCCTTGTATGAACCTTTCGGGTCTCTCATTTGTGGTATTTTTGGATCCTCTCCAAGGCATGAGTAGTGTATGCCTTCTCTCTTCTCTCGAGAATATGTGGTATTTGTGGAACTAAGGCATAGTGAAAAGAGCCTTCTCTCTCTCACCCTACTTTCTAATAGGCTTATGTGGAGCTCATAGGTGGGGAGACACTCAAACTCACTTGCATATATTGCACAGTTATACCATGGATCCAATAGGAACTAAAATAATAATAAAGTCATATGTGCATGTGAATGAGGAAATGGGATGAATGATAAGATGATGATGATAAGGAAATGATTATGAGGGTGATCACTTGGTGAACATCTACTTCTACACTTGCTCCTTTGGGGATAACATGACTCCCTTTATTCGGAAACCTTGAAACTTCTTGAAAGGAAGGACTTGGCTGCTCTCTCTTTCTTTCTTTTTTTCTCTTTTTTTTTCTTTTTTTTTTTTTTTTTCTTTTTCTTTTTTTTTAGAGCAACCAATCCTCTGAAAACAAAACTTTAGCAACGGGGAGTGTATAACTTGAAATGATAATGACTGGAGCTTTTATGTAGGCAAATGGAACGGCGATGATTATTTCTAGATGTTCACTCCCAGGATAGGAGTAACCTTTTCCTGGATGAAGTGAAATGAGTGGCGTATGTATTATGTGGATGGATGGATGGATGGATGGATGGATGGATGGATGGATGGATGGATGGATGGATGGATGGATGAATGGATGCGTACTCCCAGGGTAGGAGCAGATAAGCGCGTATCTCCAGGATAGAGACAGCACAATATGTGGGGGAATGCGTACTCCCAGGGTAGGAGCAGCATAGGTGCGTATCTCCAGGGTAGAGATAGCACAATATGTGGTGGATGTGGATCTATATGTAGGTGGTACTTCTAGGGACGAAGTAGCACGAGAATGAATGTAGTATTTATAAAATGGGTGCATGCTTCGAGGGACGAAGTAGCATAGATCAATGGATGGAGAGCACAAAGTATTGACTTTAACCGCATGATTTGGTTCCTTATGGGTCCACAGCATAACCACACTCAATGCCTATAAAGACTACACTCAAGCCTACAATATGATCTATACAAATAGATGGGTTTTCCTAATCTAGCAAGCATGAATGTATGGCTGTGGTAGGAATTTTGAACTCTCATCATAAAGGAACTCATCATGCAAGAATTTAATATTTTCAAATAAATTCTCCAGAACTCTAGTATCTCTAGAAACAAGATGGACATGACTCAAAACTTTCCCATATCATATCCGTCAACTACCTAGACTTAGATCAAGCATTCGCTACCCACAAGTTTCGAGTTCGAGTAAATCTCAAATCTAAACAGTTGTGTCCAAAACCGGGGAGAGTGCAAGGTTGAAAACTAGGTACTTGAAGGGAATTACGGAGAGCAACTATTCGTCATTTCCATATAAGAGCTTATTTCGTAGGGTTCATTTTAGCAGCGGACTTTTCACATACTCTCCTCTATTTTATTTTGCAAACTTAACAAATAGATAGATAGATAGATAGATAGATAATCTAGTGATACTTAGCTGGATACAAGGGGGTGCTCTCCCCAAGCTGGATGTTGAAGTAGTCTAATGGTGTTCTGACCGGGCGGTGAAGGCGTATTGCTCCTCCGGAGTGTCGGGGATAATGGCCGTAGAGACAAGATCAAGGACGTTGAAGACAAAGCACTTTGACAAGGGACGGGACGTCCTTCGCACTGTTAGCTCTTCTTGATCCTTCAAATTCTGTGAGGCTCAAATAGACAAGCAAAGCTTGTGGAATTGATTAAGCATTAGTGATAAACCTCTAAGCCTTGGATGTCTAGAACCTTCTTAACATAAAATATTTTCAGCGAGGATCTTAATATTTTTACAATTTTATATTTATGATATGTAGGCGAGAAAAATGCAACTAAGATGAAAACTTATTTTTATGCCACCACGGTGGATATCTTTGTGGGCCATCGCACCACAAAATTATTCACATGGGCTAAGCATTTTCTAGATGCAATGCAAGATAAAAAATTATTTTCTTTCCTAATGCACATGTAGCAAAGTAAATATGCAACAAGAATTGATTATGCGAAAGTAAATATGCTAAAGGAAAAACTTATGCAATGAAGTGGGAAATATGGATAACTACCAAGTTACCTCCTTGGTGAGGGTTCGGTGTTTTAAGTCCTCTGAATGACTTCTTGTCGTGTTCAATCCTTCGGTGCTTCATTTGATCTCAAAGGTAGAGACCTTGAGAACTACACCTCTTGAGTTGATATCTCTTGAGGAAGGGGTCATCCATGTTTTTTCCTTGTCCACGGTCTGAAGTGAATCTTTTAATTGTGATGCTGGCAGCATCTTGTTTAGTGTGCATGTTGCAGGTTCAGAACTTTATCACTGGAGCACCCTGTGATGAGGAGTTGATGCTTCTAGTGGTCCTTTACCTAGACCTTGTGCTCCACTTATTGTTTCTTCACTGCATAGGATTAGTAGACAACACATACCCGAAGGAATATACAAATAACAAGGGTAGAGTTGTCTTAAAGGTAAAGGTCATATTCTATGCTACGAGAAAAGATTGGGTTGGAAATTTTAATTAGCATAGAACATCTACTCACCCTTACTTCTTCTCTTAAGGATTGATTTTACTTTGTCTTAAATTTGATTTGTGTGTATGACATCTATAGAAAACACTCAAACTTATAGATAGGAAGTAATCGTGAGTGGAGGGATTGCAAACCAAGTGTGCCGTAGTGACGCGGGCTTGAGAAGAGCATTGTTAGATTATCATTAGAGGAGTTGCGAGACTTCCTCCCCCAAGCTTGTTGTTGCTCATCACTTGGAAGCCAAATGTGTGTGTTGAATTATCCCTCGAAGTGTGTTGTAACTCTATGTTCTTTAGACACTGTCCATCCTCTGTTCTGAAGTCTGTCGGAGAGGGATCTTGATTCTAGAGCAAAGATTTCTCCTTTGCATTCTTCTTTTCTTTGGACTGTCGAATCCAGGATATGAGGATGGAGACAATTGCATGATCTTCTTTTGTCAACCATTCTTGAATCTTGTTGAGTCTTGGTTGACGAATTGATGTTTGTTGGAGATGTAGACTTGAGTTCTTCCTTGATGGTATTTTCTTCTAGCGGCATGGCGAAGAGTCAATTAATGATACGCCATCCGTCTTGATGATCAAGGAAGGGACTTCATTAATATTTGTACGTAAGCTTCATCTCCAATGGCATAGGGACATCATCTTGCAAATGTAGTTGTTCATGGTCTTCTTGGGCTTGGTCGGTAGTCAACCCCTTGATGGTGATTGGTTGACACAAGGATGCATGCTTATCATGCCATGCTTGTCCTTGCCGCGACGTGCAAGATGGTGGCTTCGAGAACAACGAGAGTAGGCCTTTGATTGGCCAAAATGAGGTGAGTTGCACCTAGCTTCTCATTGGTGTCCTAGCTCGAGTTTTGGGTTCAATGCTATGATGTCTTCAAGGTTGCTCATAGCTTGTCACCTTGTTCATCCACTTCCTTTGGGTGAGTGCTATTGATGTAGATCCTTCTTGTAGCACTCTTGTCTCCTTTGTTCCATCACTCGAAGCGGTGTTTTGGTAGGTTCACCATGAATATGCACGCCATAAATTCCTTCAACTGTTTCTTGGACGATGAATGAGCTATGTCTTCTATGTGAAGTTGTTGGAGTTCATCATATGCCTTGATTCATCTCCAATGTGAGTTCATCTCTGGACTTTCCCAATTTGGATTTGGAAGTTTTTCTCGGGGGTTAGTCCAACAAAATATACCAATGTCTACTACGGCAGTTTTTAGTTCAATAACCAAACTAGACTCCATGTCTAATCGATTAAGGAAGGCTATTTAACCTAAGCACCACGCTTAATTTAAATGCCAATAGAAGTACCCATATCATGATTATGAAGCACCTCCAAACCAAAGCATACGATAGCAAACAAAGGTAGCATAAGAGCACTATAGAGATTTACTCAAACAAGTGATGGCGAGCATGATTGTTGTTTAGAAAAATTGAGCATGCTTTAAAGGTAGGGACAACCAAAATAATGTAGCAACATGGCAAAAGATGTATTTATGGAAGTATATCCCCCAAGCTTGAATTCGGCGAAATCAAGATTGGATGAATGCAATTCAATGTTGCATAATGATTGGTTGGACATACCTTGCATTTGTTGTTCCTTTGATCTTTTTGCTTCGAACCTGGAAAGGTTAGTGACAAGAATACCCGAAGGAATATTTTTGCAATTATAATTCTATGCTCATTTAAGAAGGACAACACAGTAGAAAGGTGAATAGTTATGCCATGGTCTCAACAGTGCTTGTTTTAGGACACTAAGCTTGTCCTTGGGAAACCTTCAAGATGTGAATTGGTGAAGTGGTTCCCCCTCCAACACCAATCTAAGTGTACTCTCTCAAGATTCAACACAACGAGATCCGCAATATTTATGATAAACATATGTGTCTACAACCACCCTCTTAATATCTTTAGGAACGGGGAGCATGAGGGGGTTGAAGATCTCGTGTGGGGCAATGTTGGGGAGACTAAGTGAATCAGGAGATTTTTCATATGAGCAAGGTCTTGATGGGGTGTTTAAGAAGTAACTACTTTGCTCATTGAAGCCTCCATCATCTTCCACTTCCAAGGGTGACTCGACATAAATGTCCAAAATTTCCCTTGGATTGTCTCTCGTAATGATCTCATCTAAGGCCTTATCCATCCATTTAATGGCAATAGCACATATGTCTTTAATGCTCTCTAGCCATGGATGTTGCTCTTTGCAATCCTCTATATGGTCTTGATGATTCCTATGCATGGGATATCTAGATGGACTTCTAGGATCATCCGGAGGTTTAGGAGAAAGGGCATAGAATGAGTTATAGGGATCAAGGATGGGTTCGTATTCTATATCTGATGTGGGCATAGAAGGGGAGAAGATAAGAATGGCTTCTAGATGGCTTCGCTTTCCTTCTATGGCATCACTTGACATGCCATCCTTGAGTCTTTCTAAACGTCCTTCAAAGGGATTGGATGTGAGACACTTTCTAAGAGATCTCTTCTTAAGAAGATTGTCAATGTATGCACTAAAAGATCTCTTATGAAGCGGGAAGTTTATGCTCCCAAAATTGTCATAAAAAAGAATTTCTAAGGATAGAATTACTCCTTTCCTTAGAGAATTTTGGAGTACTACTGGTTTGGGATGGATAGCCAAATCATGGGATTGAAATGTTTGCAAAGTGGCTATGGAAACTTCCTCTTCTAGTTTGGGGGATGATTCCTTCTCTACCTCTAGGATGTTATCATGAAGGCTAGAGCAAGGAGTGTGTCCACTAATAATAAGGACAAACCTTACTTCACTAATGGATAAAGAAAGGAAAACTCCTCCAAAGGTGGTATTATCAAGACCCATATACGAGACGTTGAAGAAGAACATGGTCTTGTAAGGCTAGGTCTAAACCTAAATTTATAGGAAGATTAAAAGATTCCCTAAGTGTAGCAAGAAGTTCATTACCTACTTGATCAGAGGATAGGACTTTGGGTTCATTACCCTCTTGATTAGAAGATAGGACTCTAGTCTGTCGAAAAGGGTTGGCTTTGACCTATTGCAACCACGCAGATTGGTGTAGCTCATAGCTAGATGTGAAAATCATGGGTTCTAGAGGCTCTAAGCATGTGCTCATGGGTGCAAGATATTGGTGGATAGGCGTGGAATTTGGGTTATCTATAACAATAGAAAATAAAATGCAAAAGAAAACAAGAAAAAAAAAGATAAAAGAACAATACATGGTTAAGCGACTTAGGTTATCTCAAGACCGTCTTTCTCCCCGCAACGGCGCCGAAATGCTTGTTGATACTAGATACGGACACGAAAGAATCAAAGAGAAATAATCCGCAAGCGCACGGATATCGGTGAGCACTTCACCGGGAGATATTCCGGAGTATCGTTATTTATTTATCCGCTAGGAGAAAACGTGCATCCGACTAACCCAAGTCTATACTTAACCCCCGAGCTACGAGACAAGGTAATGAGCGATATAGAGAGGATTACTACCACAGTCTCCTTCCAACCTATGGCAAGCTTTGCAACTACTACTCTATGGGAGCACCTAAGAAAAGACACCACAGAGGATGCTTAACCTAGCACTTTTGGACCTACCTTACCTACTGACGGGAAGTGGATTACAAAGGTAACAAAGGGACTATCATCTCCCCCGATACTACCACGGTTCCGGCCAGATAGGGAGCATCTACGAGTGAACCTAGCCCAAGCACCACGCTTACGCTACGAACGATTACTCTATTCCCAACCGGAAGCGAATAAAGTAAACTCATAGACCAAAGAGCAATAATAACAAGAACTTACTAGTATCGAAGTTGAATTGCGGAATGATCCTAGAACCAAGCCTCGGGTTAGGAGACTTGATCCGCAGGTACAACCGGAGAGGAGACACCGACATGCCGGGCTTCCTCCAACTCTACCTCCACCCTATACTCTCTCTATCTATCTTGAATGCTAGGCTCTAGGGAGGAGATCCATTCAAGGGACCCCTCTCACCCGATCCTCTCGGAAATAATGAATTAGGGTTTCATGGGATGCCTCCTCCGGGGGCCGGGGCCCCGCTTATGTAGCCCCTAGGATGCACCGTAGCCCTCGGATCAAACCGACCTAAACGAACGATTATTATTCATCCTCAAAGGCGGTGGAACAGGGATCCGCGAGGCTGACGCTGATTGGTCCAGGTCACGGGTCGGCCGACCCAAGGTGGGAGTCGGCCGACTCTCCACCGAGCCCGTTCGGGCTCCGTTTGGTCCGAGCCTTCTCGAACCTTCCAGACAGAATTTTCACCGGTTCCCGATTATCTCTATGTAAACCCGACATGTGGGCCTTCCTTGGGTATTTTCGGTGACACCCCGAAGAAAGACATTCACCAAAACTCGTGGAATTCCATTAGTGTAAGCCCTATATCTAGATGGTAATTATATTTAGGTCCTTTTTCATGTCTAGTTGACGGTAAAAATTGGCACTTAACGACCGTCAACACCGCCCCCGAGGACGACGCCCAGACGGCGAGGGACGAGCTGGCTCGACCCGAGCGGGAGGCCGAGACGGCTCGAAAGGAGATCGAGTTGCTGGGGGAGATTGCCGCGGAGCTCAAGGAGGCCGCGGCGACGGCGACGGCGGGCCTTAACTCCAAGACCCGGCTTATCGAGCAGCTCGAGAAGCAGAAGACCGCCGCCACCACCTATATTCAAGACCTGCAGACGGCCGCCACGCGTGAGGCTGCTGTGAAAGAGTCTCTCACGAGCACGCTCTAGGCAGAGAAGAAGCGGGCGGGCGACTTCCAGACGAAGGCAGTCAATCTCCGCCAAACGGTGGCGGAGAAAGAACGCGCCATCCAAGCCGCCGGCAAGGTCCTCGAGGAGATGCGAGTGGAGAAGGTCGACCTCAGCCGAGCGTTTAAAGGGAAGCAGGCCGAGCTCTCGAGCGCACTCGATCGTGAGCAAAGGCTGTCGACCCGCTGCACCAGTGCGTACTCGAGCTGCCTATCTAGTCCTGTGTTTGTTGATTTTGCTTGGCGTTCGAGCACCTAACTTTTGTCATTCTTTCTCAGCTATCGAGGCTAATCTGGCAACGGTGGGCGAGGACGCCAGGTCGTGCCACGAGATGCTCGATGGCGAGATATCGGCTAAGGCTCGGATTACTGGCGCCATCGACACCCTCAAGGCTAGCTAGGGTTTTGCGCCCGTCGTGGACGTCGAGGGGCCGGACGCCGGTCGGGGCTACGCCAGCCGGGTCATTGAGTTCGGCGCTTCTCTGCGGGACCGTCTCCGCGGAGCTCTTAGTTTCGCCGTGCGACGGGGCCTCGCCGTCTTCTACTCCGGCTTCGACCTCACGAGGGTGGAAGTCCAAGCCGGGATGGAAGCTGTCTCCGGCGGCTTTGTCTTCGCCGAGGGAGAGCAGGAGGGGGCCATGAACCCGAGGCACGAGCAGCTTCTTGTTGACGCCGAGGATTCCGGAGAGCGGCTAGCCCAGAGCTTCGAGCCTTTTGTCCTCCCCATTGATGCGTGATGATCTTTGCCGGCCTGCGAGCCGAGATTTGGGCGAGAGGGCCCTTGTAAGAAAATACTTGGTCGTTGTCGGATACCTAGATTAGGGGGTCCTAAATTGGGTGAATTAGAGACGAGCAAATCAGCCTCATCCCTCTCTAAAGAATCCCAAAAACTAACTGACCAGAGAAACCCCCAATCCCTCTCGAGCCGGGGCCGCCCACTATCGGGCCCACAAAGCCTCGAACCTCCTAAACTCGAGCAGCGGCCGCTCACCCGCTCGAGAGAGAAGTGAGAAACCGCTCGAGCGTGCAACCGCTCGAGACGATAATGCAAAACCGCTCGAGCGAGCAACTGCTCGAGCGGGACGGAGAACGCTCGAGCGAGCAGTCGCTCGAGTCCGCCTGCAATAATTGCCTATCCAAGGCACGCACATGGCTACAGTGCGTGAAGCAATGGGAAGTATGCCTGCCCCGCCTAACCCCATGGCTACAGTGCATGAAATAGTGAGAAGTACGCCGGTCACTTCTCCTATTCCACCGCCCATACCCGGGATTCGAGCATGACAGGCATCACTATTACACCACGCTGAACACTATGCCGTGTACGACACCCCCTTGGAGCGCGATTGTCAACTCTGCACACCACCAAACCCGCTGCTCAGTCCCATCGCTCGGGCCATCTACCCCTCGAAGCGGTCTTTAACCGCTCGAGGAATGATGACGGACGCGACCTGAGCATGGGGCGCGCAGTGCCCTGTCTATCCCACCTCGACGGCCATACGGCGGGGTTCCCGGACGCACGTGCTCGTCTACGCCAGCGCCGTACCTCGACTACGTCAGCCCACGACCGAGAAGGACGAGCAGGCCATCATTGCCCACGTTTGCTACAGGCTCGAACTGGACCAAAGGGAGCGTCTACAGTCTCGACGACTCAACATGGCGCCCGTACCTCGACGTCACACATACGATAGCCCTATCTACTCTGTACTCCTGAGCCTCCTCTTGACCTATAAAAGGGGATGCCAGGACCTAGCCTAGGGCAGGTCTTTCAGGCTTTTTACGCACACAAGTTCCCACATTTTCACACACTCATTCACGGCTAAGTCCCGCTTGTATTCACCCCTGTACAAGCACCCCGGTGCAAGATAATACAAATCTCTCCCCTCTGCTGGACGTAGGGCATTCTTTGCCTGAACCAGGATAAACACTTGTGTCCATCTTGCATCACCATCCGGATTAGGGAGCACGCATAGAAATTTACTCGTTGGTGTTATACCCCCCGGGGTACGAAACACCGATAGTTGGCGCGCCAGGTAGGGGTACTGCATGTTTTTCGCTCGATTCCCGCCATTTTCCGGATGGCAGATTCCACTTCCTCGCTCCCGCGCGCCACAATCATCTGGTTTGGGAGTTTGGAGTCCGTGTCGCTCGGCTCGGGCCACGACATAACTCTGATCTTGGTCAGAGACGCGAGCGGAGGCCGCAGCGCGCCCCCACGTTCAGGAGGGGCGCTGCGCCGTTCACGCCGCCACGGCTCTCCTCCCAGAAGGAGGCGCCGTCGGCGCCGTCGTCATCACCAACCCGCGGCCGACCGGCGGCGCCATCCGCGATTCCCCCGTCCTCGGCGCCGGATGCGGGTCTCCCGCGGGGACCTATCCAACTCATGCCCAGGGGCGGGAAGCGAGCCGGCGAGCCTCTGCCAGGACGCCAACTCCACCTTCACCATGCGCGCATCAAGGGAGCCTGGCGCGGCCCCCTCAGCACGCGCACCGCCATCGCCACCCAACCTGCTGCCACACAGGATTTACGAGGCCCGTCGGCGGCTCTCGTTCGGCCTCACCAACGCCGCCGTAACTTACTCCGCCGGGATGCACGCCACCATGAGTCCGCACGAGGATGGCCCGGGGGCTCTCCTGCGCACTACTGTGGATTCTGAGCCAACGTGGCCAGCATCTCAAGACAGCGGCTTCGTGCGCACCCCAGCTCCAAGGCGCCATGCCATCAACGCCACTAGACGGCAGCCCGAGGACGAGCCGCGCGCGGAGTCACGCCCCTTCTACTCTGGCACCTTCGACCTCGACTTCGACCACCATGACGAATGGTGAAGCCAGGGACGCACGAGCTGACGGACAGCAAAGGATCGACCCTCGCCGATACATGAAGCATCAAGCAGCTACGTCACTCTTACCCCTAGGCCTCGAGGCCTTGTACATTTCCGCATTTATGTACACATATCGCACCATGAATGAATAAAAAGTCCGCGACCCCAGTACTTTTACTTTCATTTGTAACTCGAGGTAGAGTCGACTCCACCCCTCGACGCCTCTCTTCCTTCTACTCCTCGAAGTATGCTTCACGACAGAGTAGGAAACGCGCTGGAGCCCTTCAAAGGGTCGGGGGCTGCCAAGCCGGGACCTCTCCTACACCTCTGGGCTAAGGTGCTCCCACTTGCTCCCCCCCTCGAGGGACTCAAGCGTGCGTCCAGCACTCACGTCAAGAAGCAGAACAGTCGGGCCAGTGGAAATAAGAGCGGCTCGAGAAATAAAAGCAACTAGGAAACATTCCGATGCGCTTTAGTTCTTTTTCATTTCCGCTCGTAACTTTAAGGTAGACGCGCCTTTGCTCCAACAAGGTTGAGCCTTCCTCGGGGGCTAACAGGGGGGTACCCCCAAAAAAATCCCCGAAAAGCGCTGTCTTTTCGAAAACTCGACGCCTCCTTTTCCTCCCACGCTCCGAGTGCGCTCCGCGACTAAGGCAGGAAGAACGGCTCGAGCCCCTAAGGGGACGGAACCGGTCGAGCCGGGGGCTCGCCCACACCTCTGGGCTAAGGCACCCCCACTCACAACTCCACCCCTCGAGGAGCTTGAGCACGCATCTAACTCCTAAGTCAAAGGCAAAGCTCGAAACGAGTCAGGAAATAGGACCGCTCGGGAACAAAAGAAGCTTAACTTCTTTCGTGTAAACACGAACGAGTGTTTAAGGTCCCTCGGGCCATGGCATACGATAATGCTAATGTATTTCGTTTACATGGGCCTTGTTGCCCAGATTTTGGCTCGCAGGCCGGCTAAAAACTACTCCACGTCAGGCGGGAGGACTTCTCGCAGCAGATCGCCTCCAAGACGGGCGCCCGGCTCCTCAGCCTCGGCCTTGAGCTGCTCGATCCGGGGGTTGACCCCTCCTTCTTGCTCGCCCTCGGTGTAGGTGAAGCCGCTCGCAACGGCCTCCATCCCGGCCCGGGCGTCCTCCCTCGATATGCTAAACCCCGAGTAGAAGATAGCCATCGTCCGGCGCGCAGCGAAGACAAGGGCTTCCGGATACGACCTGCGGAGAGGCGCCGAACTCACGGACCCGGCTAGCATAGCTCTGGCCAGCATCCGGCCCCTCGACGTCCACCATCGGCGGGAAGCCCCAGTTGGCGCTAAGGGTGTCGATGGCGCCGGTGATGTGGGCCTTGGCTGAGAGCACGCCGTCAGCCAGCGCATGGGTTGACTTTGCGTACTCACGCGCGTCCACCAGGTCCGCCTCCAAACCTGAAAAAGGATGACAAGAATCAAGTACTCAGTCAAGTGCTCGAGCAACACGTATGAATCACGCACGGAAAAAGGACTAAAGGACTCGAGCACTTACGGGTGCAGCGGGTCGAGAGCCCTTGCTCGCGTTCGAGCGTCCGCGCGAGCTCAGTCTCCTTCCTCTGGAGGGCGCGCTCGACGTCGCGCTTTTCCGTCCGCAGCTCCTCATAAGCCTTGCTGGCGCCCTGGATGGCGAGGTCCTTGTCCGTCATCTCTTGACGGAGGTTGACCGCTTCCATCTGGAAACCGCTCGCCCGCTCCTTCTCCGCCTTGAGCTCACTCAAGAGAGCCTCCTTCTCGGCAGCCTCCCGGGTGACCGTTGCCTGGAGCTCCTTCACATAGGCCTCGACGTTGGCCTTGTCCTTCTGGAGCTGTTCCATGTCTCGGCATTTGGCCTTGTAGCCCTGCAGCGCCGTAGCTGCGTCCTTCTTGAGCTGCTCGAAGGCTTTGTGCAGCTGCGCGTACTTCTGACGAGCGGTCTCGGCCTCCTGCACGGCTTGGGCAAGCTTCGCCCGCATCCCGCCGTGCCACCTCGGCCTCTGCGCCACCCGAGCAAGCTCATCTTGAGCCTTCTTGGCGTCCTCCTTGGCGGCGTCCGGGCGGCATTAGCCTCTCGAAGGAGCCGAGCAAAGCGGTGCCGCTCGCCCTCGGCCTCCCCGCCCCATCCGCACGTACCGCCGGATCTCGTGCTCGCTCTCTTGCGTGGCACGGATATGCACGGATTTGGCATAAGAGCGACTCTGTGTCGCCTGAACCTCGAAGGGGAAATGTTAGAACATAAAACGCGATAGACCAAAAGGGCAAGCAACCGAACTCAAGGGCACTCACGAGAGAAAAGCCGGGGCATGTCCTCCGAAACGAGCAACAAAGCGCCCGCAAGGCGCTTTCGAGCCATTGCCGGCGCTCCTCGGCCTCCACGTGCGCCTCAAGCTCCTTCTGATCGTTCATCACGATCGGGGGCGCCTCGTGGTCAAGGGGGTCGGAGAGCACCAGCGGCGGCCTCTCCCAAAGAGGGAACTCCTCCCGCATCTCCTTGTCAACGGAGGAGTGGAGTCTCCTCACCGCCTCCAGGTCGACATCCGCCGTCACCACCCGCTCGGCCAGGGTAGGTGGGCGTTGCGGCTGACTCCAGGAGGAGGACGCCTCTTGGGCGAGCGCCCGCGCCTCAATCCGCCTCCGCTCCTCGATAGAGACGTCAGTGGGCTCGGTGGGACCAAGGCCGACCGACCGCATGTGGCTGTCAACGATGGCCGCCGCCGTCAGCTTCCTTTGGGCCTCCTCCCACTGGTCGGCGTCGGTCATGACGTCGAACCTCACCTCGCCCGTCTCCGAGTCGGGCACGAGGTGGGGCACCAGGTCCCCCAACAGCTACAGAGGCTGCGGCGGCGCCTGGTATGGCACCAGATGGAGCTGCTACACCACCGGGCTCCGCTCGCTCCCCGCGCCGCCCGTCGCTCCGCTTGTAATGGCGACGCTCTTCGCGCCTGCGGCGGCGGCAGACCGCACCACCGGCCCCGCCTGCCGCTCCACCGGCTCCTCCGCCTTCTCCTCCTCTTGCGTGACGGCGGGGTGCTCCTCGAGCGCCCCCTCTCGAGCGGCAGCTTGGGCCTCCCCGTCCTCGACCCTTTGCCCAGCAGAGGAGTCGACCTCCATATCCCGAGGAGGGGTTGGGGCTCGGCTCGGCTGAGGCTCAGGCGCCGTTTCCGCCTCCTGCATCTCCACATCCCCCACCGGCCGATCGGCGGCTGCCGGCGTCTCTTCCTCCTCCTTCTCCCTGCGCTCCTCCTCGAGCTGGCGCAGGCCGATTGGCCAGGAGGACTTGGCGCCCGAGCTCGGACTCTCATCTTCGAGCACGACGGGCTGCTGCTCGGATCCTGCCCCCGTCGCCGGAATAGAGGTCGCCGGCTCTAGCGCCAGCACTCCTTTGTCGCCCGCCGTCGCATCGCCCAGCGCGCCTGACGACGACGGAGTCTCGAGCGGGAGGGTGGTCGAAGCCGTGGTGGTGGTGGCGTCCTTCTCCCCCGTAGCCTTGGTCACGACCCCGGCACCTGCACGGGACGCAGCTGCCATCAGCTTGCCACGCCCAAGTGCATCCTTGGCCCGCTCTAACCAAGCTAGAGTAGAAGGAGGAAGGGTCACTCCACCTGGTATCGACGGGGTGCCACTCGACCCTCCTGTGGTCTTCAGCCTTTTAGTAGGCAGCATAGGGGGGAGGGATGGTAACGTCTGCAGGGAGCGCTTGGTCCTGAAAGAAAGAGAAAAACAAAAATTACTACGACGAGACGTTCACACATAAGCGAAAAGGACAACAGGAGGTGGGTTGATTGAAAAGCTTACCCCGCGGTCGAGATGGCGCCGCTCGAGCCACCCGGCTTGCTCAAAGCGCTCGGGGGCTGTCGAGCCTCAGGCGCCCCCCTCGAGTCCCTCGAGGACTTGGGGGCCTCGAGCCCACCGCTGGTGCCGCTCGGGGGCTCTGACACCTTGGCGGCCGCCCCCGCTCTGGCCGACTCCTTGGCCGGGTCGGGCACGACGTCCTCACGGATCGGGTCCCGCGGGTCGAGGTCCGCTCGGCCCGGCGGTCGCGGAAGGAGCCGGCGTTGCTCGCCGGGCTGCACATAAGTTGAAATGCGCACAATTGCAGCCTCATGCTGCCGGGTGTGCGCGCCCGTTGAAGACGAATGATGGCGGGAGGAAGAGTCCCGCCGCGTCGGAGATGGCGCCCGCCCGCCATGGCTAGAGCGGCGGGCGACTCCTCCGCCGCCCGCTTGAGCCGGCGACGGTGAGCGAACGCGGTGGCCGGAGCGTTGAGACGCCCCCCCCCCCCGCTGCCTTGCCTGGGCCGGCGACGGCGCTCGAGCGCCGCGGCTCGACGACTCCTCCGCGGGCTCCGCCCGAACCGGTGACGAGTCGTCGCGAAGGCCCGGCGCCAAAGCTAGCTCCTCGCACGCGAGAGCGAGGAGGCGTCGGGGCTCGGGTGGCGGTGGCGCCATCGGCGTCGGTCGCCTCGTCGTCTTCCCCGTCGTCATCGCCCTCGTCCTCGTCGGTCGACTCGAGACTAGAGCTCCAGTCGGTAGAGTCCGCCGCCAGACGTATTTCACGCGCCTGGCGGCGCCTAGCCTTACGCTTCTCCTTCTCCTCTAGCGCACGGGCTTTCTGCGCCTTCTCCTCCCTCCTCGAGACCACGGCAGCGTGTTCTCGTTCGCCCCTCACGCGTCTTACCTCGCGGTCGGGCGCGTCCTCCTTCACCGGGGGCCTCGATTCCGCGTGGTCGTTGATATTCTGAAAAAAAAACAAGCCTCAATAAGGATCGCTCGAGTAAAAGAAACGACGAAAGAGGATCTCGAAACAACTCACAAAGCCCAGCAGGTTGAAGGCCGGACGCATGCGGAAGAGGCCGACTTGGTTCTCGCCAAAGCTCCTCCCGCCGTCAATCGCGTCGCGCACCCGAGCCACGATTGTGGCGACCGGGAGGGGCGCGTCCGACATCCTGCTGGCCGCGAGCGCCGCAGGATCAGCGTCCTCCGTCATCTGGTCGAGCCGTAGCGGGCGCTCGGCGAGCGGAAGCACCCGGCGGCTGTGGAACTCGGCAACCACGTGCGCAATGTTGAACAAGAGGTTGCCGGACCTCCGGTTGCGGAGGCTCGAAATGGCATTGAGCAGGGGGTCCATGCGAGGCTGGCCGTGCGTCCAGTTGAAACCGGGCGCGGTTAGCACGGCGCCGGTGTATTCCGGGAAGAGGCCCTCCTCGTTGCGGAGGTAGAACCATTCTCGGTCCCAGCCGGCGTTGTTCGACGTCCACGCGCCGGATAGCCAGCACTCCTTCCTCTTCAGCCCGATCGAGCAGGATCCGCTCGAACGTAGCGGTGGACCTTCGGTTTCTTCTTCTTCTCCTCTTCCTCCTCATTCTCCTCTTCCTCCTCCTCGTCACCATCATCACCGTCGTCGTCGGCGGCCTCCTTATCTTTCACCGCCTTGGTGAAGAGCGTCGCCTTGAAGATGTGGGTGAACAGGTCCCACTGCGGTGCCATGCCCAGATACCCCTCACACACGGCGGCGTAAGCAGCCGCGTGCGAAATGGAGTTGGGGTTGAAGTGCTGAAGCTCGACCCCGAAATGGTGGGGGAGCGCCCGCATGAAGCGGCTCGGCCGCGCACCAAGTCCCCGCCGGTGGAACCTGATAAAACTCAGGATGTAGCCCGGCGGGGGGTTGGGCTCGAAGTGGTCGTCGTCCGGCACCCGCCACTCCGGTGTCCCCTCCGCCGGATTGGGCAGAAGCAATCCGCCATTGACCAGGTTGATCAGCATCGCCTCGGTCACCGTGGACCGAGGCCACGGGAGCGCCTCCTCCATCACCACCGGCGCGGGAGGCTTGGCAGCATTTTTGCCTTTGCCTTCGCCCTTTCCACCGGCACCCTGACCGGAGCTCTGACCCGACTTCCTGACTGACCTCCTCATGTCGGTGACGGGAGCGGGACGGTGGAGCAACAACGGCGGCGGAGCACGAGGAACGGTGGCGCGGGGAACGGCGGCGCAGAAAGCAGGCATGGTCGTGGGCTAGAGCGGCGCTGGTGGTCGCCGGCGGCGGCGGGCGGCGGCGGTTGCGGATGATGATGATGGCGGCGGATTGGATCTCGCGAGCGCAACCGGCGGCGTGAGCGGCAAGAAGGGCGAGAATGCGGGGAAGAAGAACCAGGAGCCTGCTCCTCCATATTTATAGAGCCCAAGCCGATCCGCGTGAATCGCATCCAACGGCCTAGATTACGCCATCCAACGGCCGCGCGCCCCCGGCGGCTGTGGAACTCGGCAACCACGTGCGCAATGTTGAACAAGAGGTTGCCGGACCTCCGGTTGCGGAGGCTCGAAATGGCGTTGAGCAGGGGGTCCATCCGCTTTCTGGCGGCGTGAGCGGCAAGAAGGGCGAGAATGCGGGGAAGAAGAACCAGGAGCCTGCTCCTCCATATTTATAGAGCCCAAGCCAATCCGCGTGAATCGCATCCAACGGCCTAGATTACGCCATCCAACGGCCGCGCGCCCCCGGCGGACTCGACGAAAAACGGTAACCGCATTTATTGCCCTGACAAACCGCCACCTACCTCCACTTACAGGGCGCACACGTCGCCAAGCCACGATCACCACGATGCGCCGGTTTTCGCCTAAAAAGGGGCGCCGCTTGCAACGGACGGATGCGCCTCGAACCGGCGTAACGACGGGACGTCTCGACAGACGGTCCCTTACACGGTAAGAAACCCAGGGACCCCGGTCCCACAAGTAAGTCTCGAGGGAGCGGAGGCGACCC
Organism: Themeda triandra; assembly: GCA_018135685.1. Classification (NCBI taxonomy): domain Eukaryota; kingdom Viridiplantae; phylum Streptophyta; class Magnoliopsida; order Poales; family Poaceae; genus Themeda; species Themeda triandra. The sequence continues at coordinate 139,809 of JAENPR010000870.1, forward strand.
ACGGACGGGTTCGAACGGCCGCCCTCGAGCACCCGAGTTAGGGGCGCCTATGGAAGGAACCCTCGAAAGGTTCCGCTCGAGAACGAACCCTCGAACCCGATGGCATGTCCAAGGCGGGGCACTAGGTATCCAAGAGATCCCGTCGACGGAGGCACTCGAGCCGCCGCGGTCCCCTCGAACGGGGCCGGTCCTCTAGAAACTAAGCGCCCAGCTCTAATGAGAGCGCCCCCAGGCCACGAAGCCGTCTCCCCTCGAAAGGAGGCGAGCTGTCACTTGGACTACCCGCCATCAGCTCACAGAGGGGTATGGCGCTCGCTCGGTCGCGAGTAGTGTCAGACCTCTCACCACTTGGATCGATCCAAGAGATCACGAGGAAGCGGATCACGACTCCGGCCCGGCCATTCGAGGCTCGGGGCTCGAGTCACATAAACAACCTCCTCGACACGGGAGGAACAGGGGAAATACTCGGGGCTCGAAGAGTAATTGAATCTCCCCGCCCCGAGCTGCTACAACTCCAGTTAATAATACTCTTACTCAAAAACCGTTCATCTCAAAGCCCCCGGAGGAATGCCTCATTCCTCTAGGACCTCGAGGAGCTACCCCGCGAGACGCCGCGCGCGCCCCACGTAGAAAGGACGAAATGACCCCTCGAAACAACATGACCCTAAGTCTAGGTACTTCAACTCCACTTCATGATCCCTTACTTGAAGTTTTTTCACAATCAAGCAAGGGCTCTGGGGCTCTTGTCGGATACCTAGATTAGGTGGTCCTAAATTGGGTGAATTAGAGACGAGCAAATCAGCCTCATCCCTCTCTAAAGAATCCCAAAAACTAACTGACCAGAAAAACCCCCAATCCCTCTCGAGCTGGGCCGGCCCACTATCAGGCCCACAAAGCCTCAGAACCTCCTAAACTCGAGCAGCGGCCGCTCACCCGCTCGAGAGAGAAGTACGGAAACCGCTCGAGCGTGCAACCGCTCGAGACGATAATGCAAAACCGCTCGAGCGAGCAACTGCTCGAGCAGGACGGAGAACGCTCGAGCGAGCAGTCGCTCGAGTCCGCCTGCAATAATTGCCTATCCAAGGCACGCACATGGCTACAGTGCGTGAAGCAATGGGAAGTACGCCTGCCCCGCCTAACCCCATGGCACATTGCCCACGCTGCTACATGCTCGAACCGGACCAAAGGGAGCGTCTACAGTCTTGACGACTCGACATGGCGCCCGTACCTCGACGTCACACATACGATAGCCCTATCTACTCTGTACTCCTGAGCCTCCTCTTGACCTATAAAAGGGGATGCCAGGACCTAGCCTAGGGCAGGTCTTTCAGGCTTTTTACGCACACACGTTCCCACATTTTCACACACTCATTCACGGCTAAGTCCCGCTTGTATTCACCCCTGTACAAGCACCCCGGTGCAAGATAATACAAATCTCTCCCCTCTGCTGGACGTAGGGCATTCTTTGCCTGAACCAGGATAAACACTTGTGTCCTTCTTGCATCACCATCCGGATTAGGGAGCACGCATAGAAATTTACTCGTTGGTGTTATACCCCCCGGGGTACGAAACACCGACAGTCGTGAAGTGGCCCACGTGCCCTTGAAACACTACGTTTATCCAACTTGTTTTGGTTTTTCTCTGTGCTCTAAGCTATCTTTTATCCTTTGCCTGGATTTGCTTCTTTTTCGCTAAGCGTGAGCATCGCGCTTCGACCACCTTGCATATGAACGAAAAAATAGGAAACTAACTTGTAGAGCCTTTATTCATTCCTACTAGCGGTACATTATACGGGAAAATGTACAAGGCATCGAGGCCTAAGGGAAAAAGCGACGTAGCGGTGCGATGTTCCACGCGTTGGTGAGGATCGAGCCATCTTCATCAGCCAACTTGTAGGTCCCTGGTTTCAACACCTCGACCACGATGAATGGGCCTTCCCAAGGTGGAGTGAGCTTGTGGTATTGTCGCAACTTCTGCTGATAGCACGCGGAATGTAGGAGCACCATGTCTCGAGTCTCGTCGACCTGGCCGACGGCGTTAGCTAGCATCTCCACATTGGTTTGCTCGTTGTAGGCCTTGAGTCGGGGGGACCCATACTCGAGGTCGGTGGGGAGGACGGCCTCCGATCCATAGACTAGGAAAAACGGAGTAAACCCAGTGGCTCGACTCTCGGTTGTCCGCGGGCTCCATAGAACCGATGGGAGCTCGGCCGCCCACTTTTTGCCGTGCTTGTTGAGGCGGTCGAAGATCCTCGGCTTCAACCCTTGCAGGATCATGCCGTTGGCACGTTCGACTTGGCCATTGGTTCAAGGATGGGCGACTGCGGACCAATTCACACGGATGTGGTGTCGATCGCAAAAGTCCAGGAACTTTTTGCCCGTGAACTGAGTGCTGTTGTCCGTGATGATGACATTAGGGACTCCAAAGCGGTGGATGATGTCAGTGAAGAACTCGACCGCTCGCTCCAAGCGGATGTTAGTGATGGGCTTGGCCTCGATCCACTTGGTAAATTTATCAATGGCAACGAGCAAGTGGGTGTAGCCTCCCATCGTTTTCTTGAGGGGTCCGACCAGGTCGAGCCCCCAGACCGCAAATGGCCATGTGAGGGGGATCATCTGGAGCGCATGCGCTAGAAGTTGGGTTTGTTTAGCGTAAAACTGGCATCCTTCACACGCTCGGACGAGCTTGATGGCATCTGCTGTCGCGGTCGGCCAATAGAAGCCTCGACGGAAGGCATTTCCGACGAGGGTCCTTGGCGCAGCGTGGTTGCCACAAGCCCCCGAGAGCATGTCCTTGAGCAACTTCCTGCCCTCCTCGATCGAGATGCATCGTTGGAGTATGCCCGCCGGGGCCGCGGCGGTAGAGCTCCTTGTCATCTCCGTAGAGGACGTAGGTTTTGGCTCGAGGGCCGGCCGCCTTGCTTCGTTTGGTCCTCGAGGCAATTCCCCTCGAATCGTATTCGAGGAAGGGCACACGCCAATCCGTTCTTGGGCTCGAAGGCCCATCGATCTCCATGACCTCGGCTCCGGTCGAGGGGGCTCGGTCGTAGGAGTGGGCTCGACAGCCGGTTCGATATGACGCGATCTTGGCAAGCTCGTCAGCGGCTTCATTGAAGCGCCAACTTGCGCACCTCGTTGTAGTATGCTTCCATCTTTTCATCATGGCAGCTCGAGGCCTTCATTACTTGGTCAATGACGAGCTGGGAGTCGCCTCGAGCGTCGAGGCGTCGAACCCCGAGCTCGATAGCAATACGCAACCCGGTCACGAGCGCTTCATACTCTGCCATGTTATTTGAGGCCGCGAAGTGGATTCGGACCACGAAGCGTATGTGTACTCCGAGGGGTGAAATAAAGAGTAGGCCCGCGCCCGCTCCCGTTTTCATGAGTGATCCGTCGAAATACATGGTCCATAGCTCGGCTTGGATTTGCGCTGGGGGGAGCCGGACGTCGGTCCACTCGGCGACAAAATCAGCCAACACTTGGGATTTGATGGCCTTTCGTGGCGCGTACGTGATAGTCTCGCCCATGAGCTCGACTGACCACTTAGCAATTCGACCCAGGACTTCCCGGTTTTGAATGATCTCCCCGAGCAGGAATGACGACACGACTGTCACCGGGTGGCTAAGGAAATAGTGTTGGAGTTTTTGACGCGTGAGCACGATCGCGTAGAGTTGCTTTTGGATTTGAGGGTATCGGACTTTGGCATCCGAGATCACCTCCCTGACAAAATAAACCGGCCGTTGGATGGGGAGCGCGTGCCCTCTTCCCCCCTCTCGACCACTATGACCGCGCTACCCACGACTAAGCGAGCCTCGACTGGTAGGTTGAAGAGTGTCGTGCTACCCACGACTAAGCGAGCCTCGACGTACTTTGTGAGCTGGTGACGAGAAAATCCAAGTGGGTCCCGTCTCACTTCGAGGGGACACGAGTCGTGGCTCGGAAGCACCCTCATTAGAGTATTGTACACACACTCGTTTGATGGAAGTTGGCGGCTCGATGCCTCCCGTCGACGGGATCCCACAGCTATTTTGTATTTTGCCTTGGACGCGCCACTGGGGATCTCGAGAAGAGAGTGGTGGTTGCCGTACCTCGGAAGCGTGGGCAAGCACCAGGCTCGACGATCCATGACCTTTGAGGTCTTTCTTCTCTTAGGAACGAATTCGAGGCATGAGAAGTAAAAAGGTTAAAAGCTCAAGCAAAGATACTAAAAACGTAGCAACTTAATGCCCAGATATTAAAAAATTTAAGGCTCCTTGAGCCACGGCACCACAAGTGTTGTCAAAAAAAGTAAACTGTTACATGGGCCCTCTCGCCCAGATTTGCCACGGAGGGCTTAAGCTTTTATTACTAAAAACCCACCAACGCTTCTGTTACTCAGGGGAAGTACTTAACCCTAATCTCGGTCGAGAATAATACATCTCGATCCCATGACTTTTATACTAAAAACCCACCATCGCTTCGCTAATCGTGGGAAGTATTTAACCCTAATCTCGCCGGAATAATACATCTCGGTCATCGATATTATTGCTAAAACCCTCCAACGCTCGTTAATCGGGGAAGCATTATACCCTAATCTCGTCGGAAGAATACATCTCGATTCATCGCTTTTATTACTAAAACCCTCCAACGCTTCGGTACCGGCGAGGGGGAACCCTAAACCCTAATCTCGCCGGAAGAATACATCCGAGTCATGGCATTTATTACTAAAACCCTGCAACGCTTCTGATAATCAGGGGACGCCCTCAACCCTAACCTCAGCCTCGGAATTATACATCTCGTCATCGCTCTTATTACTAAAACTCCCCACCGCTTCGTTAATCGGGGAAGCATTTAACCCTAATCTCGCCGGAATAATACATCTCGAGTCAACGCTCTTATTACTAAAACCCCCACCGCTATGTTAATCGGGGAAGCATTTAACCCTAATCTCGGTTGGAATAATACATCTCGATCATAGCTTTTATACTAAAAACCCACCAACGCTTATGTTAATCGGGGAAGTATTTAACCCTAATCTCATTTGGAATAATACATCTCGATCATCGCTACTATTACTAAAACCCCCACGTTCCGTTAATCGGGGAAGCATTTAACCCTAATCTCGCCGGAATAATACATCTCTCTCAACGCTCTTATTACTAAAATCCCCCACCGCTTATGTTAATCGTGGGAAGCATTTAACCCTAATCTCGCCGGAATAATACATCTCGTCATAGCTTTTATACTAAAAACCCACCAACGCTTCTCTTAATCGGGAAGTATTTAACCCTAATCTCATTCGGAATAATACATCTCGGTCATCGCTATTATTGCTAAAACCCTCCAACGCTTCTTTTAATCAAGGGAAGCATTAAACCCTAATCTCAATCGGAATAATACATCTCGCCATAGCTTTTATACTAAAAACCCACCAACGCTTCGTTACTCGGGGGAAGTATTTAACCCTAATCTCGTCGGAATAATACATCTCGGTCATCGCTATTATTGCTAAAACCCTCCAACGCTTCGTTACTCGGGGAAGCATTATACCCTAATCTCGCCGGAAGAATACATCTCGGTCATCGCTTTTATTAATAAAACCCTCCAACGCTTTCGGGGTACTCGGGGGGAGCACTTAATCTCGCCGGAATACTACCTCCCAGCCATCGCTTTTATTACTAAAACCCTCCAACGCTTCGATAATCGGGGACGCCCTAAACCCTAATCTCAAATCCGAATAATACATCTCAGTCATTGCTCTTATTACTAAAAACCCCACCGCTTCTGTTAATCAGGGAACGCATTTAACCCTAATCTCAGTCGGAATAATACATCTCCGTCATCCCTTTTAATTACTAAAATTCTCCAACGCTTCTGATAATCAGGGAAGGCCCTAAACCCTAATCTCGACGGAAAATAACATCTCGGCCATCGCTTTTAATACTAAAACACTACAAGGCTTCGGTAATCGGGGGAGCATTCAACCCATAATACATCTCGATCATAGCTTTTCATACTAAAACCCTCTCCCGCTACTAATACTCAAGGGACGCCGTATACCGTAACCTCAACCTAAGGGTAGAGCATGCCGACCACAAGAAACATGGCTGAAATCATGGAACAATCATAATTCGAGATAGAGAGCATCGCCGAGAAAAAGAAAGCAAGACAAAAGCAATTAGAACGATATCTCGCAAGGAGCAAGTGCACATCGCACCAAAGACTACAACACGATGTACCTCTTATATGAGAATGACAGAAAAATACTTGTAATATAATGGAACCTTGTAGCTTCCCACATAATGTTGTACAAACTACTCTTAAACATCAAACTACTCTTAAATATCATTGCGATTGGATTGTGGAGCGAACAGTTTCGAGCTATCCACTGTTTGAACGAGCCTCGACGTCCTATGTGAGCTGGGGGCTCACCTCCCCTCGAGGGAGGCGACTCTCGGCTCCGAAGCGCCCTCATTATTGCATCATACATTGCAGCCTCGCGTAAGGGCTTCATTCATTAGAAGCCGGCCTCGACGCCTACATACCCGACGGATCCCTTAGCTTCTCGGTATTCACCTTCGATGCATCTTTAGGGGTCTCGAGAGTTCGTTCTCGAGCCTGGGCTCGTGTGGCTCCCCTTGATGCCCCTGACTCAGGTGCTCGAGGGCGGCTGTTCAACTCGTCGTGTCAATCCCATCGAGGCTGGATGGTGGGACCAGTGTCGCAGTCATTCTTCTCGTGGAAGGGAACCGCCTGTTCGACTCGTCGTGTCAATCCCGTCGTCCAGGGGAATCCGCCCGTTAGGGCGCCCCTTTTGAGGCGGAAAGCTGGAACGGCGTGGTAGTGGTGGGGCCGTGCGTTGGTCCCAGTGCGGCTCGACACCGAGGAACCCCTCACACACCGCGGCGTAGATGGCAGCGTGTGAAATCGAGTTTGGGCAGAAGTGGTGGAGCTCCACCCCGAAGAAATCGTGCAACGCCCTCATGAACCAGCTCGGGCGCATCCCGAGTCCGTTCTGATGGAACTTGACGAAGCTGATGACGTAACCCTCCGGTGGGTTGGGCTCCTGGTGGTCTGTGTCGGGCTCCCTCCACTCCAGCGGCCCCGGGAGGAGAAGCCCTCCCTCAACTAACCCCTCGAACGTCGCCATAGTCACGCTCGACACCGGCCACTGTCGGGGCTACTGTCGGGGACTATATTTAGGGCGGTCATTAACGTGGGTAACTGGATGAACAGAACCATCATTGTCTTAATTCACTTAAAAGGCCAACTCAGGTTCACCTCTAGCCACATTGAGGGATTTGAATTTAACTAGAGTAATCGAGGGGTTAATTGTGAGTCATCGAGCCCCTGGATATTTTGACCCTTTTTGGTCGAGGGATGCCGTGCGTAGTCGAGCCCCCGAGCCTCGACTGGTAGGTTGAAGAGTGTCGTGCTACCCACGACTAAGCGAGCCTCGACGTCCAATGTGAGTTGGTGACGGGAAAATCCAAGTGGGTCCCGTCTCACTTCGAGGGGACACGAGTCGTGGCTCGGAAGCACCCTCATTAGAGTATTGTACACACACTCGTTTGATGGAAGTCGGTGGCTCGGTGCCTCCCGTCGACGGGATCCCACAGCTATTTTGTATTTTGCCTTGGACGCGCCACTGGGGATCTCGAGAAGAGAGTGGTGGTTGCCGTACCTCAGAAGCGTGGGCAAGCCCCAGGCTCGACGATCCCTGACCTTCGAGGTCTCAAGACTTTCTTCTCTTAGGAACGAATTCGAGGCGTGAGAAGTAAAAAGGTTAAAAGCTCAAGCAAAGATACTAAAAACGTAGCAACTTAATGCCCAGATATTAAAATTTAAAAACGTAGCAAAGTGAGTCGAATAGAAGAAAGAGAGAAGCGGGCAAAACACTAACGCACCGAGAGCATCCGGCTCATGTCCTCGGTGATGACGCCGGTAGCTATGGACATGGCCTGCTGCAGCCACACGCGGAACTGCTCGAGTTCCTCCCACTCCGTCACCTCGGCCCGGTCGTCCATGAGGATGGATGGGGCGTTAGGCTTCAGCGGGTCGCGGAGCCGGATGGCCTCTTTACCCCAACCTGGGAGGCTTGCCGCGATCCGCGCCCGCACAGACGCCCTAATACCCTCCACCTGGGGGGGGCCACGACGATGACTCCGCCACGTCCGTGGGGAGCGACCTGGCCGGAGCCGCACGGACTCCCCGAGTCGCTGCCGCGTTGACGAGGAGAAGGGCGTCCTCATCTAGTTGTCGGTGCGATGACGATGTGCTCGCGGCAGCCGTCTCCTTACCCCGACGCCACCTGTGGTCAGAGGGTGCCTGTTGCTACTGCTGCTGTTGCGGCTGCGGCTCCTCCTCCTGCTCCACTGGCCACTCTGGGCGCACCGGCTGGTCCTGAACAAGCTGCTCCACCTCCTCCTCCTCCTCCTCCTTCCGCCGCTTATCCTTGGCGTCCTCGGCGCCGTCCGTCACCTTAACGGGTGGAAGGGGATGGTTGCTCGTCTCCTCGTCCTCGAGGTCGATGTGGGACTTCTCCGTTCCCGAGACTCGACCCTCGGGGGCTTTCTTCTGGGGTAGGGCGGCAGTTTCACCCCTTGGTCCCTGTGACGGGACCAGCGCGCTCCTCGCCTCGGACCTCGAGGCAGCTGAACCTGCACAAGAAGCAGCGGCCGTCAACTTGCCTGGGGCGAGGGCAGCTCGATAACCGCACCTGCGTCGGCAGCCGCCATCTTCACGGGCGACTCCGTCCTCAATCTCTCCTGCTGTTGCTGCGCGCGATGCCCATGCGGCAACGCGCTCTCCGTCTGCCCCGCCTCGGGCTGCACCATCAGCAACCCCGGCTCCTGCCGCTGCTCCTCTGCAGGTCGCTCCTGCGGCGGCGTGATTTCTTCCTTTTGGGGCTGGCTCGGCGCCAAACCCACATCGAGCCCTTGCGACTGGCTCGAGTCCAAAGATCTCCACGGCCGCGCTCGCCGGGCTCGACGCCGCCGCCCCCTTATCTTCCTCTTCCTCGTCATCAATGGGGATGGGCTGCGCCCTCGTCCCCAGGCCCCGGGCGTCCGGGCCTCCGTCCGACGGTCTGGTAATGGCCGCCCCGGCACGGCTGGAGGCTGCGTGTGACAACGCCACGGTCGAGGGGGCGGCCCCTGGCGCCAACGCCGAGACTGAATGCCCTCCCCTCATGACCTCCGAGGCGGCAGTTCCTGCACCAGAAGCCCCACCCGTTAGCCTGCGTGGAGCCATGGCCTCTCCAGCCCGCGCTAACCAAGTCAGGATGTTGGGAGGCAAAAACAATTAGAACGATATCTGCAAGGAGCAAGTGCACATCGCACCAAAGACTACAACACGATGTACCCCTTATATGAGAATGATAGAAAAATACTTGTAATATAATGGAACCTTGTAGCTTCCCACATAATGTTGTACAAACTACTATTAAACATCAAGGATTAATGCTAGTAGCCAAAAGTGCACTTGCTGATTACATATATAACCATAGTCCCAAACAACTAAGAATACAAACTCCTCTAATAATCACGATAGTTCTTCACCCTGGCAATACCATCAAAGAAAGAATACATCTGATTATAGATCCTGCAATCTTCAGTGCAATACACGCCATTGGATCCTCCGCAGCAGAAACGACCAACTTCTTGACGTTCAGGATCTCGCAGTCCATATAACGGCGCAAACCGATAAGCAGCATCTGCAGCAACCTGGTACGCATCGACTCGAATCTGCCCAATCCTCTGTGTCCTCCAAGTACGCTTGACTTCATAGTCTCCTTGATCTTCATCATCACCTTCTAGAGCCCTAGAAGCATCCGTGCCTCCTCATCAACATCATCACCGCCATAGGATGCATGCAGCGAGATGGCCAACGGATACCCGAAATAGTCTTCAATCAAATTCATAATGGACATTAAAGATAGATATATCAAACGCGAAAGCCATGTATTTAAGCCCACATGTTTATCATGGGATTCATCCCTGAAAACTACAGAACGAAGTAGACCATCTGAGGAATACACCATTCATTATCAATCTGCAGTAGCACATCTGACAAGAATTCAGAACCCCACAAAATCCAACCAAGGACAACATTTTTTCACCAGTATGCCCTCGAATTACTAGAATCAGCACACATAAAACTAAAATCCCACACATTTGGAAGTAAAACAAGCAGACTACAAAACTAGCGATCCTACTAATTAACATTCTGCAATGTTGTCATAATCTCTGTCAAGATTCAATTGTCAGATTCTGATAAGTGTGACTTGTCTGACCGTGCTAATCGATCCGTGCTATTTTGTTGTGCATAGATCATGGTAATCTCCTTATTCACCGATTAAACTAAAGAACAATAAAACATTCATGATAGAATTGAAGGGTTTTTTTGTCTCATACAAATCCGAAAGCAGAATTTCTAAGTGATAAGGACACGCCAAACAAAGAGTTGATCTCTTACCTTGCCATGAGATGACCTTCCTCCGAAGCCTGCCTAAGAAACAGAAGTCGCGGGTTGATGACGTGCCGAAAATGCACGAAGACATCAAAAACACAACAATGGAAGCAAGCTTCTACGTTCCCCGCCTGGGCGAGGCTGTTCATGGTCCGAATGTAATCCATTTCAGGCAGCGCAGCTCTCCGCAACACAACGCTCGCTGGAACCATCTGCGCAACCACACGCATGGTGCACGTACGCTTCATCATCGTGGATGCCCTCCGAAGATTCGCCGGGTCCTCCATGGCCATCTCTCGAGTCCGCCATGACTCGCCTCACAACCATCAAAGAAAGCTCCTCGCGTATTTCCAAACGGGAAGCACCGGCCGCCATGGCTGCACTTGGATTGGATGCGTGCGAGAATAATGAGGAAGAAGAAGAAGCGATGGAGGAGAAAGAGAGCGTCGACGGGGCGCCACTAAGCGAAACACAACTATAACCGACTATATAGCCAAAGAACTTTTTGCATTCTCCTCGGGCCGTGGAGCAATAAACCGGAAGGCAAGCTGCCCAATGAACACGGCGCGACCGTCCCTCGAACCACCACCGCAACGAGACGTCTCTTGGAAATGACCACATCTAAATGCGTTTCCGAAATAAGCGCAAAATTACAACCTCCAACGTGCACTCATTGTACTTAGTTACATAAAACCAAGCAACCTTCCAATATACAACACCAAAAAAATTCGAAACACAAAAAAGTTGCGCAAAAAAAAAGATGCGCCATGACTTCGTCAATGCTCGCTCCCATCATGTGTCATGACTCCCCGCAAGAGGGACGTGTCTCGCGAGAAAACTACCACATAGTCGTGGGATATATGCGGAAAACAAAGTAACCGATGCACTAACCCACGATAAAATACCTACGAGCATCGTCGGTTTCGATTAAAACGCAGCCCCGCGCCTTCACATCACCCATCCTCTCTTCCCCATCGCCCAAAAACACTTGTGCCTCGGCATTCATCTTGCACCCACCGCGCCCCTCTCCTTCCATCACCGCCTGCAACAAGATCACGACACCGACGATATGGCGCTCTTTGCCAGGGACCAGGCGACGAGGGTGGACTACACCCGATCAAGGCTAGAGAACTTGCCGGAGGCGCTAGTCATTGATATTGCAGTCCGCATATCAAGAAACTCGGCAACCGGACTCGACGACATCGGCAACCTCGGCTTCACTTGCGCTGCCATGGCGCGAGCGTGCAGGCGAAGGACAGTGGCCCGGAGTATCTCGGTCGAGCGGGTATTGTCGCATCCGCATATCTCGAATGAGGACTACGGCGCATCATCGACAACCCGGCTCGCGCAGCAACGTTGAGGCGGTTTTCTTTCGTGCTATGCTTGACATCTTTGTCGATCACCGCTTCGTGATCAATCCCCCGCTAGCCAATCCGGACGCGGCCGTCGCTTCGTGTCACCCACTACCAAGGTATCTCGCACTTGCGTTCGATGCTTCGGTGGATTGTTCAATGAACTTCATCCCTACTTACCGATCATTGACATGACAACAGGTACGTGCAGGCCGTTGCAAGGTACAGGCTAAATGCTGGCGCTTGGATGGACGACCAGGCTCGTGCTCTCCTACGTGCAATAGAATGCGATGCCGCTGCCGATGAAGAGAGGGCGCTTTGGACAAACAACGCCATCGACCCCATACGCGAACATGCCCACCAGGTTGTCGCTGGCATCGTCACCAGGTTCAGACCTTCTATACTACTGGCTAGACCAGAATGCCAAGAATTTGGGCCTAGCTGCTGCCTCCAATGGGATGCCGGCTTCTGTAGTGAAGAATGCCGGATCTACTAAGAGTATTACACTTTCTTCCGTGGTATCGCTAGGCTTAGCTACAGGCAGCTGTCCTACTTTTAGACATCGTAGAAGGCAACTAGAGAACTCCATTACCTGCATGTAATTCCTTTATGTCTACATTACTCTACGCACTAGTGGACCTATGCATTTGCATCCCATACTTTGCTTTGTAATCAACCATGTTGCTTCAAGACACTGTTGAACTATATGCTGCAATCGAACCAATTTCTACCGTCAAGCAACACAATCAGGTGATATTGTGGTAAAACAAGTCACATACCACAAAGAACGAAACATTCATCACATTGATAACAAAATGTCTCGACACAGCTCACAAATTCAAACATATTACACATAGGAGTGAGATTGTGTGGCCTAGACCGAACCACAATCGCCGGCGTCCTCACCATCGTCGCCCTCAACCTCGAGCCCGGCGCCGTCTCCGTCCTGCGGATGAAGTTCGAGGAGGACCGCGCCTTGTTCTTCATCGTCCTCCAGAGGAAGGACCTCGCCCTCGAACTTCGTCGCCAGGAGCGTGCCGGGTCTTTCGGCGGCGTCGATCAACGCCCAGTGCGTCGCCCTGTTGTGTTCTGCGGACTTGTACTCGTCGACGATGAAGCCCGAGGAGACGACGTCCAGCTGTATTCGTAGCCGGAGCGCACGACCGCTGGGGCTTGCTTCACGCCGATATGTAGTGCATCCGGACGCGGTCCCTCATGGAACTCGCAAGTAGTACACCCGCTCGATGAGAGCGCGCCACGCACATCCCCTCGGCCTCCTCGAACTCTTCAATCTCCCAGGCGTCGCAGAGGTCGGTGATGGCATGGCGGAGTCGCGTGGTCAGCGCGGTCTCAGCGTCGAGAGCCCGCTGAAGAGCCTTGGCGCTCGTCTGGACGGTGAGCAGGTCCATCCCGAGGTCTGCAAGACATCACCAAACATCAATCAGGGCAAGGACAATAACCTAAACGCCAGAACAAATGAACTTACTGGCGTAGTAGGTCTCGAGGGCCGTCTGCGCGTTCTTGGCCACGTCACACTCCTTCGCGGCGGCATCACGGTCCTTGCAGGCATTGTTGAGCTCGAGCTCGAGCTTCTTGAGGGACTCGGACAGATCCGCGTTTTTGGCCCTTAGGACCTCGATCACCTTCCCGGCGGCGAGGATGGCCTCTTCCTTTTCCTGAATGGTGGTCCCCAAGGTGTCCTTTGAGATGGTTCTAACATCCTCCTGAGCTGAAAGGGTCGAGACCGAGGTGATGAGGCCGTTGCAGCGCTTGTTGCCCTCAGCCACCCGACCCTCGCGGTCCTTAATGCGCGCCTGCGCGCTGGCGAGGTCGACCCCAAACTCCCGAGCCTGGTTGGACTGCAGGGAAAGCTCCTCCTTGGCCTTCTGCGCGGCTCATGTCCTCGGTGATGACGCCGGTAGCTATGGACATGGCCTGCGCCGGGTGCTCCCATTTGTGGAGCGCCCGCTGCGGTTGGATCAGATGACCGCCGACACAGATCCTCTGGCCCTCGAAGCCTGTCGGATGTCGAGCGCGGCCCTTCCGGCCGATGTAGTCGCCGCGCGAGTATGTGAAGCGATCGAGGGGAGAAGCTTTGATGATGATCAAGTCAACCTCTTCCCCATACGCCCAGACGCCGATCTTCTCGGCAGGGTTCGTCCCCTCGAGGCTCCTTTCTTATTTGATTTTTCTTTCTTTCTGCTCTATGCCTATTTTACCGAGACGTATCTTTGCAGGACATCCACGACCACGGGGAGTCACTGCCCCCGGTGAAGGAGGACGCGCCCGACCGCGAGGTGAGACGCCTCTACTCTTACAAAAAGCACTCAGCAAACCTCTCGAAAAAGGAGAAGAAGGCGCAAAAGGCGGCTGCGCTGGTCCAGAAGCAGATGCGCGCGGGTAGGGCCTGCGTCAGCTCGAGGAGGAGCATAAGGAGAAAGGGGAGGAGGAGGTGAGCTCCGTGGTCACCGAGCGGCCGGTGGTCGACGAGGAGATGCTGGAGGTGAGCCAAGTGCCGGATTCCCGGCCAGGGCAGGCGTCGACTCCACCTCGAGATACGGTGCTCGACCCTCTCGCGGGGCAGCAAGACGAGGTGCCGCCGGCGCAGCCCGTCGAGCAGGTGGAGGCCCATGTTGCGGCTCAGGAGGAATCGCAGGAGGAGCATCCCTCCGCTGCGCGGGAGAAGGCGCAGGAGGAGCAACCTGCCGCCGCACGGGAGGAGGAGGAGCGCGCTGACGTGCAAGGGGAGATGTCGCCACCTCAGGAACTCCCCTTGGTGGTGTATCAAGTGCCGTCTCAGCCGCTGCAACCGGGGGAGGTGCACGTGCCTCGCCTCGTGCCCGACTCGACGACGGGTGAGGCGGAGTACATCAACATGTCTCGCGGAGGCGGGGGGTGATGCCCCGACCTGATTTCATTAAGCGAAGACTCGCTTCCTCCGCGAGAAAATCCCCGAACCCCAACCCCACCCCATACACGCAGCCAAGGGACCGTAGGGGACACAGCCGGCCCTCACGTGCTTTGGACGGTGGGATCGGCGAGGGATTTTTTTAACCCGCAGCTCGAAATCCGCTCCCACCGGAGTCGAACCCGGGACCTCTCGGGGAGGTGCCTCCAGGGCTGCTAGACTAGCCAGAAGAACCCAACCCCTTTCGCACATCAACATGTCCCATGCTGAACACTGGGAGGAGGCGCAGAGGAGGAGCATGGCGGGCACGGTGATCGACCGCCATATGCGAGCGCTCGGTCTTGAGCCCGCCATCAACGAGGCCACCGAGTCGGGGATCTTGGAGAGGAGGCGAATAGAGGCACTGGCGCTCGCCCAGGGAGCGTCGACGTCGACAGGCCAACTCGAAGTCATGCCCACGTCGCCCAGAGCATGCAGGAGCCGTACCCGCTGTGGGTCCACGACGCTGTCGCCCAGAGCTCCTGCGGTCGTGATGAACGACCAGTACGAGCTCCGGGTTAACACGGAGTCCGAGGAGCACCGACGGTGGCTCGAGACCTCCCTGCTGGTTGCGCTGAAGGTTGTCTCCGAGGACATGCCCCGGCTGTCCGCCGTAAGTCGTCTCGAGCCCGGCCTTTTCTCTTGTCTTTCCTGAATTGTCGCAGTTGTTGTTCTGATTTTTTCTTCTCATGGTTCAGTCGGTGCAGAGCAAATCTTACGCCAAGTCCGTCCACCTCCACGCTATCCATGAGAGCGAGGAGGAGATTCGACGGCTTGTGCGTGCGGGCCACAACGCCGAGGTGGAGCAATACCGAGCCGCCCGGCTTCTTCGAGAGGCCAACGCCGCGGGGCCGCCGCCCGAGGACGACGCCCGACGGCGAGGGACGAGCCGGCTCGAGCCGAGCGGGAGGCCGAGACGGCTCGAAAGGAGATCGAGTTCGGGGGAGATTGCCGCGGAGCTCAAGGAGGCCGCGGCGACGGCGACCGCGGGCCTTAACTCCAAGACCCGGCTTATCGAGCAGCTCGAGAAGGAGAAGACCGCCGCCGCCACCTATATTCAAGATCTGCAGACGGCCGCCACGCGTGAGGCTGCTGTGAAAGAGTCTCTCACGAGCGCGCTCGAGGCGGAGAAGAAGCGGGCGGCACGAGCAGGAGGGGGCCATGAAACCGCGGCACGAGCAGCTTCTTGTTGATGCCGAGGATCCCGGAGAGCGGCTAGCCCAGAGCTTCGAGCCTTTTGTCCTCCCCATTGATGCGTGATGATCTTTGCCGGCCTGCGAGCCTAGATTTGGGCGAGAGGGCCCTTGTAAGAAAATACTTGGTCGTGAAGTGGCCCGCGTGCCCTTGAAACACTACGTTTATCCAACTTGTTTTGGTTTTTCTCTGTGCTCTAAGCTATCTTTTATCCTTTGCCTGGATTTGCTTCTTTTTCGCTAAGTGTGAGCATCGCGCTTCGACCACCTTGAGGGGAGATGAGTTGGGGTACCGTAGCTCGGAAGCGTAGGAAGCCTTGTGCTCGATTGTCCCGGCTCTGGGGGTTCGAGACGACGCTCGTACTTAGTTTTTCGAGAAAGCTCGAGGCGGGAAGGAAAAAGAGTGTGTCGAGCATTTTTCGAAAAAACTAGAAGTATTTTTCGAGGATTCCAGGGGGGTCCCCCGGTCTAGCCCCGAGGGGGCTTGACTGTGGAGACAGAGTCGAGCCCACCTTGCATATGAACGAAAAAATTGGAAACTAACTTGTAGAGCCTTTATTCATTCATACTAGCGGTACATTATACGGGAAAATGTACAAGGCATCGAGGCCTAAGGGAAAAGCGACGTAGCGGTTCGATGTTCCATGCGTTGGTGAGGATCGAGCCATCTTCATCAGCCAACTTGTAGGTCCCTGGTTTCAACACCTCGACCATGATGAATGGGCCTTCCCTAGGTGGAGTGAGCTTGTGGCGCCCTTTGTTTTCTTGGCGTCGACGGAGCATGAGGTCGCCGACCTCGAAGTCTCTTTTGCGCACGTTCTTCTCGTGGCATTGTCGCAACTTCTGCTGATAGCGCGCGGAATGTAGGAGCACCATGTCTCGAGTCTCGTCGACCTTGTCGACGGCGTTAGCTAGCATTTCCACATTGGTTTGCTCGTTGTAGGCCTTGAGTCGGGGGGGCCCATACTCGAGGTCGGTGGGGAGGACGGCCTCCGATCCATAGACTAGGAAAAATGGAGTAAACCCAGTGGCTCGACTCTTGATTGTCCGCAGGCTCCATAGAACCGATGGGAGCTCGGCCGCCCACTTTTTGCCGTGCTTGTTGAGGTGGTCGAAGATCCTCGGCTTCAACCCTTGCAGGATCATGCCGTTGGCACGTTCGACTTGGCCATTGGTTCAAGGATGGGCGACTGCGGACCAATTCACGCGGATGTGGTGTCGATCGCAAAAGTCCAGGAACTTTTTGCCCGTGAACTGAGTGCCGTTGTCCGTGATGATGACATTCGGGACTCCAAAGCGGTGGATGATGTCGGTGAAGAACTCGACCGCTCGCTCCGAGCGGATGTTAGTGATGGGCTTGGCCTCGATCCACTTGGTAAATTTATCAATGGCAACGAGCAAGTGGGTGTAGCCTCCCGTCGTTTTCTTGAGGGGTCCAACCAGGTCGAGCCCCCAGACCGCAAATGGCCATGTGAGGGGGATCATCTGGAGCGCATGCGCTAGAAGGTGGGTTTGTTTCGCGTAAAACTGGCATCCTTCACACGCTCGGACGAGCTTGATGGCGTCTGCTGTCTCGGTCGGCCAATAGAAGCCTCGACGGAAGGCATTTCCGACGAGGGTCCTTGGCGCAGCGTGGTTGCTACAAGCCCCCGAGTGCATGTCCTTGAGCAACTTCCTGCCCTCCTCGATCGAGATGCATCGTTGGAGTATGCCAGTCGGGCTGCGGCGGTAGAGCTCCTTGTCATCTCCGTAGAGGACGTAGGTTTTGGCTCGAGGGTCCAGTCGCCTTGCTTCTGTTTGGTCCTCAGGCAATTCCCCTCGAATCAGGTATTCGAGGAAGGGCACACGCCAATCCGTTGGTGGGCTCAAAGGCCCATCGATCTCCATGACCTCAGCTCCGGTCGAGGGGGGCTCGGTCAGGATGGCGTAACTGGTATCGCAGGATGCAGTCCAGGAACAGTGACTTTTGGGAATCTCAGGATATTCAGCACTGTTTGGAGCTTTCTTTAGCCGAAATGCCTAGAAATGACTCTCTCCTTATAGCTGCTTCTCATTTTTGGTCTGACACCATTAATGCGTTCATCTTCGGCCATGGCCCAATGTCAATCACTTTGTCGACATTTTCATGATGGGTCCGAATATCACCAAACCAACCTATCCCTTCAAATACAAAAGCACTAGCTCACGTATGCGATCAAGCCGGGAGGAGGTTGGACCAAATATATTCAGGCCTATGCTTCAACGGCACCGTATCCGACAAGGAATACAAAGCTTTCATGAACATGTGGTTATGCAGATTTATCTTCTCGTGGCAAGTCCAATGAGCCCACTCGAATCACATAGTGATGGCTAAAGAATTGGCCGCAGCAAGCTGATTCCTTTGGGGAAATATCTGCTGGGAGCATTCTACCACATGATGCATCAGATCACTGTCCAGATGGGGAATCAGGGTGAAATCTCCTGTGTCAATGGACCAGGCGAATGTAACTGTTGCCATCTCAAGTGTATGCTTTAGCCGAATAGCCCTCATTAGCTATTTAGCCGACCAAGCGTATGGTAATTGAATCGCCAGTAGTGATGGGCTCGGCCCAACTAAACATCGGCCCATAGGTGTGGAAACCCTATCTTGTCGCTTGGCTTTCCCGCAGTCTCGCCACGGCTCCTACGTTCATAAATAGGACCAGTCGGCTCCCACCATCATCACAACCAAGCACAAGCAGTTGCTATCATCTCTTCCACTTCCTCTTCCACCTCGATCTCGAAAAACCCTCACCACCACCGATGGCCAGTGGCGGCGACCGTAGCAAGCGTCCTGCCCAGGACGAGGTGGAGGGAAGCAGCAACTGGCGCCGGCGGTGAAATCTTCAACCTTTAGAGTTGTACTGCTTGATAGCTTTTACCCGATCTGAGTCTCTGCCCCCTTGCGGTTGTTCATCTTCTCGATCCGTTTCAGGGGTACCGGGGTCGCCGGCGACTATGCCGCCAACTTCCAGAGGCGGGTCGCCCGGGCCGGCACTCACACTCCTCCTTCTGCTACCGCTCCTGCTCCTGCGGCGGATGCGGCGGAGGGAAGCAGCCGTGGTGGCCGTCGTCTGCAGTAAGAAATAACTTCCCAATCTCGTTTGCAGTTTATTTTTCTTATTTAGCCGATCTTGATTGCACCTTGTTTGTAGAACGGCGAGGATCAGCACCGGCCAATGGCGTTTCCTGGCGCCGGCCGCGGCGTTCGACGACTGCCCAAGGCGGCTCCTTCTCCAGCCCCGGCTCCTGCTCCTGCTCCGGCGCCGGCTTCTGCCTCTGCTCCCGCTCCCGCGGACGTGGCGGAGGGAAGCAACCGCGGCGGCCGTCGCCTGCAGTAAGGAGACAACTTCTCCATCTTGTTTGCGGTTTCTTCTTATTTAGCCGATTTTGATTGCACCCCGTTTGCAGGACGGCGAGGATCAGCACCGGCCAATGGCGTTTCCTGGCGCCGGCCGCGGTGTTCGACGCACCTGCCCCCGCGCCGGCTCCTGCTCCAGCCCCGGCTCCTGCTCCTGCTCCGGCGCCGGCTTCTGCCTCGGCTTCGTCGGGGTCTGCTTCTTCGTACCGCCCTATATGGGACAGGAACGATGAGGAGATCCCGGCGTACACCCGCTAAGACGCCGCCGCGTACCGCCGCGAGAGGGACGAGGCGATGGAGCTTCTTGGTGAAGAAACCAAGAAGTTCGGGATCGCCCAGTTGGAGTGGGAGGACACTTGCCGGCAGATGACCGAGACCATCACCAGTACTTGTTCTTCTACCATTGCTTGATTTCCGTTCTTCTTGATCTGCTTACTCACTGTCCCGTCTTGTTTTTCCTTTGCAGACCTCAACGCGGAGCTGGACCGCCTGAGGTTGGCGGCGACAGCGGCGGCCAACCATGTGAACGCCCAGGGGGCGACCCTGGCAGATCGCCTCGAGGCGGTGCCTGGTCTGCTCTTCACGGCGTGCGCCTCGGCACCGCGCTTGGCCTGGCGGGGATGTCGTCCTGGACCGGGGATGACTACGCTCCGATGCCAACCGGCTTCCGGGGCGGGCTTCCCCATGAGGTCGACGGCATCGAGGGCCTCCTGGCGGGGTACGACGCCCACGCCGACGCCATGGCCAACGCCACCAACGCGGAGTCCATCCTCAACAAGCTCTTCACCGAAGAAGAGGAGTAGCTTGTATTAGGATTGGCGCGGGTTGTAAATAAAAAATTTTTAATGAAGAATGTTGGTCTTCTCCCTGTTCTTGCTTATCTGTGATGATATTCATTTGTTGCATTTGCTTGAATTATCATCCCTTTATTTAGAACTCAACTGCAACATTCTTGCTGAACGAAACTTTCCCGAACGCACAACGTTGTCTTAGCCGATTAGATCTTGGTCTGTTCCACGACTTGACGACTTGACGGTTTGCCACAAGCCCCGAGTGCATGTCCTTGAGCAACTTCCGCCCTCCTCGATCGAGATGCATCGTTGGAGTATGCCGGTCGGGCTGCGGCGGTAGAGCTCCTTGTCATCTCCGTAGAGGACGTAGGTTTTGGCTCGAGGGCCGGTCGCCTTGCTTCGTTTGGTCCTCGGGCAATTCCCCTCGAATGAGGTATTCGAGGAAGGGCACACGCCAATCCGTTGGTGGGCTCGAAGGCCCATCGATCTCCATGACCTCAGCTACGGTCGAGGGGGGCTCGGTCGTAGGAGTGGGCTCGACAGCCGGTTCGATATGATGCGATCTTGGCAAGCTCGTCAGCGGCTTCATTGAAGCGCCAACTTGCGCACCTCATTGCAGTATGCTTCCATCTTTTCATCATGGCAGCTCGAGGCCTTCATTACTTGGTCAATGACGAGTTGGGAGTCGCCTCGAGCGTCGAGGCGTCGAACCCTGAGCTCGATATCAATACGCAACCCGGTCACGAGCGCTTCATACTCTGCCATGTTATTTGAGGCCGCGAAGTGGATTCGGACCACAAAGTGTATGTGTACTCCGAGGGGTGAAATAAAGAGTAGGCCCGCGCCCGCTCCCGTTTTCATGAGTGATCCGTCGAAATACATTGTCCATAGCTCGGCTTGGATTTGCGCTGTGGGGAGCCGGACGTCGGTCCACTCGGCGACAAAATCAGCCAACACTTGGGATTTGATGGCCTTTCGTGGCGCGTACGTGATAGTCTCGCCCATGAGCTCGACTGACCACTTAGCAATTCGACCCACGATTTCCCGGTTTTGAATGATCTCCCCGAGCGGGAATGATGACATGACTGTCACCGGGTGGCTAAGGAAATAGTGTTGGAGTTTTTGACGCGTGAGCACGATCGCGTAGAGTTGCTTTTGGATTTGAGGGTATCGGACTTTGGCATCCGAGAGCACCTCCCTGACAAAATAAACCGGCCGTTGGATGGGGAGCGCGTGCCCCTCTTCCTGCCTCTCGACCACTATGACCGCGCTACCCACGACTAAGCGAGCCTCGACTGGTAGGTTGAAGAGTGTCGTGCTACCCACGACTAAGCGAGCCTCGACGTACTTTGTGAGCTGGTGACGAGAAAATCCAAGTGGGTCCCGTCTCACTTCGAGGGGACACGAGTCGTGGCTCGGAAGCACCCTCATTAGAGTATTGTACACACACTCGTTTGATGGAAGTCGGCGGCTCGATGCCTCCCGTCGACGGGATCCCACAGCTATTTTGTATTTTGCCTTGGACGCGCCACTGGGGATCTCGAGAAGAGAGTGGTGGTTGCCGTACCTCGGAAGCGTGGGCAAGCCCCAGGCTCGACGATCCCTGACCTTCGAGGTCTCAAGACTTTCTTCTCTTAGGAACGAATTCGAGGCGTGAGAAGTAAAAAGGTTAAAAGCTCAAGCAAAGATACTAAAAACGTAGCAACTTAATGCCCAGATATTAAAAAAATTTAAGGCTCCTTGAGCCACGGCACTACAAGTGTTGTAAAAAAAGTAAACCGTTACATGGGCCCTCTCGCCCGCATTTGCCACGGAGGGCTTAAGCTTTTATTACTAAAAACCCACCAACGCACGTTACTCGGGGGAAGTACTTAACCCTAATCTCGTCGGAATAATACATCTCGGTCATAGCTTTTATACTAAAAACCCACCATCGCTTCGTTAATCGGGGAAGTATTTAACCCTAATCTCGGTCGAATAATACATCTCGGTCATCGATATTATTGCTAAAACCCTCCAACGCTTACATTAATCGGGGAAGCATTATACCCTAATCTCAGTCGGAAGAATACATCTGAGTCGTCGCTTTTATTACTAAAACCCTCCAACGCTTCTGGTACTGAGGGGGGAACCCTAAACCCTAATCTCAGTCGGAAGAATACATGGTCATGGCATTTATTACTAAAACCTTGCAACGCTTCTGATAATCAGGGGACGCCCTCAACCCTAATCTCAGTCGGAATTATACATCTCAGTCATCGCTCTTATTACTAAAAACCCCCCACCGCTTCTGTTAATCAGGGGAAGCATTTAACCCTAATCTCAGTCGGAATAATACATCTCAGTCAACGCTCTTATTACTAAAACCCCCACCGCTTATGTTAATCAAGGGAACCATTTAACCCTAATCTCGTCGGAATAATACATCTCGAGTCATAGCTTTTATACTAAAAACCCACCAACGCTTATGTTAATCGGGAAGTATTTAACCCTAATCTCATTCGGAATAATACATCTCAGTCATTGCTACTATTACTAAAACCCCCACCGCACGTTAATCGGGGAAGCATTTAACCCTAATCTCAGTCGGAATAATACATCTCATTCAACGCTCTTTTTACTAAAACCCCCACCGCTTATGTTAATCGGGGAAGCATTAAACCCTAATCTCAATCGAAATAATACATCTCGATCGTAGCTTTTAAACTAAAAACCCACCAACGCTCGTTACTCGGGGAAGTATTTAACCCTAATCTCGTCGGAATAATACATCTCAGTCATCGCTATTATTGCTAAAACCCTCCAACGCTTCTATTACTCAGGGGAAGCATTATACCCTAATCTCAGTCGGAAGAATACATCTCAGTCATCGCTTTTATTAATAAAACCCTCCAACGCTTCTGGTACTCAGGGGGAGCACTTAATCTCAGTCGGAATACTACCTCCCAGTCATCGCTTTTATTACTAAAACCCTCCAACGCTTCTGATAATCAGGGGACTCCCTAAACCCTAATCTCAGTCCGAATAATACATCTCAGTCATCGCTCTTATTACTAAAAACCCCACCGCTTCTGTTAATCAGGGAACGCATTTAACCCTAATCTCAGTCGGAATAATACATCTCCGTCATCGCTTTTATTACTAAAATGCTCCAACGCTTCTGATAATCAGGGAAGGCCCTAAACCCTAATCTCAGACGGAAAATAACATCTCAGCCATCGCTTTTAATACTAAAACACTACAAGGCTTCTGGTAATCAGGGGGAGCATTCAACCCATAATACATCTCAGTCATAGCTTTTCTTACTAAAACCCTCTCCCGCTACTAATACTCAAGGGACGCCGTATACCGTAACCTCAACCTAAGGGTAGAGCATGCCGACCACAAGAAACATGGCTGAAATCATGGAACAATCATAATTCGAGATAGAGAGCATCAGCGGGAAAAAGAAAGCAAGACAAAAGCAATTAGAACGATATCTGCAAGGAGCAAGTGCACATCGCACCAAAGACTACAACACGATGTACCTCTTATATGAGAATGACAGAAAAATACTTGTAATATAATGGAACCTTGTAGCTTCCCACATAATGTTGTACAAACTACTCTTAAACATCAAGGATTAATGCTAGTAGCCAAAAGTGCACTTGCTGATTACATATGTAACCATATATAGTCCCAAACAACTAAGAATACAAACTCCTCTAATAATCACAATAGTTCTTCACCCTGGCAATACCATCAAAGAAAGAATACATCTGATTATAGATCCTGCAATCTTCAGTGCAATACACGCCATTGGATCCTCCGCAGCAGAAACGACCAACTTCTTGACGTTCAGGATCTCGCAGTCCATATAACGGCGCAAACCGATAAGCAGCATCTGCAGCAACCTGGTACGCATCGAGTCGAATCTGCCCAATCCTCTGTGTCCTCCAAGTACACTTGACTTCATAGTCTCCTTGATCTTCATCATCACCTTCTAGAGCCCGTAGAAGCATCCGTGCCTCCTCATCAACATCATCACCGCCATAGGATCTGTACAGCGAGATGGCCAACAGATACCTGCAGAAATAGTCTTCAATCAAATTCATAATGGACATTAAAGATAGATATATCAAACGTGAAAGCCATGTATTTAAGCCCACATGTTTATCATGGGATTCATCCCTGAAAACTACAGAACGAAGTAGACCATCTGAGGAATACACCATTCATTATCAATGCGTAGCACATCGACAAGAATTCAGAACCCCACAAAATCCAACCAAGGACAACATTTTTTCACCAGTATGCCCTCGAATTACTAGAATCAGCACACATAAAACTAAAATCCCACACATTTGGAAGTAAAACAAGCAGACTACAAAACTAGCGATCCTACTAATTAACATTCTGCAATGTTGTCATAATCTCTGTCAAGATTCAATTGTCAGATTCTGATAAGTGTGACTTGTCTGACCGTGCTAATCGATCCGTGCTATTTTGTTGTGCATAGATCATGGTAATCTCCTTTTTCACTGATTAAACTAAAGAACAATAAAACATTCATGATAGAATTGAAGGGTTTTTTTGTCTCATACAAATCCGAAAGCAGAATTTCTAAGTGATAAGGACACTGCCAGCAAAGAGTTGATCTCTTACCTTGCCATGAGATGACCTTCCTCCGAAGCCTGCCTAAGAAACAGAAGTCGCGGGTTGATGACGTGCCGAAAATGCACGAAGACATCAAAAACACCACGATGGAAGCAAGCTTCTACGTTCCCCGCCTGGGCGAGGCTGTTCATGGTCCGAATGTAATCCATTTCAGGCAGCGCAGCTCTCCGCAACACAACACTCGCTGGAACCATCTGCGCAACCACACGCATGGTGCACAGACGCTTCATCATCGTGGATGCCCTCCGAAGATTCGCGGGTCCTCCATGGCCATCTCGAGTCCGCCATGACTCGCCTCACAACCATCAAAGAAAGCTCCTCCGGCAGTATTTCCAAACGGGAAGCACCGGCTGCCATGGCTGCACTTGGATTGGATGCGTGCGAGAATAAGGAGGAAGAAGAAGAAGCGATGGAGGAGAAAGAGAGCATCGACGGGAACTGCCACTAAGCGAAACACAACTATAACCTGACTATATAGCCAACAGAACTTTTTGCATTCTCCTCGGGCCGTGGAGCAATAAACCGGAAGGCAAGCCGCCCAATGAACACAGCGCGACCGTCCTACTGAACCACCACCGCAACAGACGTCTCTTGGAAATGACCACATCTAAATGCATTTCTAGAAATAACTGCAAAATTACAACCTCCAACGTGCACTCGTTGTACTTAGTTACATAAAACCAGCAACCTTCCAATATACAACACCAAAAAAATTCGAAACACAAAAAAGTTGCGCAAAAAAAAAGATGCGCCATGACTTCGTCAATGCTCGCTCCCATCATGTGTCATGACTCCCCTGCAAGAGGGACGTGTCTCGCAGAAAACTACCACATAGTCATGGGATATATGCGGAAAACAAAGTAACCGATGCACTAACCCACGATAAAATACCTACGAGCGCCGTCGGTTTCGATTAAAACGCAGCCCCACGCCTTCACATCACCCATCCTCTCTTCCCCATCGCCCAAAAACACTTGTGCCTCGGCATTCATCTTGCACCCACCGCGCCCCTCTCCTCCCATCACCGCCTGCAACAAGATCGCGACACCGACGATATGGCGCTCTTTGCCAGGGACCAGGCGACGAGGGTGGACTACACCCGATCAAGGCTAGAGAACTTGCCGGAGGCGCTAGTCATTGATATTGCAGTCCGCATATCAAGAAACTCGGCAACCGGACTCGACGACATCGGCAACCTCGGCTTCACTTGCGCTGCCATGGCGCGAGCGTGCAGGCGAAGGACAGTGGCCCGGAGTATCTCGGTCGAGCGGGTATTGTCACATCCGCATATCTCGAATGAGGACTACCGGCGCATCATCGACAACCTGGCTCGCGCAGGCAACGTTGAGGCGGTTTTCTTCCGTGTTGTGCTTGACATCTTTGTCGATCACCGCTTTGTGATCAATCCCCCGCTAGCCAATCTGGACGCGGATGCTTCGGTGGATTGTTCAATGAACTTCATCCCTACTTACCGATCATTGACATGACAACAGGTACGTGCAGGCCGTTGCAAGGTACAGGCTAAATGCTGGCGCTTGGATGGACGACCAGGCTCGTGCTCTCCTAAGTGCAATAGAACGCGATGCCGCTGCCGACGAAGAGAGGGCGCTTTGGACAAACAACGCCATCGACCCCATACGCGAACATGCCCACCAGGTTGTCGCTGGCATCGTCACCAGGTTCAGACCTTCTATACTACTGGCTAGACCAGAACGCCAAGAATTTGGGCCTAGCTGCTGCCTCCAATGGGATGCCGGCTTCTGTAGTGAAGAATGCCGGATCTACTACGAGTATTACACTTTCTTCCGTGGTATCGCTAGGCTTAGCTACAGGCAGCTGTCCTACTTTTAGACATCGTATAAGGCAACTAGAGAACTCCATTACCTGCATGTAATTCCTTTATGTCTACATTACACTACGCACTAGTGGACCTATGCATTTGCATCCCATACTTTGCTTTGTAATCAACCATGTTGCTTCAAGACACTGTTGAACTATATGCTGCAATCGAACCAATTTCTGCCGTCAAGCAACACAATCAGGCGATATTGTGGTAATACAAGTCACATACCACAAAGAACGAAACATTCATCACATTGATAACAAAATGTCTCGACACAGCTCACAAATTCAAACATATTACACATAGGAGTGAGATTGTGTGGCCTAGACCGAACCACAATCGCCGGCGTCCTCACCATCGTCGCCCTCAACCTCGAGCCCGGCGCCGTCTCCGTCCTGCAGATGAAGTTCGAGGAGGACCGCGCCTTGTTCTTCATCGTCCTCCAGAGGAAGGACCTCGCCCTCGAACTTCGTCGCCAGGAGCGTGCCGGGTCTTTCGACGGCGTCGATCAACGCCCAGTGCGTCGCCCTGTTGTGTTCTGCGGACTTGTACTCGTCGACGATGAAGCCCGAGGAGACGACGTCCAGGCTGTATTCGTACCCGGAGCGCACGACCGCCAGGGCTTGCTTCACGCCGATATGTAGTGCATCCCGGACGCGGTCCCTCATGGAACTCGCAAGGTAGTACACCCGCTCGATGAGAGCAGCGCCACGCACATCCCCCTCGGCCTCCTCGAACTCTTCAATCTCCCCCGTCGCAGGTCGGTGATGGCACGGCGGAGTCGCGTGGTCGGCGCGGTCTCGGCGTCGAGAGCCCGCCGAAGAGCCTTGGCGCTCGTGCGGACGGTGAGCGGGTCCATCCGAGGTGCGCAAGACATCACCAAACATCAATCGGGGCAAGGACAATAACCTAAACGCCGTAACAAATGAACTTGCGGCGTAGTAGGTCTCGAGGGCCGTCTGCGCGTTCTTGGCCACGTCACACTCCTTCGCGGCGGCATCACGGTCCTTGCAGGCATTGTTGAGCTCGAGCTCGACCTCCTTGAGGGACTCGGACAGATCCGCATTTTTGGCCCTTAGGACCTCGATTACCTTCCCGGCGGCGAGGATGGCCTCTTCCTTTTTTTCCCCGAATGGTGGTCCTCAAGGTGTCCTCCGAGCCGAAAGGGTCGAGGCGAGGTGATGAGGCCGTTGCAGCGCTTGTTTCCCTCAGCCACCCGACCCTCGCGGTCCTTAATGCGCGCCTGCGCGCTGGCGAGGTCGACCCCAAACTCCCGAGCCTGGTTGGACTGCTGGGAAAGCTCCTCCTTGGCCTTCTGCGCCTCCTCAATGGCCCGCGCCGCCTCGGCTCGAGTGGCGTCGGCGTCGGCGTCCTCCCTTGCCTTCCTCGCCCCCTCCTCAGCCGTAGCCGCCGCCACCCCTTGGGCAGACCGACCGGCCTCGAGTAGACCGCCGTCGTGAATCCCATGAAGGACGTACGACTTGAGGCTTGAGCGTCTCCTCGCGAGCTGAAAGCAAGGCGGCAAAGTGAGTCGAATAGAAGAAAGAGAGAAGCGGGCAAACACTAACGCACCGAGAGCATCCGGCTCATGTCCTCGGTGATGACGCCGGTAGCTATGGACATGGCCTGCGCCGGGTGCTCCCATTTGTGGAGCGCCCGCTGCGGTTGGATCAGATGACCGCCGACGCAGATCCTCTGGCCCTCGAAGCCTATCGGATGTCGAGCGCGGCCCTTCCGGCCGATGTAGTCGCCGCGCGAGTATGTGAAGCGATCGAGGGGAGAAGCTTTGATGATGATCAAGTCAACCTCTTCCCCATGCGCCCAGACGCCGATCTTCTCGGCAGGGTTCGTCCCCTCGAGGCTCCTTTCTTATTTGATTTTTCTTTCTTTCTGCTCTATGCCTGTTTTACCGAGACGTATCTTTGCAGGACATCCATGACCACGGGGAGTCACTGCCCCCGGTGAAGGAGGACGCGCCCGACCGCGAGGTGAGACGCCTCTACTCTTACAAAAAGCACTCAGCAAACCTCTCAAAAAAGGAGAAGAAGGAGCAAAAGGCGGCTACGCTGGTCCAGAAGCGGATGCGCACGGGTAGGGCCTGCGTCAGCTCGAGGAGGAGCATAAGGAGAAAGGGGAGGAGGAGGTGAGCTCCGTGGTCACCGAGCGGCCGGTGGTCGACGAGGAGATGCTGGAGGCGAGCCAAGCGCCGGATTCCCGGCCAGGGCAGGCGTCGACTCCACCTCGAGATACGGTGCTCGACCCTCTCGCGGGGCAGCAAGACGAGGTGCCGCCGGCGCAGCCCGTCGAGCAGGTGGCGATCCATGTTGCGGCTCAGGAGGAATCGCAGGAGGAGCATCCCTCCGCCGCGCGGGAGAAGGCGCAGGAGGAGCAACCTGCCGCCGCGCGGGAGGAGGATGTTAACACCAGAATTTGGTCAGGAATATGACAGGTGGACCCGCAGACGGCAGAGAGAGGAATTCGGCAAGTGCATATGCGGTCGGCTAATTTCCATGTGTTCGGCAAATGGCCAAGCGGTCGGCAAGCGCTTTATTTGAAGGCGGAGAAAGGAAAAAGGAAGGCGATCGAAAAGGGAAGGAGTCGTGATGATCAAGGACTCCGATTATGGATAGAGTTAGCATGTCTTTGTCTTTCCAATTTTGGTTAGATAGTTCGTAAGTGCTTAGGACTCATGTTTTGTCCGGGGTATAAATATAAACCCTCGACCATTGTAATAGGGGTTCACAACCAAATCAATACAACCGGCTACGCGCCACCCTTCGAGTCCTTTTAGTCGTGTCGTCGAGTTCTTCGAGAGGGCCAATCGATCCGTCGACCTCCGTAAGTCCCGGCAACCTTGCTATCATGTCTAGTATCGTGCGGCGGATTTAGATTATGATGCAAGTAGTCTCATCCGTTTTGCTTAGTATCGTGCGGTGATTTAAGCTTAATGATGGGAAGTTTTTGCTTGTGCCTTGTATCGTGCGTGAGATTAAGACATGAGTAAAGATAGTTATCGGCTCTTTTAGATTTGGCATGATCTAATAGATTCATTAAGTTATCACGTGTTGCTTGCTTTATTTAATGTTTAATTATTTGCAACACCCTTTTGCCCAATCTAGATTGATACTCTTTCGGCTTGTTGATCGTATCTCTCATGCTTATTCAATATCGAGTAGATCAAGCTCACATAGTCGAATTAGATCGATCTAGATTGTTACATGTTGCGGGTTCATTCACGTTATATATAGATAAGCCTTGACAGGACCGGGTACCGTGCGGCAGATGCAGGTCTTTGGGTTACTCTAGAGCTAGTCATCCGGTGGACTAGAGATCGGTTTAATCTGATAGGCTCCTTTTACATGTTGCTTGTTTGTTCCTTCTTCATGGACCCCGATTCGGCAATCTTGCCGATACGGTTATGCTTATACATGTAGCAAGTATCTATAGATCTGTTAGATAATTATGTGCTTTTAGCTCTTTATTGCTAGATTGTATCATGCGGTGGATTGATCTAGTAGCAAGGAGTGGTGTAAATTCATAGTGAGTGGTATCATGCGGTGGATTAGCTTGCTTGGGTTTATGCTCGACGGGTTTATGAAGGCTAGACGTGCGGCGAGACTAGTTGGAGTAGCCTATGCATGTGTTGTTTAGTAGATTTATATTTATAAGTTACTTATTCTTAATTTTTAGTGCTTGATGATGCTTTAAACATGAGATGTAGTTTGATATGCTTTAATGATTTAATCTTGTTCAAACATGTCTTCATTTACGTATTCGGCTAGTTTGTTTGTTTACATCGGTTATGTTACTTTAGCCGAATGAGCGCATCCTGTTGGCGAGATAGCTTCCATAGCTATGTGTCGTCGTAAGTGGCTTCGGGGCCGTAAAGATGGAACTGCCTGGTCTCACCCAAAGACGTTCCCAGTTATGATCTTACCGTTTTATCCCTTGTCGATTTTTCAGGTCAAATCGACCGGCACGCCACCGGATTCGACGCCCGGGCACCCGATTGAAGCTAGGCTTTCCGGCTTCTTTGTGTGTGAGACGCTTGGGTGGTCACATTTTGCGTCAACACACTTTTTGGCACGCCAGTGGGACCACTTCTCAATATAAGATGGGATCGGAAATTGACAACAGTCACGTTCGAACGTGACCATGGACGAGCCGCCGCGAGCAACGCCGGATGGTGGAGCAAGCAATGGAACAATTTCAGCGAAATGTCTCGATGTCCTTTTCCAAGAACAAGAGTGGCGAGTGATGATCAAGCAAGCACCGCCACGAGTTCTTCGCCGGTCGATCGATGTTGCGACGAGGAGGAGATGCGAGAGGGTAGTTGGAGCCATCTACAAAGCTGTAGGAGACACTATGTTGAATCACAACACAGCTTTTCTGGGCACCTTCCGCAAAATCATGGCTGAAACTTTTGGTCCGGCGGTTGACAAACGATTTGAAGCAAGATTTGGAGAGCTTGGGCCGTGTGTACTTCAACACTCAAGCAATCTTCACGGAAGTCAACTGGAGGAGAAGAGATAATCGGTACAAGCAAAGATGGAGCTATTCATGATGGAAAAGAGAAGCCTCCTGTGACCGAGCAGCAAACTCATGGTCGAGGTAGCTTTTGGTGCGACGACAGATATACACGCATCTGCTTATAAGATTTCTCCAGTAGCAAACAGTTGCGAAGAGTGTCTATGGAGATGGGTATAGTGAATTCACGATTACGGTGCTCGGATGCTTTGCCGAATCCGGGATACGGGAGTGCATCGGGAGTGCCTTCTAGGAGACGGGGAGCAAAAGATGCAAATGATGAGCTCCTAAGCGGGAATGGGCGATATGATGCGGAATCAATTCGGCCGAAACCAAAGCATCGACATATGCATACAAATCTCCTTTCCCAGAATGGTACAATAGGGTAGCTCTTCCACCAAGAGTTAAACCACCAACGGATTTGACCAAATTCTCTGGTCAGGATGATACCAAAGCACCATTGAGCATGTCGAAGTAGATATCGATGCAACTTGGAGAAGCTGCCGATGAAGCTTGGAGGATCGGATATTTTCCTATGTCTCCGACAGGCCGGCTTTCACATGGTTTGCATCGCAGCCGGCCAATTCCATTGGTACATGGGCGAATTGGAGCAAAAGTTCCATTCATACGTTTATACGGGAACCAATGAGAAGAAGATGGTTGATCCGTGGTCTATGAGGATGAAAACTGCGAGACACCAATGGAGTATCTCCGCAGATTCGAGAAGCAAAGAACATGTGCTATTCTCTCGACTATTCCCGATGATCAGCTTGCACAATTGGTCATTGCGGGCATGCTGCCGCATATTAGAGACAAGCTATTCGGCATGGAGTTTGAAGATCTTGGACAGCTTGCACAAAAGCCGACAAAGCAATGAACAATCAAGCCCAAGGGTTTGAAGAGATGCTCGTTTTCGGAAGAACAAGTGCAATTTGTTGATATGTATCGGGATTTTCGGAGGAAGCATCGAATATGAAGATGAAGATGAAGTAGCTGCTGCAGAGTTGACTGGACAAAAGAGCCTACTTTGGTCGGTCATCGATGGGTGAAGCAGCGAAGGGATCTTATGATTTTGATGTCGAGTAAAGCTGAGATAAGCTCTTTTTGTATCTGGTCCAAGAAGGACGCGTTAACCGCGAAGGACATCCTATCTTTGCGCCCTGAAGGAGTAAAGGATAAGAAGTACTTGTGGATTTCATGATACAAACTCTCATCATATCAATGATTGCCGAGTGTTCGAGTAAAAATTCGAAGGCTATTCAAGATGGACACTTAAGATTTGATGGCAAGATGAAAGTAGACAAGAACCCATTCCTCGAACATGGTCTCTTTCTCCATAGGCATGGTTGATGCCAAAGTGAGTCCAAGGAAAAGGGAAAGATGAAGGTTCGACATGAAAGAGCCAAAGAGATTGGTTCATTGACCCTAATCGGCAAGTTACCAAGGAGGAAGTACAACAAGCGCAGTTCAAGAATAGCCGAACGAGAGAAGGGTCAAACTTCGGATGCGGCTAAGGGAAATTGCCGAATACACGCGATCCGAAGCGCAGGTTACAAAGACGACACTTATTGAATAAGTGGCAATGGGAAAAGAAGATGGAGTATGATGAGGAACAAAGCGGTACATTGAGGAGGAGCGCAGGTTCATGGCGTAACGTCGGAGATATGAAGCGAAGTGCGCCAAAGGGAACAAGAAGAATACGGGGAGAGAGCAAGAGCAATCTCATTGGAATTGTTCCTTCTTCGGTTCTTGTTGGAATGAAGGCTTGAAATTGCCCGCGTAAACAATTGCCCCGAATGCGTGATCAATATTCGTAGTACGAGCAATCTCGAGTCAACCGTCCCGTTCATGATAGACTTGGGATGAAAGTTCCGAGAACGATCGGCGCCTAAAAATAAACAGGTTTGATGGATATCGAGGAAAAGATTTGCGAGACCAAACATGGGCTCACGGTAGTGTCCATACTACGGAAGAGAGTTCCTACGAGATGGCAAAAAGGTCAATGGTGCCCTCGGTGCGGAAAAGCCGAAGAGAAGAGTTCGGCGTTTGAGAAATCAAGAGATGAAGCGAGGAAATAGCCAAAAAGAAGCCAAGTATGGCGTCCTAAGAAAAAGGATGGTAGACGGGGCCCATCGGCTAATACTAACATGGTGTTCTTCATTCCATTAGAGTTTAAAGCTCCCGAAGACCAAGAAGTGCAAGATGAGGTATATTCAGATTTTGATGAGCTGAATGCCGAGACCTCGATGGCTCAACTTGTGTTGACTCGGCAAGCAATCTTTGATAAGCCGAGTTAAAAATCGTCATCGAAACCATTGTACTTGAAGGGATATGTCAATGGCAAGCCTTTAACTAAGATGCTTGTTGATGGAGGGGCTGCTATCAATATTATGCCCTATGCTACTTTCAGAAACTTGGTATGACAAATGAAGATTTCGCATGATCGACATGATCCTTAGAGATTTTGTGGCAATGCTTCGATACTCGTGGAGCAAGTACATGTGGAGCTGATGATTGGATCCAAGACCTTGATCACTACCTTCTTTGTCATTGATGGCAAGGGGGCATATAGCATGCTTCGGGAAGGGATTGGATCCATGCTAATTCTTTGTATACCCTCAACTATGCATCAAATCCTTATTCGAGTGGGTAGGAGATGATGTAGAAGTTGTTCAGCCGATGATTCAAAGTGAGTGTTGCCACTTCGAGCTCGCTTATTGGGAGTATGATGGACTAGATTGCCTTTCGGGTAAGGTATGGAAAGAAGGTCCTGTCAATGTGTTCGACAGGGATCAACAGCCCGATCCAAGCGTCGGCTCTGACAAGTAACTTTTAATGGGCAATCCAATCGATGGCAACAAAGGCAAACTGGGTCGTGGTTTCATGTCGGCCGACAAATTAGAAGAAATCAATGTTGGTGATAGCACAAAGTCAAGGCCGATGTATATCGTGCAAATTTAGACCCGAGAATATAAATTGAAGTTAATAGAGTTGCTGAATGAGTTCAAAGATTGTTTTGCTTGGGATTACACAGAGATGCCTGGGTTGGATCGATCAATTGTTGAGCATAAGTTTGCCTATAAAACCTGGATTTCGTCCTTTCAAACAACCTCCACGGAAAATCTATAAAGAGGAGGTATTGGCCGATGTAAAGAAAGAGATTGAGAGATTAATTGAAGCAAACTTTATTCGGCCATGCAGGTATGCGAATGGATTTCAAATATAGTACTGTCTACAAGAAGAATGGAAAGATGAGGGTATGCATAGATTTCGAGAGATCTCAACAAAGCTACTCCAATGGATGGATACCCAATGCCAGTTGCCGATTTATTAGTGGATGCAGCAGCAGGTTATGAAGTTATCAGTTTTATGGATGGCAATGCGGCTACAATCAGATTTTCATGGCAGTTGAAGATATTGCAAAGCGCATTCGATGTCCTGGTCACATTGGATTGTTTGAGTGGATAGTGATGACATTTGGATTGAAGAATCTTTGGTGCAACTTATCGAGAGCCATGAACTATATCTTTCATGAGTTAATCGGCAAGATTGTAGAAATTTATATTGATGATGTAGTAGTCAAATCCAGAGACCATGAAGGACATTTAGCCGATTTAAGAAAGACTTTGGAGTGCACAAGGAGACATGGCTTAAAGATGAATCCAAACAAGTGTGCTTTTGGAGTCTCGGCTGGTGAGTTTTTAGGGTTCTTGATCCACAAAGGAGGGATAGAAGTTGGAAAAAAGAGCATGGAAGCAATAGACAAAGTTGTGCCCCCAACTAATCTTACAGAATTGCAATCATTGCTGGGCAAGGTCAATTTCGTGAGAAGATTCATATCCAATTTATCGAAAGAGTGTTGCCTTTCTCTCCATTGTTGAAGCTCAAGAAAGATCGAAATTTGTCAGGGGTGACATACAAAGCAAAAGGCTTTTGATGAAATCAAGCAATATATGAAGGCACCACCATGTTGGTACCTCCACAACTTGAGAAGCCTTTCAAGTTGTATGTGGCGGCCGATAGCCTAACAATAGGATCGGCCCTTATGCAAGAGTTTGATGGAAAGAGAGAGTAATAGCTTACCTTAGCCGAAAACTGTTAGATCCTGAAACAAGGTATTCGGCTATAGAAAAGCTCGTTTGTGTGTTTATTACTCATGCACCAAATTTCGGCACTATTTGTTAAATGCCGAATGTGTGGTTATATCTAGTTTTGATGTAATTAAACACATGTTGTCAATGCCGATTTTAAGTGGGAGAATCGGCAAATGGGTATTAGCACTGTCGGAGTTTAATTTAAAGTATGAGTCGGCAAAAGCAGTGAAAGGACAGGCAATTGCCGATTTTATTACTCAACATCGTGATTTATCTGTTGATATGATTAACATTGCCCCATGGGCATTATTTTTTGATGGATCATCATGTGACAAAGGTGGTGGTGCTGGTATTCTTTTGATATCCCCACGTGGAAAGATATTTGAGTTTGCTTTTTCAATTGAATATCCTGTCACTAACAACCAAGCGAGTATGAGGCTTTGCTTAGAGGGCTTAATTTGTTGGTAGAACCGAAGAAATTTATTCTTTGTTGAGGTATTTGGTGATTACGAATTGGTAATCAATCGGTTGACGGGACAATATGAATGCAAAAATGATGTACTTGCAAGGGTACCATGAACAATGTAGGGAACTTCGAAAAGTTTTTTCAGTAGTTACTTTGCATCATATACCCGAGAGCACAATGGAGAAGCAAATAAATTAGCTCAAGCCGCTTCGGATATCGGGAAAATCATGAAGTCTATACTGACGAGAAGAAGATGTTTTCAATTCGATCGGATAAGTAATGGTTGGAGAAGTGACATTATCAACTATCCGAAAGATCCATCTCAAAGAGTTTCCGGAGGCTCGGGTATAAGGCATTTAAATTTGTGCTTCTTGATGATCAGTTATACCACAAGTCTATAGATGGAGTGTTGCTCAAATGCTTGAGCCGAGAAGAAGCTAAGAAGATTATATTTGAAGTCCATGAAGGAGCTTGTGGTGCACATCAGTCGGCTTACCGAATGAAATGGATAATAAGGAGGACAGGGTACTTTTGGCCGACTATGTTGGAGGATTGCTTTGAATATTACAAAGGGTGTCGAGATTGTCGGATATTTGGTAATGTTCGGAGAGCACATGATTCCGTTCGAATCCGATAATTAAACCTTGGCCGTTCGGAGGATGGGGTATAGATTTAATTGGACGAGATCAATCCTCCATCTAGCAAAGGACACAAGTTTGTGTTGCTAGCACCTTGATTATTTCACCAAGTGGGTTGAAGCTATCCCTTTGAAAAAGGTCACATCGAAAATATGATCGTTTTGTCAAGGAACATATAATTCATAGGTTTGGGATTCCTGAGACCATTACAACGATCGGGGACTCGAGTTCACTTCTTCGAGTTTTGTGATTTTGCCGAAAACATGGGGATAAGGTGTATAATTCTTCTCCTTATTATGCACAAGCCAATGGCCAAACGAGGCGTCAAATAAGATCATGATCAAGATTATTCGAGAAGAAAATCGATGAGAAGCCAAGGAGATGGCACTTGGTCCTTAATGAAGCATTGTGGGCTTACCGAATGGCTTGCCATGGGTCCACACAAGCATCTCCATATGAGTTGGTTTATGGACATAATCTTTGTGATGCCTTGGGAGTTGCAATCGGGATCAAGGAGAGTTGAGTTACAAAAGGACTGACGAGTAAAAAGATTATAAGGATCGATGATGGATGAGTTAGAAGATTTGCATTTGATTCGTCTTAAGGCCTTGGAGAATATTGAGAAGAATAAAATACGTGTTGCCAAGTACTACAACAAGAGAGTTAAAATTAAGCAATTTGCGAAGGAGAATTGGTTTGGAAAACAATATTGCCAATTGGTACCAAAGACGGAATATTCGGCAAGTGGTCTCCGAATTGGGAAGGACCTTTTCGGGTTGTCGGTTGTGCACTGGCAATGCGTATATATTAAAAACGCTGTTTGGAGAAGAACTTACTAGAGCCATCAATGGCGGATACCTTAAGAAGTTTTATCCAAGTATCGAAGTTGGATCTTAATTGTGATTATGACATAAAGCGTGGTATAGCCGATTGAATAAAATCGCCTTGAGCAAAGGAAAGAAGTTGGAAAGAAGTAACAGATAATATTATCGCCTCTAGTGGAAAGATAGCCGATATCGTGTGTATCGTCTTGAGAACAAAAATAGCCGATACGGTTGTATCGCCTTTAGTCGATTTTTAAAAGTATAAGTGAACAGTTTGATCTTATCTCTCACTGATAGGTTTATCGGGAGAAGATAAAGGGAATTGAAGTACTACGCTACAAACCGTCAAGTCATGGAACGGGACCGAGATCTAATCGGCTAAAATGATGTCATGCGATTCGGGAGTTTTCGTTTGGGAAGAGCGTTGCGGTCGAGTTCTAGCTAAGGGAAAATTTGCAAAGAAGCAAATACAATGAGGCGAATGTCATCGCGAGACAAGCAAGAACAAGAAGAGGACCAACATTCTTCATTAAAATTTTATTTACAACCCGCGCCAATCCTAGTACAAGCTACTCCTCTTCTTCGTTGAAGAGCTTGTTGAGGACAGACTCGGGGTTGGTGGCGTTGGCCATGGCGTCGGCGTGGGCGTCGTAACCCGCCGGGAGGCCCTCGATGTCGTCGACTTCGTGAGGGAGCCCGTCGCGGAAGCCGGTCGGCATCGGAGCGTAGTCGTCCCGGTCCGGGGACGACATCCCCGCCAGGCCGAGGGAGGTGCCGAGGCGCACGCCATGAAGGGCAACCTGGTCGACCTGACCAGGCACCGCCTCGAGGCGCTCCACCAGCGTCGCCCCTTGGGCATTCACGTGGTTGGCCGCCGCCATCGCCGCCACCTTCAAGCGGTCCAGCTCCGCGGTGAGGTCTGCAAAGAAAAATAAGATTAATCAATGAGTAGATGAATCGGAAGGAACATGGGTTGAAGGCAATTGGCGAAAAGTGAATGCGGTGATGGCCTCGCTCATCCGCCGGCGGTTGTCCTCCAACTCCGGTGGCGATCCCGAACTTCTTGGTTTCTTCACCAAGAAGCTCCATCGCCTCATCCCGCTCACGGCGATACGCGGCGGCGTCATGCGGGTATGTACGGCGGAATCAACTCGTCGTTCCTCTCCCATATAGGAACGTACGAAGCCGACCCCGATGAAGCCGAAGCAGAAGCCGGTGCCGGAGAAGGAGCAGGAGCCGGGGCTGGAGCGGGAGCCGGCGCGGGGGCAGAGGCGTCGAACGCCGCAGCCGGCGCCAGGAAGCGCCATTGGCTGTGCTTGATCCTCGCCGTCCTACAAACGAGGTACCGTCAAGATCGGCTAATTTAGAAAAACACGAGACAAGATGGGGAAATCGTTTCTTCTTTGAGACGGCGACCACCACGGCCGCTTCCCTCCTCCGCGTCCACCACGGGAGCGGGAGCGGAAGCGGAAGAGGGAGCATGGGTGCCGGCCCGGGCGACCCGCCTCCGGACATTGGCGATGTAGTCGCCGGTGTTCCTGATAGCCACGAAACGGATCAAGAAGATAAGCAACCGCAAAGGGCGAGAGGTTCGGATCGGGTAAAGACTATCGAATAGCACAACTCAAGGGATTGGAGATCTCACCGCCGGCGCGGTTGCTACTACCCTCCGCCTCGTCCGGGCGGGACGCTTATTACGATCTCCGCCGCTCGCCATTGGTGATGGTGGGGTTTTTTGGGCTTGAAGGCAAGGAGGAAGTGGAAGAGATTGAAGAAGATAGCAAGCGCTTGTGTTTGATGTGGTGATGGTGGGAGCCGACTGGTCCTATTTATGAACGTGGGAGCCGTGGAGACCGTGGGAAAGCCAAGCGACAAGTAGGGTTTCCACGTTTATGGGCCGATGTTGAGTTGGGCCGAGCCCATTACTACGCGGCGATTCGGTTACCATACGCTCGGTCGGCTAAATAGGCGATGAAAGTTATTCGGCTAAAGTGAACGCTTGAAGCGGCAATAGTTACGTTCGGTTGATATACGCGTCTATGAGTACGGTTGTAATTGGAAGAGCCGAATGGTAATGAAGCGAGAGAAAAAAGATAAAGATTATCTACTTTTCAAGAGAAAAGAAATTGTTTTCAAGTATGACAAGGCCAAGCCTAAGAGTCTACATCTTCAAGTACAAGCCAAGTAGCTATACATTTAAGAAAGAATTGATAACGGCAAGAGCATCAATCTTGATTCGGTTGGCCTCATCAAGAGCTTTTTGGTCCTCTTCTTGAGAATCTTGGATATTGGACGGTTTGCTTTTGATTTGCCGCGTCTCCTTAATGACTGATTGTATTTTGGATTTAGCCGAATCAAGAGATGGCAGATTTGCGAGCTTAGTTTCATGAGACTGAATATTGGCATTCGGTTGAGCCAATTGAGCTTCAAGTTTGGCTTTTTCTTCTCTCATGACTGCGGCTCTGGTTCTAAGGTGCTCAAGAGATGCTCGGTTGACTTGATGCTAGAATAGAGCTCCTTGGCCTCTTGTTCCTTGGCCATTTTTCTTTTCTCCGAGATCAACTTTGGTGGACATATTCTTGTGTGCTCTCTTGATAGCAGCAAAATGATCATCAAGGTGTGATAAAGCGTCTATGGCGGCCTTGAGATTGGAAGGAAGCTCTTGATCAATAAGCTCTGCTATTTCCCTTATTTTGTCGAGTCTTGGGCCAAAGCAACAATATCCTTTTTCGAAATGAGATTATATCCTTTAGCTTGGCTTGACTCTCGATGACAAATTCTTGGTTGGAAGAAACTTCATCGTCTTTGTCCCCTGACATACTCTTCGGCGATAAGGGAAAAGCGGCTTGAGGGTGAGCAGTGTCTGTTGATGAACAAGGAAGGTAATTTAACCGAATGACTCGGTTGGAAGTAAAAATAATCAAGTGGAGTAAAATAATACCTCCTCGGCAAAAGCACGATCAATGGCATCTGGGTAGCATCAAGACTACGAGTGACTAGTGCGATTCTTGCCCCGGGGATAACGGTGTCATGGCTTGTTGATGCATCTTGGATTGCCGAAGGAGTTAAAGCATGTAATCCGGTGAGAGATTTTCTGCTACTTCTCCCCGATCACTGTTTGTTCATCAACTTACGATGAGAGGGAATTTCTTTGCTATATCTCCTTGTTCACCTACTTGATCGTCGCACGATGCATATCAAGATCATTGGTGAGCTCATTGTTTGCTTGACCAATGGAGGCTCCGGGAGAGTTGTCCAAGATCACTACCCTATCGGGACTTTGAGGGTTGGCTGCACATGTTGAAAGAAAGTGATAAGTGCAAAACACACTTGCAGAGATGGAAAATAAAGGATAAAAAACATTCATACCGAGGAGTGGTTTAGCTTTCTTAGATCTTGTCTTCTTGGGAATTGCGGTGTCCTTGATAGGGGAGGAAGAAGTTTTCTTTTGAGATCTTTCGGGAGCACCGTATCGTCGCATTGGTATCTTGTTGAACACTGTCGGACTTGGAGCATCATGCCCCAAAGCAAAGAAACGGGGCCGGGTTGCCAATATTGAACCTCTCGGAGGACTTGGAGGAGCAATGTCTGTTCAAAGGAGATGTTTTAGAAACGAGAACAGAGATATGAGGTAAAAGGTGGCTGTGAGTATGTACCTCATCATCGAAGAAAATGAAGGCATCAAGACTTGGTATAAAGGGTGAACTTGTGCTCGAAGATATGAGAATGCCATTCTTGCCACCGAGGTTGAAGGAAGAATGAGTAGCTTCAATTATTACCGGAGGATTGGGCTCATATGTTGGAAACTTGCATCCAAGATTGAAGACTTTGTTGGCCTCGGTTATATTCAAGGCGGTGTCTCCCGGGTCCGATGATGCTCGAGAAATATGGCCTTGGGGGGTGACCAAGTCCAAAGCGTCGGCAACCATGTTTGGATTATAAAATTCATAAGTTGAGCTTATCAACCGACCATGGTGAAATTTCTGCGAGCACGGGGCTTGATGAAAGCATTGAAAATGTCCCTGGAATCATCATCTATGCAGCCCAACTCATAGCTGAATCTGCAAGGGAGAGTTAAATTTTCATTCTCCCTGTAGGGAAACCAGATCATGTGGTTGAATCCCTTGTAGAAGATCTTGAAAAGATGACCCAGGTCTAAGTCAATAATGATTGAAGATGCAGCCTCTCCATATGTCGACAAGATTTGTATCACGGGGTCTTCACCTTCAAGATAATTGATTGAAGGAAAGTTCGGATTGTGGAGATCTACAGGGGACAATCGATGCATGTATAGTTGCAACCACATCCGGAGAAGCCACCATGGTCCATTGACACGGGAGATTTCGCCCGATTCCTCATCGGGACGATAATGGTGCATCATGTGGTAGAAAGCTCCCATGCAGATATTTGCCTAAAGGAATCGGCTTGCTCGTAGCCAATTCTTCAACCATCACTATGTGATTCGAGTGGGCTCATTGGACTTGCCACGTAAAAATGAATCGCATAACCACATGTTCATGAATGCCCTATACTCTTTATCGACACGGGGCCGGTTGAAGCATAAGCCTGGACATACTTGGCCCGGCCTCCTCCTGATTTGTGCCTTCCGTGAGTTTGGTGCTTTTGTATTTGAATGGGTATGTTGGCTTGGTAATGTTTAAACCAGTCATCATAAAAATGTGCGAGAGAGTGATCGACATTGGGCCATGACCGAAGATGAACGCATTGATGGCGTCGGACCGAAGTGGGAAGCGGCTATCGGGAGGGAGTCGTTCCTAGGCATTTCGGCTAAAGAAAGCTCCGGACAATGCTGAATATCTTGGGATTCCCAAAAATCACTTGCTCCTGGACTGCATCCTACGGTACCAATCACGCCATCCCTGTGATTGAAGGAAGGGGCCATGTTTTGAAAGTATTCGGCCATCTGTTTGGGGGAGAAATCCTAGACTTAAAGGGGATCCTCGGGGTTTCCTTTTCAATAAATTCCTTGGGTTGGGGTCTCCCGCGGACCAAGAAAAAATGATCCAGGACACGCAAGATTGGAGATCAAGATCTCATTCTTCATTTCCTTTAAGAAGAAATTGAAGCAAATGGATCAAAAGGTGCATCCGGAAATTGATTCGAAAGAATTGCCGAATGGGTAAAGCAAGTAGGGTTACCTCTAGAAACTCCTCTTGAGTTCTGTCGCCATGATGGAGTCTGGTTGAAGTCTCTGTCGCCATTGAAGTCAACGGCGAGCGCAGATCTCAAATGGCGGCTGCGGGTGTTGGCGGTCCGACCTAGATGAAAGGCGCCGACGGTCAATTTCAAAATAAAATCCTTTTATCTCAAAATTGAGGGGGCATGTGTTAACACCAGAATTTGGTCGGGAATATGACGGGTGGACCCTTGCAGACGGCGAGAGAGGAATTCGGCAAGTGCATATGCGGTCGGCTAATTTCCATGTGTTCGGCAAATGGCCAAGCGGTCGGCAAGAATCGCTTTATTTGAAGGCGGAGAAAGGAAAAAGGAAGGCGATCGAAAAGGGAAGGAGTCGTGATGATCAAGGACTCCGATTATGGATAGAGTTAGCATGTCTTTGTCTTTCCAATTTTGGTTAGATAGTTCGTAAGTGCTTAGGACTCATGTTTTGTCAGGGGTATAAATATAAACCCTCGACCATTGTAATAGGGGTTCACAACCAAATCAATACAACCGGCTACGCGCCACCCTTCGAGTCCTTTTAGTCGTGTCGTCGAGTTCTTCGAGAGGGCCAATCGATCCGTCGACCTCCGTAAGTCCCGCAACCTTGCTATCATGTCTAGTATCGTGCGGCGGATTTAGATTATGATGCAAGTAGTCTCATCCGTTTTGCTTAGTATCGTGCGGCAGATTTAAGCTTAATGATGGGAAGTTTTTGCTTGTGCCTTGTATCGTGCGAGATTAAGACATGAGTAAAGATAGTTATCGGCTCTTTTAGATTTGGCATGATCTAATAGATTCATTAAGTTATCACGTGTTGCTTGCTTTATTTAATGTTTAATTATTTGCAACACCCTTTTGCCCAATCTAGATTGATACTCTTTCGGCTTGTTGATCGTATCTCTCATGCTTATTCAATATCGAGTAGATCAAGCTCACATAGTCGAATTAGATCGATCTAGATTGTTACATGTTGCGGGTTCATTCACGTTATATGTAGATAAGCCTTGACAGGACCGGGTACCGTGCGGCAGATGCAGGTCTTTGGGTTACTCTAGAGCTAGTCATCCGGTGGACTAGAGATCGGTTTAATCTGATAGGCTCCTTTTACATGTTGCTTGTTTGTTCCTTCTTCATGGACCCCGATTCGGCAATCTTGCCGATACGGTTATGCTTATACATGTAGCAAGTATCTATAGATCTGTTAGATAATTATGTGCTTTTAGCTCTTTATTGCTAGATTGTATCATGCGGTGGATTGATCTAGTAGCAAGGAGTGGTGTAAATTCATGGTGAGTGGTATCATGCGGTGGATTAGCTTGCTTGGGTTTATGCTCGACGGGTTTATGAAGGCTAGACGTGCGCGAGACTAGTTGGAGTAGCCTATGCATGTGTTGTTTAGTAGATTTATATTTATAAGTTACTTATTCTTAATTTTTAGTGCTTGATGATGCTTTAAACATGAGATGTAGTTTGATATGCTTTAATGATTTAATCTTGTTCAAACATGTCTTCATTTACTTGTATTCGGCTAGTTTGTTCTGTTTACATCAGTTATGTTACTTTA
Source organism: Themeda triandra (assembly GCA_018135685.1). Taxonomy (NCBI): domain Eukaryota; kingdom Viridiplantae; phylum Streptophyta; class Magnoliopsida; order Poales; family Poaceae; genus Themeda; species Themeda triandra. The sequence continues at coordinate 183,715 of JAENPR010000870.1, forward strand.
GCCGAATGGCGCATCCGTTGCGAGATAGCTTCCATAGCTATGTGTCGTCGTAAGTGGCTTCGGGCCGTAAAGATGGGAATGCGGGTCTCACCCAAAGCACGTTCCAGCTTATGATCTTACCGTTTTATCCCTTGTCGATTTTTCAGGTCAAATCGACTGGCACGCCACCGGATTCAGACGCCCGGGCACCCGATTGAAGCTAGGCTTTCCGGCTTGCTGTGTGTGAGACGCAGGGTGGTCACATTTTGCGTCAACAGAGGAGGAGCGCGCTGACGCGCAAGGGGAGATGTCGCCGCCTCAGGAACTCCCCTTGGTGGTGTATCAAGCGCCGTCTCAGCCGCAGCAACCGGGGGAGGTGCACGTGCCTCGCCTCGTGCCCGACTCGACGACGGGTGAGGCGGAGTACATCAACATGTCTCGCGGAGGCGGGGGGTGACGCCCCCGACCTGATTTCATTAAGCAGAAGACTCGCTTCCCCTCCACGAGAAAATCCCCGAACCCCAACCCCACCCCATACACTGAGGCCAAGGGACCCCGTAGGGGACACAGCCGGCCCTCACGTGCTTTGGACGGTGGGATCGGCGGGGATTTTTTAACCCCGCAGCCGAAATCCGCTCCCACCGGGAGTCGAACCCGGGACCTCCGGGGAGGTGCCTCCGGGTCAGCTGGACTAGCCGAAGAACCCAACCCCTTTGGCACATCAACATGTCCCATGCCGAACACCGGGAGGAGGCGCGAGAGGAGGAGCATGGCGGGCACGGTGATCGACCGCCATATGCGAGCGCTCGGTCTTGAGCCCGCCATCAACGAGGCCACCGAGTCGGGGATCTTGGAGAGGAGGCGAATAGAGGCACAGGCGCTCGCCCAGGGAGCGTCGACGTCGACAGGCCAACTCGAAGTCAAGCCCACGCCGGCCGACCGTATGGTGGAGGCGGGCGCCGACCTGGCGGAAGTGCGGAGGGTCCACGACGCCGTCGCCCAGAGCATGCGAGAGCCGTACCCGTTGTGGGTCCACGACGCCGTCGCCAGAGCTCCTGCGGTCGTGATGAACGACCGGTACGAGCTCCGGGTTAACACGGAGTTCGAGGAGCACCGACGGTGGCTCGAGACCTCCCTGCTGGTTGCGCTGAAGGTTGTCTCCGAGGACATGCCCCTGCTGTCCGCCGTAAGTCGTCTCGAGCCCGGCCTTTTTTCTTGTCTTTCCTGAATTGTCGCAGTTGTTGTTCTGATTTTTTCTTCTCATGGTTCAGTCGGCGCAGAGCAAATCTTACGCCAAGTCCATCCACCTCCACGCTATCCATGAGAGCGAGGAGGAGATTCGACGGCTTGTGCATCTGGGCCACAACGCTGAGGTGGAGCAATACCGAGCCGCCCGGCTTCTTCGAGAGGCCAACGCCTCGGCGGCCGCCGAGGAGGACGACGCCCGACGGCGAGGGACGAACCGGCTCGAGCCGAGCGGGAGGCCGAGACGGCTCGAAAGGAGATCGAGTTCTTCGGGGAAGATTGCCGCGGAGCTCAAGGAGGCCGCGGCGACGCGCGGCCGGGCCTTAACTCCAAGACCCGGCTTATCGAGCGGCTCGAGAAGGAGAAGACCGCCGCCGCCACCTATATTCAAGATCTCGAGACGGCCGCCACGCGTGGGGCTCTTTGTGAAAGAGTCTCTCACGAGCGCGCTCGAGGCGGAGAAGAAGCGGGCGGGCGACTTCCAGACGGAGGCAGTCAATCTCCGCCAAACGGTGGCGGAGAAAGAACGCGCCATCCAAGCCGCCGGCAAGGTCCTCGAGGAGATGCGAGTGGAGAAGGTCGACCTCAGCCGCGCGTTTAAAGGGAAGCAGGCCGAGCTCTCGAGCGCACTCGATCGTGAGCAAAGGCTGTCGACCCGCTGCACCGGTGCGTACTCGAGCAGCCTATCTAGTCCTGTGTTTGTTGATTTTGCTCGGCGTTCGAGCGCCTAACTTTTGTCATTCTTTCTCAGCTATCGAGGCTGATCTGGCAACGGTGCGCGAGGACGCCAGGTCGTGCCACGAGATGCTCGATGGCGAGATATCGGCTAAGGCTCGGATTACTGGCGCCATCGACCTCAGCGCTAGCTAGGGTTTCGTGCCCGTCGTGGATGTCGAAGGGCCGGACGCCGGTCGGGGCTACGCCAGCCGGGTCGTTGAGTTCGGCGCTTCTCTGCGGGACCGTCTCCGTGGAGCTCTTCGTTTCGCCGTGCGACGGGGCCTCGCCATCTTCTACTCCGGCTTCGACCTCACGAGGGTGGAAGTCCAAGCCGGGATGGAAGCTGTCTCCGACGGCTTTGTCTTCGCCGAGGGAGAGCAGGAGGGGGCCATGAAACCGCGGCACGAGCAGCTTCTTGTTGACGCCGAGGATCCCGGAGAGCGGCTAGCCCAGAGCTTCGAGCCTTTTGTCCTCCCCATTGATGCGTGATGATCTTTGTCGGCCTGCGAGCCGAGATTTGGGCGAGAGGGCCCTTGTAAGAAAATACTTGGTCGTGAAGTGGCCCGCGTGCCCTTGAAACACTACGTTTATCCAACTTGTTTTGGTTTTTCTCTGTGCTCTAAGCTATCTTTTATCCTTTGCCTGGATTTGCTTCTTTTTCGCTAAGTGTGAGCATCGCGCTTCGACCACCTTGAGGGGAGATGAGTTGGGGTACCGTAGCTCGGAAGCGTAGGAAGCCTTGTGCTCGATTGTCCGGCCGGGGGTTCGAGACGACGCTCGTACTTAGTTTTTCGAGAAAGCTCGAGGCGGGAAGGAAAAAGAGTGTGTCGAGCATTTTTCGAAAAAACTAGAGCCCACCTTGCATATGAACGAAAAAATAGGAAACTAACTTGTAGAGCCTTTATTCATTCATACTAGCGGTACATTATACGGGAAAAAGTACAAGGCATCGAGGCCTAAGGGAAAAAGCGACGTAGCGGTTCGATGTTCCACGCGTTGGTGAGGATCGAGCCATCTTCATCAGCCAACTTGTAGGTCCCTGGTTTCAACACCTCGACCACGATGAATGGGCCTTCCCAAGGTGGAGTGAGCTTGTGGCGCCCTTTGTTGTCTTGGCGTCGACGGAGCACGAGGTCGCCGACCTCGAAGTCTCTTTTGCGCACGTTCTTCTCGTGGCATTGTCGCAACTTCTGCTGATAGCGCGCGGAATGTAGGAGCACCATGTCTCGAGTCTCGTCGACCTGGTCGACGGCGTTAGCTAGCATTTCCACATTGGTTTGCTCGTTGTAGGCCTTGAGTCGGGGGGACCCATACTCGAGGTCGGTGGGGAGGACGGCCTCCGATCCATAGACTAGGAAAAACGGAGTAAACCCAGTGGCTCGACTCTCGGTTGTCCGCAGGCTCCATAGAACCGATGGGAGCTCGGCCGCCCACTTTTTGCCGTGCTTGTTGAGGTGGTCGAAGATCCTCGGCTTCAACCCTTGCAGGATCATGCCGTTGGCACGTTCGACTTGGCCATTGGTTCAAGGATGGGCGACTGCGGACCAATTCACGCGGATGTGGTGTCGATCGCAAAAGTCCAGGAACTTTTTGCCCGTGAACTGAGTGCCGTTGTCCGTGATGATGACATTAGGGACTCCAAAGCGGTGGATGATGTCGGTGAAGAACTCGACTGCTCGCTCCGAGCGGATGTTAGTGATGGGCTTGGCCTCGATCCACTTGGTAAATTTATCAATGGCAACGAGCAAGTGGGTGTAGCCTCCCGTCGTTTTCTTGAGGGGTCCAACCAGGTCGAGCCCCCAGACCGCAAATGGCCATGTGAGGGGGATCATCTAGAGCGCATGCGCTAGAAGGTGGGTTTGTTTCGCGTAAAACTGGAATCCTTCACACGCTCGGACGAGCTTGATGGCGCCAATAGAAGCCTCGACGGAAGGCATTTCCGACGAGGGTCCTTGGCGCAGCGTGGTTGCTACAAGCCCCCGAGTGCATGTCCTTGAGCAACTTCCTGCCCTCCTCGATCGAGATGCATCATTGGAGTATGCCAGTCGGGCTGCGGCGGTAGAGCTCCTTGTCATCTCCGTAGAGGACGTAGGTTTTGGCTCGAGGGTCCAGTCGCCTTGCTTCTGTTTGGTCCTCAGGCAATTCCCCTCGAATCAGGTATTCGAGGAAGGGCACACGCCAATCCGTTGGTGGGCTCGAAGGCCCATCGATCTCCATGACCTCAGCTCCGGTCGAGGGGGGCTCGGTCGGGATGGCGTATCGGGGTATCGCGGGGATGCAGTCCGGGAACAGTGACTTTTGGGAATCTCAGGATATTCAGCACTGTTTGGAGCTTTCTTTATCCGAAATGCCTAGAAATGACTCTCTCCTTATAGCTGCTTCTCATTTTTGGTCTGACGCCATTAATGCGTTCATCTTCGGCCATGGCCCAATGTCAATCACTTTGTCAGACATTTTCATGATGACTGGTCTGAATATCACCAAACCAACCTATCCCTTCAAATACAAAAGCACTAGCTCACAGAAGGCAGTCAAGCCAGGAGGAGGTTGGACCAAATATATTCAGGCCTATGCTTCAACTGGCACCGTATCTGACAAGGAATACAAAGCTTTCATGAACATGTGGTTATGCAGATTTATCTTCTGTGGCAAGTCCAATGAGCCCACTCTGAATCACATAGTGATGGCTGAAGAATTGGCTGCAGGCAAGCTGATTCCTTTGGGGAAATATCTGCTGGGAGCATTCTACCACATGATGCATCAGATCACTGTCCAGATGAGGAATCAGGGTGAAATCTCCTGTGTCAATGGACCAGGCGAATGTAACTGTTGCCGTCTCAAGTGTATGCTTTAGCCGAATAGCCCTCATTAGCTATTTAGCCGACCAAGCGTATGGTAACTGAATCGCCAGTAGTGATGGGCTCGGCCCAACTCAACATCGGCCCATAGGTGTGGAAACCCTATCTTGTCACTTGGCTTTCCTGCAGTCTCGCCACGGCTCCTACGTTCATAAATAGGACCAGTCGGCTCCCACCATCATCACAACCAAGCACAAGCAGTTGCTATCATCTCTTCCACTTCCTCTTCCACCTCGATCTCGAAAAACCCTCACCACCACCGATGGCCAGCGGCGGCGACCGTAGCAAGCGTCCTGCCCAGGACGAGGCGGAGGGAAGCAGCAACCGGCGCCGGCGGTGAAATCTTCAACCTTTAGAGTTGTACTGCTTGATAGCTTTTACCCGATCTGAGTCTCTGCCCCCTTGCGGTTGTACATCTTCTCGATCCGTTTCAGGGGTACCGGGGTCGCCGGCGACTATGCCGCCAACTTCCAGAGGCGGGTTGCCCAGGCCGGCACTCACACTCCTCCTTCTGCTACCGCTCCTGCTCCTGCGGTGTATGCGGCGGAGGGAAGCAGCCTTGGTGGCCGTCGTCTGCAGTAAGAGATAACTTCCCAATCTCGTTTGCAGTTTATTTTTCTTATTTAGCCGATCTTGATTGCACCTTGTTTGTAGAACGGCGAGATCGGACGGCCAATGGCGTTTCCTGGCGCCGACCGCGGCGTTCGACGCACCTGCCCCCGCGCCGGCTCCTTCTCCAGCCCCGGCTCCTGCTCCTGCTCCGGCGCCGGCTTCTGCCTCTGCTCCCGCTCCCGCGGACGTGGCGGAGGGAAGCAACCGCGGCGGTCGTCACCTGCAGTAAGGAGACAACTTCTCCGTCTTGTTTGCGGTTTCTTCTTATTTAGCCGATTTTGATTGCACCCCGTTTGCAGGACGGCGAGGATCGCACCGGCCAATGGCGTTTCACTGGCGCCGGCCGCGGCGTTCGGCCTTTTGCCCGCCGCGCCGGCTCTGCTCCGGCCGGCTCCTGCTCCGCTCCGCTCCGCGCCGGGCCGCCTCGGCCGTCGGGGTGCGCTTCTTCGTACCGCCCTATATGGGACGAGGAACGACGAGGAGATCCGGTGTACACCCTTCTACGACGTCGCCGCGTACCGCCGCGAGAGGGACGAGGCGATGGAGCTTCTTGGTGAAGAAACCAAGAAGTTCGGGATCGCCCGGTTGGAGTGGGAGGACACTTGCCGGCGGATGACCGAGACCATCACCGTACTTGTTCTTCTACCATTGCTTGATTTCCGTTCTTCTTGATCGCTTTACTCCTTGTCCCGTCTTGTTTTTCCTTTGCGAGACCTCAATGCGGGCCTGGACCGCTGAGGTTGGCGGCGGCAGCCGGCGGCCAACCACGTGAACGCCCGAGGGCGACCACGGCGGATCGCCTCGGCGGTGCACAGTCCCGCTCTTCATGGCGTGCACCTCGGCACCGCGCTTGGCACAGCGGGGATGTCGTCTGGGACCGGGGATGACTACGCTCCGTGCCAACCGGCTTCCGGGCGGGCTTCCCCATGAGGTCGACGGCATCGAGGGCCTCTGGCGGGGTACGATGCCCACGCCGACGCCATGGCCAACGCCACCAACCCGAGTCCGTCCTCAACAAGCTCTTCACCGAAGAAGAGGAGTAGCTTGTATTAGGATTGGCGCGGGTTGTAAATAAAAAATTTTAATGAAGAATGTTGGTCTTCTCCTGTTCTTGCTTATCTGTGATGATATTCATTTGTTGCATTTGCTTGAATTATCATCCCTTTATTTAGAACTCAACCGCAACATTCTTGCTGAACGAAACTTTCCCGAACGCACAACGTTGTCTTAGCCGATTAGATCTTGGTCCTGTTCCATGACTTGACGACTTGACGGTTTGCCACAAGCCCCCGAGTGCATGTCCTTGAGCAACTTCCTGCCCTCCTCGATCTAGATGCATCGTTGGAGTATGCCAGTCGGGCTGCGGCGGTAGAGCTCCTTGTCATCTCCGTAGAGGACGTAGGTTTTGGCTCGAGGGGCCAGTCGCCTTGCTTCTGTTTGGTCCTCAGGCAATTCCCCTCGAATGAGGTATTCGAGGAAGGGCACACGCCAATCCGTTGGTGGGCTCGAAGGCCCATCGATCTCCATGACCTCAGCTCCGGTCGAGGGGGGCTCGGTCGTAGGAGTGGGCTCGACAGCCGGTTCGATATGACGCGATCTTGGCAAGCTCGTCAGCGGCTTCATTGAAGCGCCAACTTGCGCACCTCATTGCAGTATGCTTCCATCTTTTCATCATGGCAGCTCGAGGCCTTCATTACTTGGTCAATGACGAGCTGGGAGTCGCCTCGAGCGTGAACCCTGAGCTCGATATCAATACGCAACCCGGTCACGAGCGCTTCATACTCTGCCATGTTATTTGAGGCCGCGAAGTGGATTCAGACCACGAAGCGTATGTGTACTCCGAGGGGTGAAATAAAGAGTAGGCCCGCGCCCGCTCCCATTTTCATGAGTGATCCATCGAAATACATTGTCCATAGCTTGGCTTGGATTTGCGCTGTGGGGAGCCGGACGTCGGTCCACTCGGCGACAAAATCAGCCAACACTTGGGATTTGATGGCCTTTCGTGGCGCGTACGTGATAGTCTCGCCCATGAGCTCGACTGACCACTTAGCAATTCGACCCACGACTTCCCGGTTTTGAGTGATCTCCCCGAGCGGGAATGACGACACGACTGTCACCGGGTGGCTAAGGAAATAGTGTTGGAGTTTTTGACGCGTGAGCACGATCGCGTAGAGTTGCTACCCACGACTAAGCGAGCCTCGACGTACTTTGTGAGCTGGTGACGAGAAAATCCAAGTGGGTCCTGTCTCACTTCGAGGGGACACGAGTCGTGGCTCGGAAGCACCCTCATTAGAGTATTGTACACACACTCGTTTGATGGAAGTCGGCGGCTCGATGCCTCCCGTCGACGGGATCCCATAGCTATTTTGTATTTTGCCTTGGACGCGCCACTGGGGATCTCGAGAAGAGAGTGGTGGTTGCCGTACCTCGGAAGCGTGGGCAAGCCCCAGGCTCGACGATCCCTGACCTTCGAGGTCTCAAGACTTTCTTCTCTTAGGAACGAATTCGAGGCGTGAGAAGTAAAAAGGTTAAAAGCTCAAGCAAAGATACTAAAAACGTAGCAACTTAATGCCCGAGATATTAAAAAAATTTAAGGCTCCTTGAGCCACGGCACTACAAGTGTTGTCAAAAAAAAGTAAACTGTTACATGGGCCCTCTCGCCCAGATTTGCCACGGAGGGCTTAAGCTTTTATTACTAAAAACCCACCAACGCTTCTGTTACTCAGGGGAAGTACTTAACCCTAATCTCAGTCGGAATAATACATCTCAGTCATAGCTTTTATACTAAAAACCCACCATCGCTTCTGTTAATCAGGGGAAGTATTTAACCCTAATCTCAGTCGGAATAATACATCTCAGTCATCGATATTATTGCTAAAACCCTCCAACGCTTCTGTTAATCAGGGGAAGCATTATACCCTAATCTCAGTCGGAGAATACATCTGAGTCGTCGCTTTTATTACTAAAACCCTCCAACGCTTCTGGTACTGAGGGGGGAACCCTAAACCCTAATCTCAGTCGGAAGAATACATCCGAGTCATGGCATTTATTACTAAAACCTTGCAACGCTTCGATAATCGGGACGCCCTCAACCCTAATCTCGATCGAATTATACATCTCAGTCATCGCTCTTATTACTAAAACCCCCCACCGCTTCTGTTAATCAGGGGAAGCATTTAACCCTAATCTCGGTCGGAATAATACATCTCAGTCAACGCTCTTATTACTAAAACCCCCCACCGCTTATGTTAATCAAGGGAAGCATTTAACCCTAATCTCAGTCGGAATAATACATCTCAGTCATAGCTTTTATACTAAAAACCCACCAACGCTTATGTTAATCAGGGGAAGTATTTAACCCTAATCTCATTCGGAATAATACATCTCAGTCATTGCTACTATTACTAAAACCCCCCACCGCTTCTGTTAATCAGGGGAAGCATTTAACCCTAATCTCAGTCGGAATAATACATCTCATTCAACGCTCTTATTACTAAAACCCCCCACCGCTTATGTTAATCAGGGGAAGCATTAAACCCTAATCTCAATTGGAATAATACATCTCAGTCGTAGCTTTTATACTAAAAACCCACCAACGCTTCTGTTACTCAGGGGAAGTATTTAACCCTAATCTCAGTCGGAATAATACATCTCAGTCATCGCTATTATTGCTAAAACCCTCCAACGCTTACGTACTCGGGGGAAGCGTTATACCCTAATCTCGGTCGAAAGAATACATCTCGAGTCATCGCTTTTATTAATAAAACCCTCCAACGCTCCGGGTACTCGGGGGAGCACTTAATCTCAGTCGGAATACTACCTCCCAGTCATCGCTTTTATTACTAAAACCCTCCAACGCTTCTGATAATCAGGGGACGCCCTAAACCCTAATCTCAGTCCGAATAATACATCTCGATCATCGCTCTTATTACTAAAAACCCCACCGCACATTAATCGGGAACGCATTTAACCCTAATCTCGTCGAGAATAATACATCTCCGTCATCGCTTTTATTACTAAAATGCTCCAACGCTTCGATAATCGGGGAAGGCCCTAAACCCTAATCTCGACGGAAAATAACATCTCGGCCATCGCTTTTAATACTAAAACATTACAAGGCTTCTGGTAATCAGGGGGAGCATTCAACCCATAATACATCTCAGTCATAGCTTTTCTTACTAAAACCCTCTCCCGCTACAATCATAAGTCGACGCCGGTATTTCTGCTTGGTTGAGTTCGAAGTCCCCATATCACAGCAGGTAATTCGTGATACCATCTTCCTGGATGGGTATCGTTGTCTCGGTATAGCCTTTTTCGTAGGGCGTCTATAATCATCCCATTTGCTCTTTCGACTTGACCATTGGCTCGAGGGTGAGCCACTGATACATATTTCACTTTTGTTCCTAAGTCTTCGCAAAAATCCCAAAATTCACCACCTGTGAATGTGGATCCCAAATCTGTTATAATGGTGTTGGGTACGCCGAAACGATGTACGACGTACGGTAGGAATTCGACGGCCTTTTGAGCATTTGCCTTGACTAAGGGCTTATATTCTATCCATTTTGAAAATTTGTCTATAAGTACATAGACAAATTGATAGCCGCCTGGGGCTTTTTTGAATGGTCCTATCATGTCTAGTCCCGGCATGAAAAGGGCCACGCTGCTGGTATTGTTTGAAGCTCATGTGCAGGGACATGAATTTGTTTAGCGAAGAATTGGCAACCTTTACAATCTTTGAACTAGTTTCTTAGCATCGTTGAGTGCGGTTGGCCGGTAAAAACCTGCTCGGAATACCTTTCCGACCGGTGTTTTTGATCTTTGCATGATTTCCACACATCCCTTCATGGATACGTAATAGTAGTTCTGCTCCTTCTTTGTAAGAAATGTATTTTTGCAAGACTTCAGCGCTTGCATTTTTGCGCATGAGTTGCCCATCGACTAGGACATAATGTTTTGCGTCTTATGACGTATTTTTTTGTTTTATCGGTCGGTGTGTCCTCGTCAATGAGATACCGAATAAAGGGAATTCTCGTCGGCTTTGTCTCCTTTGTTTGTTCCAAAGGTTCTGCGATGGTATTTGCTCGTTACATCCCTTTGTGGTTGAGGGATCTTGTCGCTTTCTTTTCTTTGGATAAATAACTTTGGAGTTATCTATAGATTTTTTGCACGACCTTGTTATTGGAGCATTTATTACGAAAGGTCTTGGTCGGATTACAGCGATGATACTTGTTTTTCTTGGTCGGAGATGGGCTAGAAGTATGCTCGTGGATATCATGTTTTGGTTTTGTCGTCGGATGAATCTGTTTCCTTTGTGGTGATTCTGTGCTACCTCTTGTGTGAGAAGGTAATAGTAAATCTTGAACAAATACGTCGGGTGGCATTTTTGCTCTATCGAGATCCCAATTTAGATAATTGGTCGGCGAGCTTGTTCTTTTCTCTTGGTATATAGGTGAATTCCGGACCATAGAATTTATTTTCCAGCTTCCTTATTTACGCCACGTATGCTTTCATTTTTTCATTAGTACGGTCCCATTCTTTGTTGATTTCTTTGGACGACTAAATTAGAATCTCCAAAGACGAGGAGCCTTTTTATGCCCAACTCGATAGCTATCTTGAGGCCATGAAGTGCGGCTTCGTATTCGGCCGCATTATTTGAAGCTTTGAAATGGATACGCGGTACGTATCTTAGGGTATCACCGCTTGGTGCTTTGAACACGACGCTCCTGCTCCTTTTATTTTAAGGGAGCCATCGAAGAACATTTCCCATCGTTCGGCGTCGTTTTGAAATGGAGGTAGGGACATGTCCGTCCATTCTACTAGAAAATCAGCCAAAGCTTGGGATTTGATGGTTGTTCTGCTTTGAAATTTCAATGTGTATGGGCTAAGCTCTATTGCCCATTTGATGATCCGACCACTGGCATCTTTATTGCGCAGAATGTCACCAACAGCATGTTCTGTTACTATTGTGATCGGATATGTGTCAAAGTAGTGTAGCAACTTTCGTTTTGTTATTAGGATCCCGTACAAAAGTTTTTGTACGTGTGGGTATCTTTGTTTGGAGTCATTTAAAACTTCGCTAATGTAGTAGACTGGTCTTTGTACACCATATGTATGTCCCTCTTCTTGTCGTTCGACGACTATTACTGTGCTGACCACGCGATCGGTAGCCGCAATGTATAGCAATAATTCTTCGTCATCTTTAGGTGCTTTGTGCACTTTGGTGGCGACGTTAAATATGTCTTGAGTTCGAAGAAGGCTTTGTCTGCTTCGCTTGTCCATTCAAATTTTTGCTTGGCCTTTAATAATTTGAAAAAGGGAAGGCCTTTTTCGCCAAGTCTTGATATGAAGCGGCTTAAAGCCGCCATGCATCCGAGTAAGTTTTGGATATCTTTTATGCCTTTGGGTTGCGTCATTTTTAAAAGCTGCGTTAACCTTTTCGGGATTTGGCTTGATGCCGTCTTGGCTAACTACGTTGCCAAGTAGTATCCACGATGGTACTCCGAATATGCATTTTTGTGGGTTTAATTTCCACTTTGGAATTTGTTTAAGGCGACGAAGGTTCGCTCTAGGTTTGAAACTAAGGATCCGCTCTCCTTTGTTTTTACGACTACGTCGTCTACGTATCTTCGACCGGCTGGTCGGAAATTTCTTTTGAAGACACTCTTGGATAGCACGTTGGTATGTTGCACCAGCATTTTTGAGGCCAAACGACATGGTCGTATAGCAATATGCACCGAAAGGTGTGATGAACGATGTTTTTATCTGATCGTTGGTTGCCAGGGCTATTTGGTGGTACCCGGAATAGCAATCTAAAAAAGACAACAGTTCGCAGCCTGCGGTTGAATCAACTACTTCGTCGATGCGAGGTAGTTTGAAGGGTCTTTAGGGCGTGTTTGTTGAGATCGGTATAATCGACACACATTCTCCATTCGCCATTTTTCTTTTGTACAAGAAGCTGGATTGGATAACCGGTAAGGATGATACACTTCTTTTATAAAACCAGTTTGCTAATAGTTTTAACACTTCTACCCTAATCACCTCCTTCCGTCGCGAGCAAACCGTCGTAATCTTTGTTTGATTGGTTTGGCGGTTTTCGAGACGTTAAGGAAGTGCTCGGCCTTTTCCCTTGGGACGCCTTTGGCATGTCTCTTTGGTTTCCAAGCAAATATGCTTATGTTGTCCCTTAGGAATTGGACGAGCGCGTCTTCCTATTTGTCGTCTAGATGGGCTCCTATAAGAGCGGTTTTTTCTTTATCGCCGGGGATGAGCTCGATCCTCTTTGTGTCGTTGCTTTTGTTAGCTGATCTTTTAGACTGCTTGACTGGGATCTGGAGATCAGCTTCGGGTATCTGTTTTGCTTTAAGGCATGTTTGCTCCATGTGAGCTTTGAGGTCAGCTAATTCGGCTGCTGCGTAGGCGTTTGTTTTGCAGTCATGGGCCATAAGCACATTGCCTCTGAGAGAAAGAATGCCCTTTGATGTTGGCATTTTCAATACTAGATATCGATAGTGAGGGACGGCCATGAACTTTGCAATTCCTGGTCGACCGAGTATGGCGTGGTAAACGCCTTCAAAGTCAGCTACGATGAAGCTGACGTAGTCTTTTCTGAAGTGCTGTCTTGTCCCAAACTGGACTGGTAGGGTTATTTTTCCCAATGGCATTGAAGGTTTTCCTGGCATGACTCCCCAGAATGGTGAGTCGTAAGGCTCGAGATCTTCGATCTTTAACCCCAACTCTCGGAACGCTTGTAAGAATAGTATGTTTAAGGCACTGCCGCCATCTATGAGTACTCTTTCCATGCGTATGTGGTTAACAACTGGATCGAGTACCAAAGGGAAGCGCCCAGCGTCTGGTATATTCGCCCACATGTCAGCCCTGTTGAAAGTGACTGGTTGTTCCGACCAGGCTGGAGCTTTGGTATCTGTGTTTGCTCCACCTGACTTAGCGACCGCCATGATCCTCCTTTTTAGTAACTTTTTGTCACGAGAATTTTCGAGGCGAACCTTGCCACCGAAGATCATGGCTGACAGGTGTTTGGTGGGCTCGTTGAATTGATGCCGGGGGTCTTTATCGCTGTCTTCTTCTTCCTCGATTTTATCCTTCTGTTCAGGTCATTTTTCTTTGTTTTGTTTTATCAATCTTTGTTTCTTGGCGGCTGCTCCTGCTAAAAATTGCTGTGAATCCCCGGCATTCGCCCATGGTATGGCCTTTTCCCGGATGCTTAGGGCAATCCTGGCCTAGGATTTTCTCATATTCGGGATCGAAGTCTCGCTTCTTTTCTCTGTTGGGTGGTACCGAATGGACACGTTGATCTGTGTCTCTGTTGTATTTGTTGTGTATGCGGTTATCACGGCGTCGTTCGTCACGACGGTTGCTGTCACGCCGGTCGTTTCTACGCATGTCTTTGCGTTGAAAATCTCTTTCTCTGTCATCGTTTCTTCTGAAGTTTCTGTATCCTTGTCCGGTTTCGGGTAATTGTTGCATGGCATCGTCAACGCGAGCGAATTCACGTGCTATTCTGAACATCTCGTCGGTTGTAGTGGGTTGTCTTCTCAAGAGTTCTTTTCGTAGATCGATATTTCCTTGTTGTCGTAATCCTTGTACGAACAAGGACACAACTTCAACTGCTGAAATGTCTGGAATTGTTGTCCAGACTTCTGAGAAACGCCGTATGTAGTGACATAGTGGTTCATTTGGGTAGTCGATGATCTTTGCTAGGTCATATTTAGTGCCTGGCTGCTGGCACGTGGTTCTGTAATTTTCGATGAAGAGGTGTCGCAATTGGGGCCAACTGTGAATCGACCCCTCTCGTTGGCGTAATAACCAATTATTCGGCCCGCTGTCGAGTACGATAGGAAGGTAATTGGCCATGACATGTTCATCTCCTCCTGCTGCTCGTACGGCCACCTCGTACAAGAGGATCCAATGCTCTGGGTCGACCTTGCCATCGTAAGTTTTGATATCCGGTATCCTGAAACTTTTAGGCCAGACTACCTCTCGTAAGGCAGCTGAATACGGCTTCAGTCCTGAGGCATCCATGCGAGCTCGGTATCGATTGTTGATGACTGCTCGGAGGTCGTTGTCATCGTATTGTTCACCATGATGGTGATTGAAAGGTTGACCATAATCTCGTTATCTCGTGGTTGATCTGTCTTCTATCATTGTGTCTCTCGGTGAAATGTTGTGAGGAAAATTCCCACAACTCTCTCCATCGTCTACGTAGTTGTTGTCGTTTGCACCTCCCTCTCTAGAGTCTGGGATTTGATTGCTGAAGAAGCTACGCGGTCAGTGACTTCTGAGAGATGCGGCTGGCCGCGCTTGTTCTCTCATATGATTCACTTGAGCTTTAGCGGCTACTAAAAAATCAATCGCTTCCTCAATTTGGGGAGTTTGAGGAATATTGGCCGTCTTGAGGCGATCAATAGCAACCGGATTAGCACTTGGGGTTGTGTGAACTTGTCTTTCGTTTACAAGGTCAAAATCATCGCGAGATTTCGCCGAAAACCCCGCGTCGTCCGACCATACGATCTTGGTCGCGAGTTTGCTTGGATTGCGGCTTCGTTTTGTCTTCGTTGTTCCTCGGGCTGCGTTTCGACCCTCTCGCTGTTGTCTTTGTTCGTCGGTTTCTCCATTGATGGTGACCTCGTTGTCACTAACGTGACATACTGCGTTCCCTAGGCTGGGAGGGAAAGATGGGAATTGCTGTAATTCTTGAGCGGATTTGGTCGGGTTATGGATCTCCGACTGAATTTCTTCATGTTCCTCTGGTTGGAACACGGTAAGTTGTAGATCTGGAGTAGTGTCGATGCGCTTGGTGATGTTATTTGCAGATTGTACCTCTTCTTCGTCGTCAGAATAGACCATCGTATGGGCAGATCCCGAGAGTTCTAGGATATTGTAGTAATCGTCGAGTCTGGGCGTGTCTGGAGTAACATCACGTATTTTCTCTGGAGATTGGTCATCCGTGACTTCTTCGAGGCGCACATGGTTGACGATATGCCCTGTGGGTGCGTCGAAAGTGTAGTCGATCATATCTGAACGTGGATCTGGGATCCGGCTGTATTCTTTGAGGTGATCTGTTAAAAGTTGGTGGCTGAATAGATCGACGGTGTTTGGCAACCTGTATGGGAACGGCGATGCAACCCTTGGATCTAGGATCTTGCGATCCGATGCATTTTGTTGGCGCTTGGTCTGTTGAAGGATAGTAGGTGATTCTTGCTTCGATTCAATCTGGATAGATCCAAACTGAGCAAAAAACTCCATGAGCCTATCCTGTTGATCATGAGCTACTTCGAACAGATCGGCCCAATTTTCGTCTGGTGGTTGATTGGTGCCTAGAAGAAAAGGCTGGAGTTCTGATAACTCGAGCTTTGATGATAATGCCTCGTACCGAGGAAGCGAAGGATTTGTACCTTCATTGCTTTGTGGAGCTGGAATCGAGGGCGGACTCTCGATGTATGAGGTGTCTGGAGTGGTTGTCCAGGTCATCGTCCCAATGGTGAAAGTGAGGCCGGCTTCGAAAGTCATGGAAGCCGGGAAGGAAACCATCTTGATCGACGTAAAATCTCGGTGCGCACCTACCTCCGGCGCGCCCTTTGTCGACGAAATATCGGCGATAGTCCGACCGTGGGTATGCCCCGACCGTAACGGATTGGCGGAAGGCGCACCGAGGTTGCGAGCAAGATGTAAACGGGGAGCAATCACACAAGGTTTACCCAGGTTCGGGCCGCTATGAAGCGTAACACCCTACGTCCCTGCTCTGTTTCGATTATGATGTGGATGTATGAGTACGTGCGTTATGCCGATTCCGTCCTCGGCTTGGGGTCCTTGCTCTCCTTATATATTACGGGAGCAAGGTTACAAGTCGGAACTAGCCTATCTCGGTACTAAGTTTACATACTTTACAAGTCTAAACTTTCCTATCTCGGCTAGGTCTTGTCCTCCTTGTCGGTCTTCGATATTCTTGCCCGTTTTTAGGGCCCGGCTGAGCCGATCGGTCTTGGAGCTTGATGGGCCGGCTGGTGACGTGTGTCGGCCCAAACTAGGCCGTGAGGGTATATGGAGTTTATACCTCCACAGGTAGAGCATGCTGACCACAAGAAACATGGCTGAAATCATGGAACAATCATAATTCGAGATAGAGAGCATCAGCGGGAAAAAGAAAGCAAGACAAAAGCAATTAGAACGATATCTCGCAAGGAGCAAGTGCACATCGCACCAAAGACTACAACACGATGTACCTCTTATATGAGAATGACAGAAAAATACTTGTAATATAATGGAACCTTGTAGCTTCCCACATAATGTTGTACAAACTACTCTTAAACATCAAGGATTAATGCTAGTAGCCAAAAGTGCACTTGCTGATTACATATGTAACCATATATAGTCCCAAACAACTAAGAATACAAACTCCTCTAATAATCACGATAGTTCTTCACCCTGGCAATACCATCAAAGAAAGAATACATCTGATTATAGATCCTGCAATCTTCAGTGCAATACACACCATTGGATCCTCCGCAGCAGAAACGACCAACTTCTTGACGTTCAGGATCTCGCAGTCCATATAACGGCACAAACCGATAAGCAGCATCTGCAGCAACCTGGTACGCATCGAGTCAAATCTGCCCAATCCTCTGTGTCCTCCAAGTACACTTGACTTCATAGTCTCCTTGATCTTCATCATCACCTTCTAGAGCCCGTAGAAGCATCCGTGCCTCCTCATCAACATCATCACCGCCATAGGATCTATACGTGAGATGGCCAACGGATACCTGCGAAATAGTCTTCAATCAAATTCATAATGGACATTAAAGATAGATATATCAAACGCGAAAGCCATGTATTTAAGCCCACATGTTTATCATGGGATTCATCCCGAAAACTACGAACGAAGTAGACCATCGAGGAATACACCATTCATTATCAATCTGCAAAAGTAGCACATCGACAAGAATTCGAGAACCCCACAAAATCCAACCAAGGACAACATTTTTTCACCGTATGCCCTCGAATTACTAGAATCAAGCACACATAAAACTAAAATCCCACACATTTGGAAGTAAAACAAGCGAGACTACAAAACTAGCGATCCTACTAATTAACATTCTCGCAATGTTGTCATAATCTCTGTCAAGATTCAATTGTCGATTCGATAAGTGTGACTTGTCCGACCGTGCTAATCGATCCGTGCTATTTTGTTGTGCATAGATCATGGTAATCTCCTTATTCATCGATTAAACTAAAGAACAATAAAACATTCATGATAGAATTGAAGGGTTTTTTTGTCTCATACAAATCCGAAAGCAGAATTTCTAAGTGATAAGGACACGCCCGCCAAAGAGTTGATCTCTTACCTTGCCATGAGATGACCTTCCTCCGAAGCCGCCTAAGAAACGAAGTCGCGGGTTGATGACGTGCCGAAAATGCACAAAGACATCAAAAACACCACGATGGAAGCAAGCTTCTACGTTCCCCCCGGGCGAGGCTGTTCATGGTCCGAATGTAATCCATTTCAGGCAGCGCAGCTCTCCGCAACACAACACTCGCTGGAACCATCTGCGCAACCACACGCATGGTGCACAGACGCTTCATCATCGTGGATGCCCTCCGAAGATTCGCCAGGTCCTCCATGGCCATCTCTGAGTCCGCCATGACTCGCCTCACAACCATCAAAGAAAGCTCCTCCGGCAGTATTTCCAAACGGGAAGCACCGGCTGCCATGGCTGCACTTGGATTGGATGCGTGCGAGAATAAGGAGGAAGAAGAAGAAGCGATGGAGGAGAAAGAGAGCGTCGACGGGAACTGCCACTAAGCGAAACACAACTATAACCTGACTATATAGCCAACAGAACTTTTTGCATTCTCCTCGGGCCGTGGAGCAATAAACCGGAAGGCAAGCCGCCCAATGAACACAGCGCGACCGTCCTACTGAACCACCACCGCAACAGACGTCTCTTGGAAATGACCACATCTAAATGCGTTTCTAGAAATAACTGCAAAATTACAACCTCCAACGTGCACTCGTTGTACTTAGTTACATAAAACCAGCAACCTTCCAATATACAACACCAAAAAAATTCGAAACACAAAAAAGTTGCGCAAAAAAAAAGATGCGCCATGACTTCGTCAATGCTCGCTCCCATCATGTGTCATGACTCCCCTGCAAGAGGGACGTGTCTCGCAGAAAACTACCACATAGTCGTGGGATATATGCGGAAAACAAAGTAACCGATGCACTAACCCACGATAAAATTCCTACGAGCGCCGTCGGTTTCAATTAAAACGCAGCCCCGCGCCTTCACATCACCCATCCTCTCTTCCCCATCGCCCAAAAACACTTGTGCCTCGGCATTCATCTTGCACCCACCGCGCCCTCTCCTCCCATCACCGCCTGCAACAAGATCGCGACACCGACGATATGGCGCTCTTTGCCGGGACCGGGCGACGAGGGTGGACTACACCCGATCAAGGCTAGAGAACTTGCCGGAGGCGCTAGTCATTGATATTGCAGTCCGCATATCAAGAAACTCGGCAACCGGACTCGACGACATCGGCAACCTCGGCTTCACTTGCGCTGCCATGGCGCGAGCGTGCAGGCGAAGGACAGTGGCCCAGAGTATCTCGGTCGAGCGGGTATTGTCGCATCCGCATATCTCGAATGAGGACTACCGGCGCATCATCGACAACCTGGCTCGCGCAGGCAACGTTGAGGCGGTTTTCTTCCGTGCTATGCTTGACATCTTTGTCGATCACCGCTTCGTGATCAATCCCCCGCTAGCCAATCTGGACGCGGCTGCTGCTTCAGGTCACCCACTACCAAGGTATCTGCACTTGCGTTCGATGCTTCGGTGGATTGTTCAATGAACTTCATCCCTACTTACCGATCATTGACATGACAACAGGTACGTGCAGGCCGTTGCAAGGTACAGGCTTGCTGGCGCTTGGATGGACGACCAGGCTCGTGCTCTCCTACGTGCAATAGAACGCGATGCCGCTGCCGACGAAGAGAGGGCGCTTTGGACAAACAACGCCATCGACCCCATACGCGAACATGCCCACCAGGTTGTCGCTGGCATCGTCACCAGGTTCAGACCTTCTATACTACTGGCTAGACCAGAACGCCAAGAATTTGGGCCTAGCCGCCTCCAATGGGATGCCACGTAGTGAAGAATGCCGGATCTACTACGAGTATTACACTTTCTTCCGTGGTATCGCTAGGCTTAGCTACAGTACTGTCCTACTTTTAGACATCGTAGAAGGCAACTAGAGAACTCCATTACCCGCATGTAATTCCTTTATGTCTACATTACACTACGCACTAGTGGACCTATGCATTTGCATCCCATACTTTGCTTTGTAATCAACCATGTTGCTTCAAGACACCGTTGAACTATATCCGCAATCGAACCAATTTCGCCGTCAAGCAACACAATCGGGCGATATTGTGGTAATACAAGTCACATACCACAAAGAACGAAACATTCATCACATTGATAACAAAATGTCTCGATACAGCTCACAAATTCAAACATATTACACAAAGGAGTGAGATTGTGTGGCCTAGACCGAACCACAATCGCCGGCGTCCTCACCATCGTCGCCCTCAACCTCGAGCCCGGCGCCGTCTCCGTCCTGCAGATGAAGTTCGAGGAGGACCGCGCCTTGTTCTTCATCGTCCTCCAGAGGAAGGACCTCGCCCTCTAACTTCGTCGCCAGGAGCGTGCCGGGTCTTTCGGCGGCGTCGATCAACGCCCAGTGCGTCGCCCTGTTGTGTTCCGCGGACTTGTACTCGTCGACGATGAAGCCCGAGGAGACGGCGTCCAGGCTGTATTCGTACCCGGAGCGCACGACCGCCAGGGCTTGCTTCACGCCGATATGTAGTGCATCCCGGACGCGGTCCCTCATGGAACTCGCAAGGTAGTACACCCGCTCGATGAGAGCAGCGCCACGCACATCCCCCTCGGCCTCCTCGAACTCTTCAATCTCCCAGGCGTCGCAGAGGTCGGTGATGGCACGGCGGAGTCGCGTGGTCAGCGCGGTCTCAGCGTCGAGAGCCCGCTGAAGAGCCTTGGCGCTCGTCTGGACGGTGAGGAGGTCCATCCCGAGGTCTGCAAGACATCACCAAACATCAATCAGGGCAAGGACAATAACCTAAACGCCAGAACAAATGAACTTACTGGCGTAGTAGGTCTCGAGGGCCGTCTGCGCGTTCTTGGCCACGTCACACTCCTTCGCGGCGGCATCACGGTCCTTGCAGGCATTGTTGAGCTCGAGCTCGACCTCCTTGAGGGACTCGGACAGATCCGCATTTTTGGCCCTTAGGACCTCGATCACCTTCCCGGCGGTGAGGATGGCCTCTTCCTTTTCCTGAATGGTGGTCCTCAAGGTGTCCTCCTGAGCTAAAAGGGTCGAGACCGAGGTGATGAGGCCGTTGCAGCGCTTGTTGCCCTCAGCCACCCGACCCTCGCGGTCCTTAATGCGCGCCTACGCGCTGGCGAGGTCGACCCCAAACTCCCGAGCCTGGTTGGACTGCTGGGAAAGCTCCTCCTTGGCCTTCTGCGCCTCCTCAATGGCCCGTGCCGCCTCGGCTCGAGCAGCGTCGGCGTCCTCCCTTGCCTTCCTCGCCCCCTCCTCAGCCGTAGCCGCCACCACCCCTTGGGCAGACTGACCGGCCTCGAGTAGACCGCCGTCGTGAATCCCATGAAGGACGTACGACTTGAGGCTTGAGCGTCTCCTCGCGAGCTGAAAGCAAGGCGGCAAAGTGAGTCGAATAGAAGAAAGAGAGAAGCGGGCAAAACACTAACGCACCGAGAGCATCCGGCTCATGTCCTCGGTGATGACGCCGGTAGCTATGGACATGGCCTGCGCCGAGTGCTCACATTTGTGGAGCGCCCACTGCGGTTGGATCAGATGACCGCCGACGCAGATCCTCTAGCCCTCGAAGCCTGTCGGATGTCGAGCGCGGCCCTTCCGGCCGATGTAGTCGCCACGCGAGTATGTGAAGCGATCGAGGGGAGAAGCTTTGATGATGATCAAGTCAACCTCTTCCCCATGCGCCCAGACGCCGATCTTCTCGGCAGGGTTCGTCCCCTCGAGGCTCCTTTCTTATTTGATTTTTCTTTCTTTCTCGCTCTATGCTTTTTGCGAGACGTATCTTTGCGGGACATCCACGACCACGGGGAGTCACTACCCCGGTGAAGGAGGACGCACCCGACCGCGAGGTGAGACGCCTCTACTCTTACAAAAAGCACTCAAAGAAACCTCTCGAAAAAGGAGAAGAAGGCGCAAAGGCGGCCGCGCCGGTCCGAGGCGATGCGCGGGTAGGGCTGCGTCGGCTCGAGGAGGAGCATAAGGAGAAAGGGGAGGAGGAGGTGAGCTCCATGGTCACCGAGCGGCCGGTGGTCGACGAGGAGATGCTGGAGGCGAGCCAAGTGCCGGATTCCCGGCCAGGGCAGGCGTCGACTCCACCTCGAGATATGGTGCTCGACCCTCTCGTGGGGCAGCAAGACGAGGTGCCGCCGGCGCAGCCCGTCGAGCAGGTGGAGGCCCATGTTGCGGCTCAGGAGGAATCGCAGGAGGAGCATCCCTCCGCCGCGCGGGAGAAGGCGCAGGAGGAGCAACCTGCCGCCGCGCGGGAGGAGGAGGAGCGCGTTGACGCGCAAGGGGAGATGTCGCCGCCTCAGGAACTCCCCTTGGTGGTGTATCAAGCGCCGTCTCAGCCGTAGCAACCGGGGGAGGTGCACGTGCCTCGCCTCGTGCCCGACTCGACGACGGGTGAGGCGGAGTACATCAACATGTCTCGCGGAGGCGGGGGTGACGCCCGACCCGATTTCATTAAGCGAAGACTCGCTTCCCTCCGCGAGAAAATCCCCGAACCCCAACCCCACCCCATACACGGAGGCCAAGGGACCCTGTAGGGGACACAGGCCGGCCCTCACGTGCTTTGGACGGTGGGATCGGCGAGGGGATTTTTTTAACCCCAGAGCCTGAAATCCGCTCCCACCGGGAGTCGAACCCAGGACCTCTGGGGAGGTGCCTCCAGGGCTGCTGGACTAGCCAGAAGAACCCAACCCCTTTGGCACATCAACATGTCCCATGCTGAACACTGGGAGGAGGCGCAGAGGAGGAGCATGGCGGGCACGGTGATCGACCGCCATATGCGAGCGCTCGGTCTTGAGCCCGCCATCAACGAGGCCACCGAGTCGGGGATCTTGGAGAGGAGGCGAATAGAGGCACTGGCGCTCGCCCAGGGAGCGTCGACGTCGACAGGCCAACATGAAGTCATGCCCACGCCGGCCGACCGTATGGTGGAGGCGGGCGCCGACCTGGCGGAAGTGCGGAGGGTCCACGACGCCGTCGCCCAGAGCATGCAGGAGCCGTACCCGCTGTGGGTCCACGACGCCGTCGCCCAGAGCTCCTGCGGTCGTGATGAACGACCAGTACGAGCTCCGGGTTAACACGGAGTCCGAGGAGCACCGACGGTGGCTCGAGACCTCCCTGCGGGTTGCGCTGAAGGTTGTCTCCGAGGACATGCCCCGGCTGTCCGCCGTAAGTCGTCTCGAGCCCGGCCTTTTTTCTTGTCTTTCCTGAATTGTCGCAGTTGTTATTCTGATTTTTTCTTCTCATGGTTCAGTCGGTGCAGAGCAAATCTTACGCCAAGTCCGTCCACCTCCACGCTATCCATGAGAGCGAGGAGGAGATTCGACGGCTTGTGCGTCTGGGCCACAACGCCGAGGTGGAGCAATACCGAGCCGCCCGGCTTCTTCGAGAGGCCAACGCCGCGCTGGCCGCCCCCGAGGACGACGCCCAGACGGCGAGGGACGAGCTGGCTCGAGCCGAGTGGGAGGCCGAGACGGCTCGAAAGGAGATCGAGTTGCCGGGGAGATTGCCGCGGAGCTCAAGGAGGCCGCGGCGACGGCGACCGCGGGCCTTAACTCCAAGACCCGGCTTATCGAGTAGCTCGAGAAGGAGAAGACCGCCGCCGCCACCTATATTCAAGATCTGCAGACGGCCGCCACGCATGAGGCTGCTGTGAAAGAGTCTCTCACGAGCGCGCTCGAGGCGGAGAAGAAGCGGGCGGGCGACTTCCAGATGGAGGCAGTCAATCTCCGCCAAACGGTGGCGGAGAAAGAACGCGCCATCCAAGCCGCCGGCAAGGTCCTCGAGGAGATGCGAGTGGAGAAGGTCGACCTCAGCCGCGCGTTTAAAGGGAAGCAGGCCGAGCTCTCGAGCGCACTCGATCGTGAGCAAAGGCTGTCGACCCGCTGCACCGGTGCGTACTCGAGCAGCCTATCTAGTCCTATGTTTGTTGATTTTGCTCGGCGTTCGAGCGCCTAACTTTTGTCGTTCTTTCTCAGCTAGCGAGGCTGATCTGGCAACGGTGCGCGAGGACGCCAGGTCGTGCCACGAGATGCTCGATGGCGAGATATCGGCTAAGGCTCGGATTACTGGCGCCATCGACCTCAGCGCTAGCTAGGGTTTCGTGCCCGTCGTGGACGTCGAGGGGCCGGACGCCGGTCGGGGCTACGCCAGCCGGGTCGTTGAGTTCGGCGCTTCTCTGCGGGACCGTCTCCGCGGAGCTCTTCGTTTCGCCGTGCGACGGGGCCTCGCCATCTTCTACTCCGGCTTCGACCTCATGAGGGTGGAAGTCCAAGCCGGGATGGAAGCTGTCTCCGGCGGCTTTGTCTTCGCCGAGGGAGAGCAGGAGGGGGCCATGAAACCGCGGCACGAGCAGCTTCTTGTTGACGCCGAGGATCCGGAGAGCGGCTAGCCCGAGCTTCGAGCCTTTTGTCCTCCCCATTGATGCGTGATGACCTTTGCCGGCCTGCGAGCCGAGATTTGGGCGAGAGGGCCCTTGTAAGAAAATACTTGGTCGTGAAGTGGCCCGCGTGCCCTTGAAACACTACGTTTATCCAACTTGTTTTGGTTTTTCTCTGTGCTCTAAGCTATCTTTTATCCTTTGCCTGGATTTGCTTCTTTTTCGCTAAGTGTGAGCATCGCGCTTCGACCACCATAGCTCGGAAGCGTAGGAAGCCTTGTGCTCGATTGTCCCGGCTCTGGGGGTTCGAGACGACGCTCGTACTTAGTTTTTCGAGAAAGCTCGAGGCTGGAAGGAAAAAGAGTGTGTCGAGCATTTTTCGAAAAAACTAGAAGTATTTTTCGAGGATTCCAGGGGGGTCCCCCCCTGGTCTAGCCCCCGAGGGGGGCTTGACTCTGTGGAGACAGAGTCGAGCCCACCTTGCATATGAACGAAAAAATAGGAAACTAACTTGTAGAGCCTTTATTCATTCATACTAGCGGTACATTATACGGGAAAATGTACAAGGCATCGAGGCCTAAGGGAAAAAGCGACGTAGCGGTTCGATGTTCCACGTGTTGGTGAAGATCGAGCCATCTTCATCAGCCAACTTGTAGGTCCCTGGTTTCAACACCTCGACCACGATGAATGGGCCTTCCCAAGGTGGAGTGAGCTTGTGGCGCCCTTTGTTGTCTTGGCGTCAACGGAGCACGAGGTCGCCGACCTCGAAGTCTCTTTTGCGCACGTTCTTCTCGTGGCATTGTCGCAACTTTTGCTGATAGCGCGCGGAATGTAGGAGCACCATGTCTCGAGTCTCGTCGACCTGGTTGACGGCGTTAGCTAGCATTTCCACATTGGTTTGCTCATTGTAGGCCTTGAGTCGGGGGGACCCATACTCGAGGTCGGTGGGGAGGACGGCCTCCGATCCATAGACTAGTAAAACGGAGTAAACCCAGTGGCTCGACTCTCGGTTGTCCGCAGGCTCCATAGAACCGATGGGAGCTCGGCCGCCCACTTTTTGCCGTGCTTGTTGAGGTGGTCGAAGATCCTCGACTTCAACCCTTGCAGGATCATGCCGTTGGCACGTTCGACTTGGCCATTGGTTCAAGGATGGGCGGCGCGGACCAATTCACGCGGATGTGGTGTCGATCGCAAAAGTCCAGGAACTTTTTGCCCGTGAACTGAGTGCCGTTGTCTGTGATGATGACATTAGGGACTCCAAAGCGGTGGATGATGTCGGTGAAGAACTCGACCGCTCACTCCGAGCGGATGTTAGTGATGGGCTTGGCCTCGATCCACTTGGTAAATTTATCAATGGCAACGAGCAAGTGGGTGTAGCCTCCGTCGTTTTCTTGAGGGGTCCAACCGGGTCGAGCCCCCGCACCGCAAATGGCCATGTGAGGGGGATCATCTGGAGCGCATGCGCTAGAAGGTGGGTTTGTTTCGCGTAAAACTGGCATCCTTCACACGCTCGGACGAGCTTGATGGCGTCTGCTGTCTCGGTCGGCCAATAGAAGCCTCGACGGAAGGCATTTCCGACGAGGGTCCTTGGCGCAGCGTGGTTGCTACAAGCCCCTGAGTGCATGTCCTTGAGCAACTTCCTGCCCTCCTGGATCGAGATGCATCGTTGGAGTATGCCAGTCGGGCTGCGGCGGTAGAGCTCCTTGTCATCTCCGTAGAGGACGTAGGTTTTGGCTCGAGGGTCCAGTCGCCTTGCTTCTGTTTGGTCCTCAGGCAATTCCCCTCGAATCAGGTATTCGAGGAAGGGCACACGCCAATCCGTTGGTGGGCTCGAAGGCCCATCGATCTCCATGACCTCAGCTCCGGTCGAGGGGGGCTCGGTCGTAGGAGTGGGCTCGACAGCCGGTTCGAGATGACGCGATCTTGGCAAGCTCGTCAGCGGCTTCATTGAAGTGCCAACTTGCACAGCTCATTGCAGTATGCTTCCATCTTTTCATCATGGCAGCTCGAGGCCTTCATTACTTGGTCAATGATGAGCTGGGGGTTGCCTCGAGCGTCGAGGCATCGAACCCCGAGCTCGATTGCAATACGCAACCCGGTCACGAGCGCTTCATACTCTGCCATGTTATTGCAGGCCGCGAAGTGGATTCGGACCACGAAGCGCATGTGTACTCCGAGGTGTGAAATAAAGAGTAGGCCCGCGCCCACTCCCGTTTTCATGAGTGATCCGTTGAAATACATGGTCCATAGCTCGGCTTGGATTTGCGCTGGGGGGAGCCGGACGTCGGTCCACTCGGCGACAAAATCAGCCAACACTTGGGATTTGATGGCCTTTCGTGGCGCGTACGTGATAGTCTCGCCCATGAGCTCCCGATTTTGAATGATCTCCCCGAGCGGGAATGACGACACGACTGTCACCGGGTGGCTAAGTAAATAGTGTTGGAGTTTTTGACGCGTGAGCACGATCGAGTAGAGTTGCTTTTGGATTTAAGGGTATCGGACTTTGGCATCCGAGAGCACCTCCCTGACAAAATAAACCGGCCGTTGGACGGGGAGCGCGTGCCCCTCTTCCTGCCTCTCGACCACTATGACCGCGCTGACCAACTGAGTGGTAGCGGCAATGTAGAGGAGGAGTGGCTCGGCTGGTTTGTCGGGTTGAGCTGGACTAGGTGGCACGAGCACGGGAGGGGAGGTGAGCATCATCTTCAGCCTCGAGAAGGCTTCGTCCGCCTCGGGCGTCCAAGTAAAGTGCTCGGATTTTTTGAGGAGTCGGTACAACAGCAGGGCTTTCTCTCCCAGACGCGAGATGAATCGACTGAGGGCGGCCAAACACCCTGTGATCTTCTGCACCCCCTTCGGGTCTCGAATCGGCCCCGTTCTCATGACGGCCGTGACTTTCTTGGGATTGGCCTCGATTCCGAGCTGGGAGACGAGGTAACCTAGCAACATGCCTCGAGGCACGCCGAAGACACACTTTTTGGCACCCAAACGTTAATTTGAGGTCCTCGACAAGGTTTTCTACCTTTCGCGTCTTGACGATGATATCATCGACGTACGCCTCGACCGTTTCCCCTATGTGTTTGCCAAAGACATGAAGCATGCAGCGCTGATCTGTCGCCCCGGCGTTTCGAAGGCCGAAGGGCATCGTGACGTAACAATACATGCCTACCGGGGTGATGAATGAAGTCGCGAGGGGGTGTCACACCAACAAGTGAATGCCCTATACGTCCAGTGGGGGGGGGAGGAGTTTTGTATTATCTTGCACCGAAGTGCTTGTACTGGGGCGTGTAAGTCCTGAGACTTAGTGTTTTTGCGAGTGAACGTGTGTGTGAACCTGCCCCAAACTAGGCCCTGGCGTCCCCTTTTATAGGCCAAGGGGAGCCTCAGGATCACATGGTAGCTGGGGCGGTCATAAGTGTGACGTCGAGGCATGGGCGTCGGGTCGTGTCGCTGGAACTGTAGGTGCCCTCTTCGGTCCTGTTCGAGCCTGTGGATGCATGCTTTGGTCCAGTTCGAGCCTGTAGCAGCATGGTTGATGATGGCCTGACAGTCCTCCCCTGACGTGGGCTGGCGTAGCCGAGGAGTGGGTGATGATGATCCGCTCGTCCTTCCTGACGTGGGCTGGCGTGTCGAGGTATGGCACGGGAGTGCGCGAGCGTATCTCCCCGGGAATCCCGTCGTGAGCCGCTGTCGAGGTGGGATGGACGGGTCATCGCCTATGCCGTACCTGAGCCGCATCAGTCATCATTCCTCGAGCGGTGGAAGACTACTTCGAGAGGCAGGTGGCCCAAGCAACGGGACTGAGCTGAGGGCTTTGTGGTACGGTGAGTTGACGATTGCGTTCTGATGGGGTGCCGTACGCGGCATAGTGCGCGGCGTGGCGGCACACCCGAATCCCGCGTATGGGTGGCGAAACAGTGGAAATGACCGGCGTACTCTCCACTGTTATGAGCCCTGTAGCCATGGGGTTAGGCGGGGCAGGTGTACTTCCCACTGTTTCGAGCCCTGTAGCCACGTGGGTATCCAAGGAAAGTGATCTTGGAATGCAGGCTCGAGTGGTCGTTCGCTCGAGCAGTTTCCGTCACCGTCTCGAGCGGTCGTTCGCTCGAGCAGTGTCCATCACTGTCTCGAGCGGTCGTTCGCTCGAGCAGTTTCCATCACTGTCTCGAGCGGAAGACCGGGCATACCTCGAGACGGCTGGCTTTGTTGTTTAGTCGTGGGCCTGGCCGGCCCAAGGTGATGCCTGGAGGTGAACAGGGATTCCCTTTAGTGATATTTGGGGTTTAGGGGAGAGCAAAGCAGGATTTGCTTACTTCTAAACCCTCAGATCTGAGACCCCCTAATCTAGGTACCCGACACGTCACAACAAAAAAGAAAAGAGCATTCCAGTATATGAATAAAAGGAAAAGGATACATATTGTTCATTCATTACAACATGAGAAAGATGAGAACAAAAGCTCGCTCACCGTGAACATTGCCATGAACACCATCAGCTGCAGCAGCTGGAGCAGCAAAATCACAGAGAAGAGGGTGCCCGATCAGAGGACGTCGAGAGAATGGCTTCTCAGCACCATATACACTAGGGACGCCTCGAACCCTAATCTCATTCGGGATAATACAACTCAGCCATCCCACTTAATACTAAAATCCACCAACGCGTCTATTACTCAGTGGACGCCTTTAACCCTAATCTCTGTCGGCATAATACAACTCAGTCATCGCTTTCGTTACTAAAATCCTCCAACACATTTGATACTCAAGGGACTCCATTAACCCTAATCTCAGTCGGCATAATACAACTCAGTCACCGCTTTTGTTACTAAAATCCTCCAACGCTTCTGATACTCAAGGGACGCATTTAACCCTAATCTCAGTCAGCATAATACAACTGAGCCATCACTTTTGTTACTAAAATCCACCAACGCTTCTATTACTCAGGGGACGCCTAAAACCCTAATCTTAGTCCGTATAATACAACTCAGTCATCGCTTTTCTTACTAAAATCCTCCCGAGGCCCTAGGGGTGTGAGTAGGACTCCCCTAGGGGCTGAATTTTGTGTTTTTTGAGGAGTACGAGTTAATTGGACCTGTTGGGGGGTTAACTCAATCCGTCGAGCCCCCGAGCGTTTTCGACCCTCATTCGTCGAGGGGTGCCGTACGTAGTCGAGTCCCTGAGCCTTATGCAGCTGGAGCCCTGCTATCTCGTAGCGTCCTATGTGAACGGGTCTCGAGAGTTCGTTCTCGAGCCTGGGCTCGTGTGGCCCCGCTTGGACGCCCCTGACTGAGGTGCTCGAGGGCAACTGTTCGACTCGTCGTGTCAATCCAATCGAGGCTGGGTGGTGGGACCAGTGTCGCAGTCATTCTTCTCGTGGAAGGGAACCGCCTGTTCGACTCGTCGTGTCAATCCCGTCGTCCAGGGGAATCCGCCCGTTAGGGCGCCCCTTTTGAGGCGGAAAGCTAGAACGGCGCGGTAGTGGTGGGGCCGTGCGATGTTGGTCCCAGTGTGGCTCGACACCGAGGAACCCCTCACACACTGCGGCGTAGACGGCGGCGTGGGAAATCGAGTTTGGGTAGAATTGGTGGAGCTCCACCCCGAAGAAATCGGGCAACGCCCTCATGAACTAGCTCGGGGGCATCCCGAGTCCGTTCTGATGGAACTTGACGAAGCTGACGAAGTAACCCTCCGGCGGGTTGGGCTCCTGGTGGTCTGTGTCGGGCACCCTCCACTCCAGCAGCCCCGGGAGCAGAAGCCCTCCCTCAACTAACCCCTCGAGCGTCGCCATCGTCACGCCCGTTACCAGCCACTGTCGGGGCTACTGTCGGGGACTATATTTAGGGTGGTCATTAACGTGGGTGACGGGATGAATAGAACCATCATTGTCTTAATTCACTTAAAATGCCAACTCAGGTTCACCTCTAGCCACATCGAGGGATTTCAATTTAACTAGTGTCATCGAGGGGTTAACTGTGAGTCATCGAGCCCCTGGATATTTCGACTCTCTTTCGCCGAGGGGTGCCGTGCGTAGTCGAGCCCCCGAGCCTCGACTGGTAGGTTGAAGAGTGAGCGAGCCTCGACGTCCTAGGTGAGCTGGTGACGGGAAAATCCAAGTGGGTCCCATCTCACTTCGAGGAGAAACGAGTCGTGGCTCGGAAGCACCCTCATTAGATTATTGTACACACACTTGTTTGATGGAAGTCGGCGGCTCGATGCCTACCGTCGACGGTATCCCGCAGCTATTTTGTATTTTGCCTTGGACGCGCCCCTGGGGATCTCGAGAAGAGAGAGGTGGTTGCCGTACCTCGGAAGTGTGGGCAAGCCCCCGGCTCGACTCTCCCTGACCTTCGAGGTCTCGAGACGTTCTTCTCTTAGCAACTTAGCAACTTAATGCCCAGATATTAAAAAAATTTAAGGCCCCTCGAGCAACGGCACCACAAGTGTTGTCAAAAAAGTAAACTGTTACATGGGCCCTCTCGCCCAGATTTGCCACGCAGGGCTTAAGCTTCCTCGCCACCGCCACCGTTGCCGCCGGCGTCCTCACCATCATCGCCTTCAACCTCGAGCCTGGCGCCGTCTCCGTCCTGCGGATGAAGTTCAAGGAGGACCGCGCCTTGTTCTTCATCGTCCGCCAGAGGAAGGACCTCGCCCTCGAACTTCATCGCCAGGAGCGTGCCGGGTCCTTCGGCGGCGTCGATCAACGCCCAGTGCGTCACCCTGTTGTCTTCCGCGGACTTGTACTTGTCGACGATGAAGCCCGAGGAGACGACGTCCAGGCTGTATTCGTACCCGGAGCGCACGACCGCCAGGGCTCGCTTCACACCGATATGTAGTGCTTCCCGGACGCGGTCCCACATGGAACTCGCAAGGTAGTACAACCGCTCGATGAGAGCAGCGCCACGCACATCCCCCTCGGCCTCCTCGAACTCTTCAATCTCCCAGGCGTCGCAGAGGTCGGTGATGGCACGACGGAGTCGCGTGGTTAGCGCGGTCTCAGCGTCGAGAGCCCGCTGAAGAGCCTTGGCGCTCGTCTGGGCGGTGAGCAGGTCCATCCCGAGGTCTGCAAGACATCACCAAACATCAATCAGGGCGGGGACAATAACCTAAACGCCAGAACAAATGAACTTACTGGCGTAGTAGGTCTCGAGGGCCGTCTGCGCGTCCTTGGCCACGTCACACTCCTTCGCGGCGGCATCACGATTCTTGCAGGCATTGTTGAGCTCAAGCTCGACCTTCTTGAGGGACTCGGACAGATCCGAGTTTTTGACCCTTAGGTCCTCGATCACCTTCCCGGCGGCGAGGATGGCCTCTTCCTTTTCCTGAATGGTGATGCAAGAAGGCACCCAAGAGATTTTATCCTGGTTTGGGCCGAGAATGCCCTACGTCCAGCAGAGGGGTGCCTTGTTGCTAGGGCAAACGTGATGATAACGTCGAGGTGCTGACGGTCGGCTTGGTCACCCTCGACTGTAGCGGCATCGTCGACGTACGACGTGTCTTGTAGAGGCATGGGCGGTGACCGGCGTCCATCCTTCTCCTGGAACTCCGGCATATGGTCGTTGAGGTATTGGCGTAGATCACGTCGTCGACACCCGAGCCGTGGCGATGTGCGTGATGATGACGTGCTCGTCCTTACCTGACGTGGGCTGTCACTCTGAGCATCGTGCGCTTCCCTGTGGCCATCATTCCCTGGGCGGTAATTACCCTTTTCGACGGGTAGGTGGGTCAAATATACGATGCGACTGAACCACGGTGAACGTGGGTCTAATATACAGTGAATGCGTTTCGATGGTGTGCCGTACGGGGCACAGTGCTCGGCGTGGAGGAGCAGTGCGATTTGACCCGCCCGAAATCGGGGCACGGGTGGTAAAGTAAGGAGTGACTAGGGTACTTCTTACTATTACCGCTGTTGTAGCCATGTGGTTACGCGGGCAGGTGTACTTTAGACTGTGCTCGAGCCCTATAGCCACAACGGTAGATGAAAAGATGTTTTTTCGAGGGGACGGGAGGTCTTGCATCGAAACGGTCTGAGCCTGTTCGTGGGCCGGTCCTGTACGGCTCGAATTGAGTGTGGTTGGATGTTCCCTCTAATTAGAGAATTATGGGAAGTCAATGATGGTTCCGTTCATCTCATCACCCAGGTTAATGAACCCTATAATTATAGTCCTCGACATTTGCCCCCAAGCCCTTGTATGAGTGGAAGACTCATATAAGGTGTCACTATCCGGGCTCGAGGGGTTCATTAACATGAAGTGGAGTTGAAGTACCTTGGTAGTAGGTGACCTCCATCGAAGGTTTCCTCCTTATCTCTCCGTGGGGGTACGCTCGCGCATCCCCCGCGGGGGTAGACCCCGAGGCCCTAGGGGTGTGAGTAGGACTCCCCTAGGGGCTGAATTTTGTGTTTTGTGAGGAGTACGAGTTAATTTGACTTGTAGTGCCCTGTTGGGGGGGGGTTAACTCAAGCCATCGAGCCCCCAAGCGTTTTCGACCCTCATTCGTCGAGGGGTGTCGTACGTAGTCGAGCCCCTGAGCCTTGTGCAACTGGAGCCCTGCTATCTCGTAGCGTCCTTCCCATGGATCATTACGCTTGGATTGTGGAGCGAACAACTTCGAGCTATCCACGGTTTGAACGAGCCTCGACGTCCTATGTGAGCTGGTAACCGGAAGATGTCCAAGTGGGGGCTCACCTCCCCTCGAGGTGAGGCGACTAGCGGCTCCGAAGCGCCCTCATTATTGCATCATACAATGCAGCCTCGGTACCGGCTTCATTCGTAAAAAGCCGGCGGCTCGACGCCTCCCGACAACGGGATCCCGTAGCTGCTCGGTATTCGCCTTGGACGAATCTTTAGGGGTCTCGAGAGTTCGTTCTTGAGCCTGGGCACGTGTGGCCCCCCTTGGACGCCCCTGACTCAGGTGCTCGAGGGAGGCTGTTTGACTCATCGTGTCAATCCCATCGAGGCTGGGTGGTGGGACCAGTGTCGCAGTCATTCTTCTCGTGGAAGGGAACCGCCTGTTCGACTCGTCGTGTCAATCCGGTCGTCCAGGGGAATCCTCCCGTTAGGGCGCCCCTTTTGAGGTGGAAAGCTGGAATGGCGCGGTGGTGGTGGACCCGTGCATTGGTTGGGTGCCCGATGTTTGTGACACGTGTGCCTGTAGCTGAAATCGAGGTGGCAGTTGGATCGAGCCATTGTCGTGACCCGTGCCGGTCGTCATCGACGACGTGCTGCCGTGGCCGGAGTCGGAGGTGACTGCAGCGATGCTCGAGGGGCTCGTGGAGGTGGGTCTTCTTCTCGCCAAACTGCCGGAGGGGCCGGCAGAGTTGTCGTCGATCGCTCGACGGGCGCGCTCGGCGACTGTCTCGGGGTCGAGCTCCTCGAGCATCATCCGACTCCTACAAAGCACGTCGAGGCCAGCATCCGGCCTCATCTGGTCCAGGCGTAGTGGACGTTCCATTAGCGGGAGCACCCGCCGCTTGTGGAACTCCCCGATGACGTGGTCTGCGGTGAACGGGGTCTGTACCACCTTCATGTCACGGAGCATTGCGAGAGCGTCGAGGAGGGGGTCAAGGTGCTTCTTCTCCCTCTTCAGGGCGCCGTACACCTAGTTGTACTTCGGCGCGGTGACGACCCGGTTGGTGAACTCGGGGAGCAAGCCCCTCGTTCCGCAGTTAGAACCATTGCGAGTCCAACCCGGCATTGTTGGAGCACAACTCGACGCCACTGCGGCTCGACGCCGAGGAAGAGGTGCCACTGCGGCTCGACGCTGAGGAACCCGAGTTTGGGGAAATCTAGTTTCAGGAAGCGCCGCCCATCCGTCACGGCGTGGGCGTAGACGGCGGCGTGGGAAATCGAGTTTGGGGAGAAGTGGTGGAGCTCCACCCCGAAGAAATCGGCAGCGCCCTCATGAACCGACTCTGGCGCATCCCGAGTGCGTTCTGATGGAAGTTGACGAAGCTGACAACGTAACCCTTCGGCGGGTTGGGCTCCCGGTGGTCGGTGTCGGGCACCCTCCTCTCCGGCGGCCCCTCCTGCGGATTGGGGAGGAGAAGCCCTCCCTCAACTAACCCCTCGAGCATCGCCATCGTCACACTCGACTCCGGTATCTGTCGGGGCCTACTGTCGGGGACTATATTTAGGGTGGTCATTAATCTGGGTGACGCATGAACAGAACCATCATTGTCTTAATTCAGTTCTCACTTAAAAGGCCAACTTAAGGTCACCTCTAACCACATCGAGGGATTTGAATTTAACTAGAGTCATCGAGGGTTTAACTAAGAGTCATCGAGCCCCTGGATATTTCGACCCTCTTTCGAGGAGGGGTGCCGTTCGTAGTCGAGCCACCGAGGCTCGACTGGTAGGGTGAAGAGCGTCGTGCTACCCACGATTGAGCGAGCCTCGACGTCCTAGGTGAGCTAGTGACGGGAAAATCCAAGTGGGTCCCGTCTCACTTCGAGGTGACACGAGTCGTGGCTTGGAAGCACCGTCATTAGAGCATTGTACACACACTCGTTTGATGCAAGTCGGCGGCTCGATGCCTCCCGTCGACGGGATCCCACAGCTATTTTGTATTTTGCCTTGGACGCGCCCCTGGGGATCTCGAGAAGAGAGTGGTGGTTGCCGTAGCTCGGAAGCGTGGGCAAGGCCGCGGCACGACGATCCCTGAACTTCGAGGTCTCGAGACGTTCTTCTATTAGGAACGAATTCGAGGCGTGAGAAGTAAAAAAGTTAAAAGCTCAAGCAAAGATACTAAAAACTTAGCAACTTAATGCCCAGATACTAAAAAAATAAGGCTCCTCGAGCCACGGCACCCCAAGTGTTGTCAAAAAAGTAAACCGTTACATGGGCCCTCTCGCCCAGATTTGCCACGCAGGGCTTAAGCTTCCTCGCCACCGCCACCGTTGCCGCCGGCGTCCTCACCATCGTCGCCCTCAACCTCGAGCCCGGCGCGGTCTCCATCCTGCGGATGAAGTTCGAGGTGGAGCGCGCCTTGTTCTTCATCGTCCGCCAGAGGAAGGACCTCGCCCTTGAACTTCGTCGCCAGGAAGAGGTCATAAGATATGTCTCTGAAAAGATGGTTATAAGATATGTAAAATTGTTCTGTTATGCAGAAGGGGAGGTTTTGTTATGATTAGATCAGAGCACAAAAATTTCCAACTGCAATAATGTCTTTTTCTTGCAAGAGCTGACCGAGTCCTCCGGATTAGATGACCCATGGTGAACAGCGCGATGCCGGGACGCCTGGGGCCCTGTTTCCTTTGGATAGCGACCGCTGGTGCACTCTGTGTTGTTTGAGCGTGATCGTTAACACGTATCGAGTGAAACCAGTGATGGTGCGTTCTTGGCTTGCTTCGTGTTTGAAAAAAGAAAATTTTTGTGACGCTGGTTTTGTTGAAAATATAGGATTTTGAGACGAATGATGGCTCATGTGATAAAAAATTAATGAAGAAAACGAAATACTTATCTGTTGTCAGTTCGAGTCGTGTCGCTTATCGCGTGCGGGATGAAAATATTCTGCTACTGACGTATTGGTGTATCAGCAACTGAGTTGTCACGTCTGCTCAGAACGCAATTTGGACTCTGGTTGGGTCAAAGCTTTCTGTGGTGGTGGGACTAAGGTGTCAGTGACTCAAAATCGCTCCACCTTCTTTGCAGCGAAAAACGACGAACGCGGGGGGTTCCCGATGCGAGGGGAGCGTATAAATGTGGATTGCATTAGTGGGGCAGTTCCATCACTTCGTGCTCTTGGGAAACGGGAAGGCCGCAGGGTTTTGATTACCCACGATCCCGTCAGTTGCCTTCTCGAATCCTCCGTTTTGCTATAAATTGTCACCTGCGCCGTGAGCTCTCAACTCGCAGCGCATCTTCTGTTCTAATTCTTCCCCTGTTCTGCTCCACCCAGAACCCAGGGTTTTTTCTCCGCTTAATCTGCTCGCCGCCGCTGTGATGGATCGCCGCGCCAGAAAGCGCCCGCTGGAGGAGGAGGATTCTGTGAACAACCCTCGGGAGGTGAGGCCACGGAGGTAAGCTTTATTGGGGTTTTTTCTTTGATTGATCTTTGAGTTTTTCTTCCTTGATATTGATCGTGGTTGTTTCGTTCGTTGTAGGTATACCCTCCTCACGGTGGGAGGAGCGCCCGGTACTTCCGTCGCAGGTGCCGCCGGGGCGGCGAGGAGGTCAGAGATGCCGGAGGTCGTCGCTGCAGCAGCGGCAGCGTCCGAGCAGGTGGCTCCGGTTGTGGAGGTCGGGGGCGCTGCTGCACCGGTCGAAGAGGCTCCTGGTGCGGCGGTGGAGGCGGCGGCGGCTGACAGTGGCTCGTCGCCGCGTTCGCTGAGCACCGGCTCGGTGAACTCCTTGGCATCGGCACTTGACCGATGCCGGGCGGAGCTGCAGGGCGTCAGGGATCTTTACTCTGACGCCACCAGGAGGCTTGGGCAGGCGGAGCAGGACAGGGACCAGTTCCTGAAAGCACTCTCCTCCGCGCAGGAGGAGCTGGAGGCGGAGAAGAAGAGGTCCGCCGACTTCGACGCCGACGCCAATGCCGCCGTCAATGAGGCGGCTGCCGAAAGGCTGGCCCGGCGGGTCCAGGTGGACGCGTTGCTTCGGTAACGCGAGGCAGCCGACAGGAGGGTCGGCGGTGAGCTATCATATTCTTGCTCGTTTTACCCCCTGTTTTTCCATTCAGAGTTTAGTGTCTGATTTTGATCTGCTTATTTTTGCAGAATTGACCCTGCAGCTGGAGCAGCTGCAGGAGGCCGGCCATGCCGCGGCGGACGCGGTGAACGCCCAAGCTGGCGATGTGGCGGCGAGGCTGGCGGCCATCCCCGCCCAGGTGGCAGCGGTGGCGACCCATGGCGTGCGTCATGGTGCAGCTGCCGCCTATGCGACCGTCAATGCCATCGTTGGTGTTGACGTGCGCGGCCAAGACTTGGCAGCGGCGGCGCAGGATGCCGTGGAGGGCGGCGCCGTCGAGTTCACCGGGCGGCGGAGGCCGTTGTTGCTGCTACTCCTGCCGATATTGTTGTCGGCAAGTTATTCGGGGAAGACTAGATTGCTTTAGACGCAATCAGTCCCCTGTTTGTAAAAAAATTTCCTATAATTTGAATAAAAGGATGGATCTTTTGGTTGAGATATAATCTGTGTTGGAATCCATCGAGGTTCCTTTGTGATCTCTTTGTCTTGATCCGTTTATCATTGTGCCGTGTTAGGCCGTAGATAGGATTTTAAGTTTGCAACTTTTTCATTCTTTGTGCCAGAATACGTTAATGTCGTATTGTGTCTTATTGAGGGATAATTTTCCTTTTGGAAGGAAAAGATAAATTCGTATGCTCAAACATTTGACACAATATTTGACTTCTTATTTATTGTAAGATAATACACATTAGACTGTTTTGTCATCGGAAGAGGTCCCAGTGCGGCTCGACGCCGAGGAACCCCTCACACACCGCGGCGTAGACGGCGGCATGGGAAATCGAGTTTGGGGAGAAGTGGTGGAGCTCCACCCCGAAGAAATCGGGCAAGGGAGTCATTTAGATGTCTGTCTATTAAAATTAGATAAAATAATAAGTTGAGTGTCTTATAGCATATTGACAAGGAATTATAATGTGTTCTGGCAAAGACAGTTTTTTGGATGGTCTGTGGCAAAAGCCACCCTTAAACAGTGTCTCCTATCAAATTTTGCCCGCACGAAAAGAGAAAGGATAAGGCAAGGGAGTCATTTATATGTCTGTCTATTAAAATTAGATAAGGTAATAAGTTGAGTGTCTTATAGCATATTGACAAGGAATTATAGGGTGTTCTGGCAAAGACACTTTTTTTTTGGATGGTCTGTGGCAAAAGCCAACCTTTAACAGTGTCTCCTGGCAAATTTGGCCTTTTCTGACAACGGGGTAGCCCCGCACTTAATGCGGCAATTTAACCGCACCCTTAAATCCCGGGGAAATCTTATCGCCGCCTGCCGTTCCCACTTAACCGCTGCAATCGTCCCACAAATTACGGTAAGTAATCTAAATGTTCAAATTTACCTCACTTCCATCCACGCCAAGGAATACTAGGCCGTGGGCCCACGCAACGGCTCGAGGATACGAAAGGTAGCTCCCGAAGAGGGGATCTAGGAGGCAGTTGGGCGGCCGTAGTAAATACGGTTTCCCCACTCTTGCCTATAAATGTAGGGGGGTAGGGTTGCCCATTCCCCACTCTTGCCATCGTCTTTCCCACTCTGTCACTGCTGCGCTGAGAGCCATCGACCTCGACTCGCCAGAGAGAGAGAGAGATTGGGAACCTTCCCGGTCGCCCATCCGCCGAAGCAATTCGCGGCGCCGCCGCCATGACGCCGCCGTCGGTGATGCTTGCGCCTGAGGAGTGGGCTCCGTCGACCGTGACGACGGCCAGGTTGGCGGATCTGGTGGATGAGGGGCTACTCCGCCCCATTACCGACCCGAATCGGCCGGAGTGGAGGGTGCCGCCGCGGGAGGATCGGTCGCCGAATCCGCCGGAGGGGTATGTGGTGAGCTTCCCCATGTACCACCGTCTTGGGCTCGGGTCGCCGCCGAGCCGGTTCATGCGGGCGCTACTCCACCACTACAAGATCGAGCTTCACCACCTTACCCCCAACAGCATCTCCAACGCCGCAATCTTTGCGGCGGTTTGTGAGGGGAATTTTGGGATGGAGCCGCACTGGGAGCTGTGGCTCCATCTCTTCAAGGCGGAGCTCATCTCCCACTCGGTGGAGATGAGGATCGTTCGCGCCGGGTGCTGCAACCTGGCCCTCAAGCGGGGGGGCGATTGGTTCCCCACCGATCTGATGACCATCCATTCAGGGTGGAGCCAGCAGTGGTTCTATCTCCGGAATGACGAGGCGTACTTCCCTCACTACACCAGCGGCGTCTTCGAGGAGCGCCCGTACAACTGGCCGCTTGGCGTGGCGTCGCAGTTCCACCACCGGCTCAACTCCCTCCTCGACAGGCTGAGGCGGCTTCGCGAGGAGAAGTTCCACGCGAGGTACGTCGTGGCGTCCTTCCACCACCGCAGGGTGCTCCCCTTGATGGAGCGCGCCCTGCGGCTCGACCAGATGGGCGCTGGGGCGTCAGTTGAGGGTCTGCAGAGGGCTCGCATGGCGCTCGACCCCCTGCAAATTGAGCAAATTATGGTGCGGGTCAGGGCGGCCATCACCGGCACGTTCGAGGAGGAGCATATGGACGCCTTCCCGATGCTGCCGGAGGCCGGCCGCGTTGATTTGGTAAGCGCATAAAACATTCGGCTTTGTGTTAGTTTCTCCCTCTCCCCTTCCTTTGTCTCATTGTTCGAGGGTTCTTCTCGCAGAGGGACGTTACCTACCAGGTGTCGACGCCTCCAGTGAAGGAAGATGAGCACCACATCCAGGTGAGGCGTGTTGACACATAAGCATAGGCCGCAGGAGGATGAGGATGGCAGTCACGATGAGGGGATGGAGGTGCGCCTCGGTGTCCTCTCTACCCCACGACCTCGAACTGACCCGCTTCCTCTGCAGGAAGACATCTTGGAGCGGCCACATGACATGGGGCAGGGCCTTTCGGGTGCCTCGAACCTCCGTTCTCGCGGTGTCACCTGGCCGGCCTCAACCCCGGGCAAATTCAGCGCCGCGCCGTTATCGGGCATGACCTCGACGCGGGATGAGCTGCCGCGCGAACACTCGGCCTCGGGAGGCCATGGGGAGCAAAAGGCGCCACCACTGACCTCGAGTATCCCCAGACCCGGCCAGGAGATGGCCTCCAAGGTGGCGTCGAGGGCTCCCAAACGCTTGGGCAGGGTTAGGAAGGGGCCTCTTATCCCCACGGGGTAAGTTTTTACATTATGGTGTTTGTTCATTTTTTTCTCTTGTACTTGATTTAACTGGACATCTGACCCATCTTGCCTTGCCTTCTTAGGGTCATACGCCAGGTCGAGCTCGCCGAACCCACGACCGCCATGAGGAGGACTGAGGCGGTGGTGAACATGGCGGCCGCCGATGCAGGTGGGGTTTTCCTTCCTGCTAATGCTCCGGATATTGTGGCTCGGTATCGAGATGCGTTGGCCCGTGGTAGGCTAAGAACTGCAGCTTATGATGCAGGTGCCGGTGCCTCGATGGTCGCGGGGGGAGGCGACCCCATCCCGACGCTGGTGTCCTACCAGCCCGTCCAGCTTGAGGAGACGCCGGCCTCGAGCCAGGCGTTAGAGGTCGAGGTGCGGTCGGTGTCGCCGCGGGCGCGCCCAGAGTCGCCGTTGCCGGGGACGCACTCTGAGGTGCAGCAGCATCAACAGCAGCAGCAGGAGCAGCTCCAGAAGCTGGCGGAGGTGAGGCAAACGGAGAGCACGTTGCCGTCGGAGGTGGAGGCACCCTCTTCGGCTTCGTCCTCTGGTTCTCCCGCAGTGCCAACTCCTTCCGCCGTAGCGCCGCCGGCGGTCAGCAGGCCGCGGGACCCGGTGTTGGCCTTGATCAAGCCTCGCGTCCAAGTCGCGCCGGTCAAGTCCCCGGGCGCGTCGAGGACCCCTCCGATCCGGATTCCCTTCTCCGGGTGAGAACTTGTTTCCCTCGCCTGCTCAATTTCGCCTTGTGTTATTTCGTCGAGGCAGCTTATTTATGCTAGCGTGATGGTCTCTGTGTAGCATCAAGCGTAAACCAGAGGAGGCGGAGTTCACTCCCGCCAAAGTTTCGAGGGTGGCTCTGGAGTCGTCGGGCCTTTCCGCTTCGAGGGTGGCTCTGGAGTCGCCTGCTGCATCTTCCGGGGCGCCTCAGGCGGGGGCAACCCCGGTCATTGCGAGGGCAGGGCCGGTCGTCGCATCCGTTGGTGACTCGGCTCCTTCCCTCGCGTCGGGGCAGGTGCCGGCGGCGGCGGGGGAGGCGATTCCGTTGGCTCCCCCTACCCTGGGCGCGTCCAAAGCCGCTTCGATCACCTTCGATGAGGAGGAGGATGAGCTGCAGCGGCATCGAGAGGGGGACCGGCTAAATCTGAGTTCCCCACCGCAGCAGCTTCAGCAGCAGCAGTGCCAACAGCAGCAGCAACAGCAATAGCAACAGCAACCGCATAACCAACAGCAGGAACCTCAGCTGCACCCGCAGCAGCAGCTCCAGCAGCAGCAGCAACAGCATTACCAACACCAGCACCAGCAGGATCGGCAGCAGCACCTGCCCTCGCCGCGACAGGGGGAGACGACAGGGTCGTTGGCCCTTAGTCAGCCGGAGGGGCCGGCGGAACCGGTGGTTGAGAGCGCACTCCCTCCCTTGAGGGGGGAAGAAGTGGGCTCATCCATCCGCTGTGCAGGGGCGGTCGCCTCGGAAATGGCGCCGGCTCGGGGGGAGATTTCCAACGCCCAAGCCGAGGCCGCCCAAGCTCGAGATGACGCCGCCAAGGCTCGGGAGGAGGCCGGCTCATTGAAGGAGGTGGCGGAGCGGCTGAAGAAGGAGCTAGCGCAGGCCCAGGAGGTGTCGACCTCCACCTCGGCGGAGCTGGCCAAGCTGCGTTCGGACGGGCTGTCCCAGGCGGCCCGGATTCAGGAGTTAGAGGAGAGTTTGGTCCAAATGACCAACAAGTACCGGACTACCAACTTCCAGCTTGGCGACGCCACCTCCTCGCTCGTGACCGCGCACCAGGAAATCGCCTCTCTCCAGAAGCTCGTGAAGGAGAGGGACGAGGCCATCGCCGGGACCGGCCGTGAGATCGAGAACCTCCGAGCGGATCTGTTCGACCACAAGGCGGCCTTGAGCGTGCTGAGGAAGAAGAACCTCGAGCTGGAAGACCAGGAGGTTGGGCTGAGGACCTACGTCGAGGGTAAGTATTCCGCCTTGTGGGTGTAACTTATGGGTAGATTTCCTTGTGGTTTGGCTTGAGGCTCTTTCTCTTTTGTTTCTTACTTCTATTTTTCGTATTTTAGAGGTCGAGCAAGAGATGTTTGAAGTACAAAGGGAGAAGGCCCAGGCGGACAAGGATGTGGCGATGCTGAGCGGACTGCTCGAGGCCGAGATTGGTGGGTTCGAGAGGCTACAGCGCGCCATCGCCCATCTCTGCAGCCACCTCGACGTTGGGCCTGGCGAATCTATCATCGGTGAGGCGCGCGAGAACGTCTATCTTCGGCGGATGGCAGCGCTCGGAAGCGCTATCCAAGACATAGCCCGTGGTGCTCTTCATCACGGAGTAAAGATGACCATGGCTGCCATTCGTTCGGGTGTCCGCTTCAATATGGAGATGTTCTCGGGTGGCTTTGTCCAGCACCCCAAGCTGACTGCGGAACAAAACCAGGAGATCTGCACCGGCGTTGTTCATGCCGCCGAGGTCCCAGGAGGTGAACTGGCCAAGATCTTCGAAGAGGATGTCGTTCCTGATATCCCCCCTTGAGTGAAAGTTTGGTCTGGGCGAGGGATGCCCATGTAATTTTGTTTTGAACCTATTGGGCTCGAGGAGCCAGACTTTTAAGTGTTGGTTCTTAAATATTCGTGACTTGTTTCCGAATAACTTGGTTTTTTTGTGAAGTTTTCCGAGGTTTTGTTTCGAGTGGCCCTTAACTCAAATGTGGTGAGTAGAGGAGCCTTTAGCCCGGGGGCGTGTGGCGGTCTCGTGGCTCGACGCGCTCTTGGTTTCTAGGTGGGCTCGAAGTTGCCGTTGTGGCTGTCAGCATCTCAGACTCGAGCAGGGCCTCCCCGGAAACCCACTACGTCGAATGTGAGCACCTCCTTTCTGGCCCATCCAGCTCATCTCCCTTGTGATGGCCTATACCACTATATGCGATACAGCAAAGCCGCTGGCGCCGCCGGTCAGTCTCATTCTCGTGTGGCTGGGTAGAAGTACACTGGCAGTGACGCAAGGAGGCACGAGGGCTGGTGAGAAGTACACTGTCTCATTCTCCCCGAATTCTGTTTGTTATGGGGAGGAGATATTGTATTCCTTGCACCTAGGTGCCGTGTGTACAACAGGTTGAGAGAGGGCGTATGATCCCCGGTCTCTGTGCTTGTGTGCGTGCTTGCTGTTTTGCGTATGGGGGAGAGCTGTGTGTTAAAGCCTGAGTCGTAATGGGTTCTCGGCCTCCCCCTTTTATGGTCGCAAGAGGGTGGCACGAGTTATATATTTCGTGGCAGGTAAGAAACGCGGATACGCTCGAGGTCTGCCACGACATGTCGGGGCAACGCCTCCTGCATGTCTGTGGTACTGTTGCAGATGAGAGCGGCGTGGTTCGAGGCCCCGAGGCAATGGATTGGAGAGCTCACCTTCCGTCGTGCACGCGCTGTACTGTAGTTGATCCCTGCTTGGCCAGCACGCGCATTAAATGCGGCTGTCTAGACATGTACAGTGGAATCCGAGGCCCTGATTGTGCAGGTACGATTCATACGGAATACACTCAGTTTAATCGAGGGGATCGGACGTCTCTGGGGTAGGCAGTCGTACCCTGTTTTGACGTCATTCGATGTGCCAGGGCATGGAGGAGGATATGAATGACAGGATATTGCGGGGACAGGGATCCCCCGTACAGCCAATCCCGAGCGTGGTAGGAGTAAGTGAAAGTGAAACTCCTGGTGTATTAAATGCGTCGTGCGGGATGGCAGCGACTGACGGGTCATGTCCGTAGCGGTCCCCGCTATCTCGGGGGCCAGCCCGTGAGCTTGCCTCGGCCCCTTGTCGGAGGGCACCTCGTCCGCTCGGGCGGAGTTCCGTCACTCGAGGCCTCGACATACAGGTACGGATCAAGCAGGCTGCAGCAACATTCCTTTCGAGAGGTGGCCTCGACGTACAGTCTCCTTCCCGCCACGGGCCTGCTTCTTCTTTGGGTCGAGCGCGACATTCCCCCTTATGGGCTATGCTTCTTTGGGCCGGATCGGGGATTTGCCTATGCTTCCCTCGTAGGCAATGCTCGATTATTCCTCGGCCGGGGCGGTATTAAGGGATCCTTAATCCGCATCCTCGACGTAGCCCTCCTCGGGAAGGCTAGGCACATACAAGGCGGCGGACGGGAAGGGCTCGACCCTCACCAACGCATGGAACATCGAACAGCTACGTCGCTTTTACCCCTAGGGCCGGCCTTGTACATTTCCCGTATTATGTACATTTTTTGCATGAGGAATGAATAAAAAAAGTTCTGGTCCCCAGTACTTTTGTTTTCGTTCATAACTGAAGGTAGCATCGACTCTGCTTCGCCCCTAAGTCCCTGAAAAACTAAAACGTTTTTTGTAAACATGGGGGAATGCTTCATAACTAACTGGAAAACACCTCGAGCCCATTAAGCGTCGAGGTGCGTCCAACCGGAGCTCTCCTTCGCCTCGGGTACCAAATCGTTCGTGCAAATAAAACAAAGATAGCTCGAGAAATAAAAATACTCGGATGCATCCTATATCAAGTGCATTACGGTTCGAGTCTCCAAGGCTATGACATTATAAAAATATCACAAAAACTTACTTATTACATGGGCCTCCTTGCCCAGTTCGGGACTCAAGCCTCCTCGCCACCATCATCATCATCACCACCGCCGCCGCAGCGCGGCGGAAGGACCTCGGGCTCGAACTTCTTCGCCGAAGCTCGCCGGGTTCCTCGGCGATGTTGACCGGGGCCG
Source organism: Themeda triandra (assembly GCA_018135685.1). Classification (NCBI taxonomy): domain Eukaryota; kingdom Viridiplantae; phylum Streptophyta; class Magnoliopsida; order Poales; family Poaceae; genus Themeda; species Themeda triandra. The sequence goes on from JAENPR010000870.1 coordinate 228,429, forward strand.
GTGCCGCTCCTCGTTTTGCTGCGGTCTTGGCGATGTCGAAGACGAAGCCCGAGTAGACGACGTCCATCGAGTACACGAAGCCCGAGCGCACGACTCCCCGGGCGGCGAGCGGGTCGGCCTTGAGGTCTTAAAAATGCAACGGGGAGTCGGTCGAGGCAAGTGAAGACGTAGATGCAAACAAACCAAGACTACAAAGAAAGACTTACCGAGCTGTGGGAGTCGAGGGCCGTCCATGCGTCCTTGGCCTGATCGAGATCCTTCAGGGCCGCGTCACGCTCCCTCTCGGCATTCCTAGGGTTCGAGAGGTCTCTGTCGTCTCGACCCTCAGGACCTCGATCTCCTTCCCCGTGGCCTGGATGGCTCCGTCCTTCTCCGGGAAATGCACACGCGTCGTCCGCGAGGCTTCTAGCCGTTGCCGTGGTCCACCACGACCGCGCCGTTTCAAGTCTCCGCCTAAAAAGGCACGCCCAACGGGTGGGAGGAGTTATCGCACGCGATACCATCTATGATGAGAAGTAAAATGGGCTCCGGTCCCACTCCAAATTCTCGAGGGAGCGGTGGCTGGACCTCTAATAGGGTTGGACATCCTCGAGTTAGGGACGCCCCATGGGGAGCCAAAGCGAGGTCTAGCTCGAGGTCGTATCCTCGAGATCCCCTCGGACGTATCTAAGGCAAAACTAAGAGGACCACCATGGAATCCCCTCGAAGGGAGGCATCAATACGCCGAATCCTATCGAATGGAAGTGGTACCCAAGTGTCCACGCGTTTGCCGCTATGAGAGCGCCTCCAGGACACTAGTCGACCCCTATCGAACGGGGCACGAGTTCTCACATGGATTTTCCCGCTACCAGCTCACTCAGGACGTCGATGCTCGCCCATCGAGGGTAGGATGAGGCTCTTCGCCTCACCTCCGACCGAAAAGGCTCGTGGGATGGATGCCAAGATGCTAGCAATGCCGAGCCACACGAGTTTCGGAGGATCGATTGCACATGGCACATCTCGACTAAAGAGGGTTGAATACATACTGGGGCTCGACAACTCAAGATACCTGTCCATGAGACACTATAAAATCCGTCAAAGCACTCTCCCTACTCCTCTAAGGCCTCGAGGGTGAGCACCAAATCCAACGTGCCATTGGAGCAGTGGCTGGACCTCGCACACGGTTGGACATCCTCCCTCGACTTGTCGAGTGAGGGACGACCCATGGGTAGCCAAAGCGAGGTCTAGCTCGAGCTCGTATCCTAGAGATCCCCTCGAAGTATCCAAGGCAAAACGAAGAGGACCACCATGGGATCCCCTCGAAGGGAGGCATCGATCCACCGAATCCTATCAAATGGAATCGGTACCCAAGTGTCCACGCGTTTGCTGCTACGAGAGCGCCTCCGGGACACAAGTCGACCCCTATCAAATGGTGCACGGGTTCTGACATGGATTTTATCGCTACCAGCTCACTGTGGACAACGAGGCACTATAAAATCCGTGAAAGGAGTCTCCCTACTCCTCTGAGGCAACGTGGGCTACACCCGAAGGGTGCGCTCGCGGTCACCCTTCAGAGAACCAAGAACAACATCTTGGGTTCTGGGGCTACTGTCGTGTTCCTAAATAACGGGTACCCTTGATCCTCGACTGATTTGGATTAACCCTGACACCTGCAAATCAAGCCCACCATTGACCTTCACCAAACTACCGACGAAGGGGGAACCCAGTGTCTATCGAGGCGTTAGGCTATACTAGGGTGGCCCACGAACGGGTCTCGACGTCCCAGACCGCCGCGCATGCCAAACTACATCCCCCGACTCGAGGCCATCTGTCCCGCTCGACCTGTCACCACGATTACGGCGGCCACCTCGATAATTTTACTTTTCGCCTACTATCTTTCAAAATGGATAAAATCACTGAGTGGAGAGTGGGCCTAGACCCTTTTGATATCGATGACATGACAATGCTTGCACCGAACTCACATTTGTTCATCAATAATGAATTCATGCTTCCCTTTATTGCAAGAAGTTACTTCCACTTTTTTTCAGGGCCAAATAAGCAATAAACTCGAGTCTCTTTTACTTCCGACGAAGGAGCTGGAGCGGCGCGGTCGTGGTGGGTCCGGGTGAGGCCGAAGCTAGGAGAGGGTCGTGGCGGGTCCGGGCGACGTTGAAGCGGCGCGGTCCTGGACCGTTGAATGAAGCGACGAAGCGAGGGCGAGCATCGGCTTGCCTTCCTAGCTTTTCATGCCTTGCTTCCTTACTTTGCTAGGCCGCAGTCCACAAAGGCCCAGTTAGAATCTTAAGAAAAACAAAGGCCCAGTTAGAATCGTAAGAAAAACAATGGCCCAATTAGGCCGTGCAGCATTGACGTATTCACCAATTCCCCAAGACCCCTAGCTGTCTCACAAAGGCTACTTTGTTGGCCTAAACATACATACTAGATTAATTGTATAGGTGTTTTACGTGTGTTTTCGTAGAACCCATCTTAATCACCCATCGGCATCTTCTCACATTGTCTCCTGCGTGTTCCAATTACTACCTAATCCCTAGCTAGCCCCGAACGTACTAGCTACCTACCGACGCCTTCATTGGTGAGCACACACAGCCAATTCCTCGCCTTCAATGGTTAGAGCGTTCGTCGGCCTGAATGGGTTTGATCTTTGCAGTTAGACTTTTGCAGATTTTGAACCATGCACGCCATCTATTGCTACCTCAATCGTAAGGTCTGATATTTGCAGTTAGTGCTATATGTAGCTATTTTTTTTTTTTGCTTAATTCCAAGAAATCTTCTGTATCATGTTCAAACATGTTCTGAAGTCTATATGACACCCGTTCATCCTCCACCGATCGATGGAACCCGGCCTAGCGTCGCCGGCGCTGGAGTGTGTGTTGAAGCCGGCGGGACTAAGGGGAGAATGGGCGGTGGCGTAGTTGAGCCCATGGGCTTCCTCATGCGTGGGCCAAGGGCCAGCGTGGCCGTGGCTACATTGCAGGGAGTGTCTGTCTTGTGGCCCAGCCCGTGAGGAGAGTCCGGGCAGCGGTGTGTTTCCCGAGCCCGCTCCTTCTCACCCCTACACACCCGTGTCACGTGTAGTTAGCTAGCTAGGGTTTCAAATCGCCACCAGTCTCTCGATCCCGTCGCCATCCTCCAGCCAACTCTCCGATGCCGTCCGCCGTTGAGGTCAGATCTGGCGAGGCGACCTGCCGTTGACGGCCTAGCGTGTCCTCTTGAAGCCCGACCTCGACGTCTTGTCCTGCTGGCCGGACCCCGCCGTTGGATGCCCATCCAAGCTCGCCGGTACGGCATAGGGTTAATTGCCGCTGCTAGGACGACCACCCCGCCAGCGCCACGTACTGCCGCCTCCACTAATCCAATGTCAACGCTGCAGGTACCAGACTCTTGCTTTCCCTCTATTCTTTGTTCTTTCAAATACATCTCTTGTTTTCTAAGAGTTTGTTTCTTCTAGGTATGTGTCCGTGTGGTGTTTTCTGTTGTAATGTAGTGGGTAATAGTGTAATTTAGTTTCAGTGGTTATTAATGTAATAGTGTAATTTAGTTTCAGCGCCACGTACTTCAAATCACAACTTGTTTTCTTTTATTGATACAATTCTTATAAACTATAAAATTTAGTAAAAAATAACAGGCTGATATATATCCAAACAGATGCCAAGTAATTAGGTGATACTGTTGTGCTTTGTTTTCTGTAACTATGTAAATTCTCATATACATGCATATAGCTGTACTTATTGTTCTTTCAAAGGCATCACAATTATTTGACCGATCCTATGGACAGTTTGGCTTTGCTATTATTTCTACAGTATATAATAAACCCTATTGTGTTATCTAATTTAGTTCAGTTTTCTCTGGTTGCAATGTTTCGCGTTTAAAACAGCTGAATTAGTTAATAACTTAGGTGGGGCAATGCATGGATGAGCATAGAAAAATTATGTTCTAGTTTTAGGCACAAACTGGCTATTTAGATATCTAGTTACTTTGCTCGCTGTTTCTAGGAATCTGGCAAAGTACAAACTAGACAAGTTAAGTCTTTTACCAAGTACTATCACTGTTGTACTATTAATTAAGTTACTTCTCTTGCTCGCTGTTTCCAGGAATGACAAAGACCAAAGACAGCTGGTCAGGTGTTGTGTCTTCCGAGTTGTAGCTGATTAAGCTCCCTTTCAGAACGGTAAGCTTTAGTTTGTGATATACTAACACTACGTACTGCAGAGCTGTATCTAGTTACTTTTCTTTCTCGTTGTTTCCAGGAGTGACAAAGATCAAAGGCTGCTGATCATTGGTGTAGCTGATTAAGTACAAATCCTTTCAGAATGGTAAGCTTTAGTTTGTGATATACTAACACTACTGCAGAGAGTTAATTGTATCATGGGAAATAAGAACCTTTGCTATAATTTGTTTCATAGGATGTTGAGGAACATTATAATTATTCATCATCTGCTGCTACCGAAACATCCCATGGTGAAGAGGAAGAAAGAGATTATGCTAGTTCGGAACATAGTGAAGATTCTGCAGAGGAGGTAGAGAGAGATGCTGATGCAGAGGAGGGAGAGACAGGTGCTGATGAAGAGGAGGGAGAGACAGATGCTGATGAAGAGGAGGGAGGGACAGATGCTGATGAAGAGGAGGGAGGGACAGATGCTGATGAAGAGGAGGGAGGGACAGATGCTGATGAAGAGGTGCAGGCATCTCAACGTAAGCGTCGTCGACCACGGAGAAAGAGTACAAACCAGAGAAAGAGGACAGAAACAAAGTGGCCAGAAGACAAGATAGTTGTAAAGGAGCTCACGGAGGTTGGGTTGCCCAAAGAGGAGGTGGCACAGGCAAGAATGACGAGGCTTGCTGGTCTGATTGCTAGGCAAAGGATACGATTGTACCAACCATCATTTAGTGACCTGACTGATAAAGACAAGAGTGATTTATTTGATGATTGTGTCCAGCCTTGGTTGGAGTTTACAGAAGGTTTAAAGGAAAGGGCTTGTAAAAAGATGTTTCAGATGGTAGCCAAATGTTGGAGAACCCACAAAAGCTATCTAGTACGCAACTTTGTCAGTAAAGGGCTGAATGCTACGGTGAAGCACACATACATTCCTCCATACGATTGGGAAAAGTTTGTGAAACTAAAGCAGAGCGACTTTGCAAAGAAAGAAAGTGTGAGATTCAAGAGGCTTCGGGCGAGGAACAAGCATGACCACCGTCTGGGGACAGGAGGGTATGCTGGGAAAGAGGCATAGTGGGAACAAGAGGACAGAGATTTAGCCGCTGATGGCATCCCTAATCCTTGGGACCAATTCCCTGGCCGCGCTAGGAATTTCATGCGTGCACGTGGTAAAATGGTTATATCAGAAGGTGAAGCTAAGATTGATTGGGCGAGTCAGGAAGCTGAGTTTCTCTCTCAAGAACTCTTAAGGAAGAAAGCAGAAAATGAGTCTTCAGGGGACATTTTGGTTAGGGATAAAGATCTGCTCACACTGGCATTGGGACAACCAGAACAGACCGGTCGCATGCGTGGTCTGTCTAGCACCATTGGTTGGAAGTTTTGGCCGGATTGCACCGACATGTACAGAAAGAGAAAGCCTTTGGATCTGGAAGCCATTAAAGAACAAGTGACACGTGAAGTTACAGAGAAGGTCACAATTGATGTTACTGAGAAGGTCACAAATGATATCGTGGCCAAGCTACATGCACAAGGATTGATTATGAGCTCACCTTCCAACATCCCTCCCTCTGCAGGTGGTAAGAACAGTGCCTCAGTCTCAGATGCAGTCTGCTTGGACAAAATTGGTGGAACTACTTCAGATGAAGCAGTGCAGATACCCTGTACATTTATACTCTTGAACCGTGAAGGTCTTCAGGTGGAGGTAGCAACGGGTAAAGTATGGCCAAACAAAACTAAGATAAATAAAGATCCAATAGAGGAGGGATGTGCACTTGTACATATTGATCATATATATCCGGGACATGAGAGCAAGCGGCTGGTTCCGCCAAGATATGAGGTAAAAACTCTTGGACAGGCTATGTATAAAAAGATCCTGTGGAGGAGGGAGTAGATTGTGGTACGTGAATCTGCTCAAGTCACATCAAAACGTCCAACGCCTGTTTTGGCACCTAATGTTTCACCTTCACTATCTGACAAACCGAATGCTTCTACTGTTAGAAATTGTTCTTCAGTGGCACATGTGTTAGGCAAGAAACCTAAGCTCGCAAAGCAGGCTGCAACTGCATCTCAGCTAGCCCATGGAGCATCCACGAGTGACACCAAACTCATTTCGAAGGTGGTTGTCAAGCAGCAGCAGCTGGCCTCTCAAGCAGCCAAGCGTGAAATCCGGCTGGATCAGAAGGTTGCCAAGCAGAAGAAGGTGCAGAAACACAGGAAATCTTCTAAAAGTGCCTCTGCGGGTCGTGTTTGGGGTGAGCCCAACCCAGACTTCATATTTGGACAGCCAATGCTACCAGTGAAAGAAGTTGCTAAGGCAGGACCTGGATGTGTTGCTCTTCATGCCCACTACATGGACGCATGTGCACGGAATCGGAGGGGGCCGTATTTTGTTATGACCACGCCTGAGCATTTTTTGCATAAAGAAAAAATTGAACAATCATTCTCTGTGGGATTTGAAGATATGTTTGACCTGTTCACACTAGATGCATTGCAGATGGCCATTCTTCGTTGTTTGACGCTGTAAGTACAATTAATGTGTTCCCAGACTATCTATTAATTTCTAGCTAGGCATATATGCTGTTCATATATTTCCTTGCTAAATTGCTTTTGTATGATTCTTTTATTTTGTAGATGCCTGATTGTAGAAGCTAGGGACACGTCTGTCCCAGTTGGCCTTCTCGATCCATATGCATTGTCCATACAAAGCTTGACCAGGGACAGAAATCTCTGCGTGCAGTATCTGGAAAAAGGCCTAAGGAAATATGCGAAGAAAGAGTATGTGATGTTTGCGTACAACAGTGGTGATCACTGGATTGTTGTTATCATCGTCCCCAAGTTGCAGAAGGTGTTCTACCCGGACTCCAAGAGAGGTTGCGATACAGATTTGAGAGGGTTGATATCTGTGATAGATGAGTGAGTGTTGTTTGGTAACCTGCTGCTATCAATATATACCACATGTGTTTATTTGTTTTTTTTTGTGGATTAAAATAAAAATTTTCTGTGTAGGGCTTTTGGCAAATCTCAAAACAAGGCGAAGAAGAAGCCCAAAATTAGTCTGACACATGCAGTCAAAACTCCAGTAAGTTGATGTTTCGCTTACAACACTATTCCAATCATGAACTGTGTTTGAATACCAGTATTAACCGCATGTCTCTGTTTTGTTCGCAGTGCCTAACGCAACCTCTGGACAACACATGTGGGTTCTATGTGGCTCACAACATGATGTGTGCGATGCGACAGACCAAACTGGTTTCTGATGAGGTACGGCAGATCTGTTTACTTATTTATATTTGTGCATGAATTTGAATGCGGTGTTTAATTAACTCTCCACTGCTGAGAACTCGAAGGTTCAGCATGAGCACGTATATATGCATGGTTGGAGGTAGAAGAAGACCCTAGCACACACACTGCTGCTCTTGATTAGCTGCTCACACACACACACACACACACACACACACACACACACACACACACACACACACACACTCAGGCTTCAGCCCTGGCCAAAAGGCACTGAATTCGAATGTGGCAAACTGAACTGAGTATCACATTAACCTGGATATTTATACATACTGCCATATATATATAGTGAGTTAGTGTGTGGGAGGCTGTATATAGTGCAGTCAACATCTTCTGTCCTAGCTGCAGGATATATAAGCCTGCAATACAAATTAGGGACACATTGGCCTACCAAATCTCTGTCACTAGTACTACTAGTCCAGTGTTCCCACTACATCTTGGCTGAATGGTCTGCAGTTTCAGAGTACTAGTCACCAAGTTCTGAAACTGAGTGGCTTGGTGAGGAGATTGTGAGCGGCTGTCGTCCGGTTTCGACAAACTCCAGAACAATCTGTACGCCCAGCAGCCGCGGCGCAACCAAACATCGCACGCCGCCATGGCTGCTGCAACATATACTCCGCCTCACATGTTGACAGCGCCACAAACTTTTGCTTCAGCGACGGCCAAGCAATGGGGGCTGCTCCAAGTAAAACGAGCACACCGCCGGATGCTCCGTCGACCATCAATGTCGCCCGCCATGTTTGCGCCTCGCTGAAGACAGCGAGCGTCAGCCCACTCGCCGCCTCGCTTGGGGAAGATGATCGCTTGATCAAGCGACCCCTTGACGTAGCGTATATATAGCAGCCTCTTCACTGCTGTCCAGTGGTCTAGCTTCACGCGGATCCTCTATAAAATGGCTGACATATACCCAACCGCGAACTCAATGTCCGGCTGGGGTATGTGTGTGGCGTAGTGCCGGCCGGTGTGTACGGTGCGGTGGTGGCGCACCCCACATACGTACCTTCCGGAGCACAGCTGTATACGTATGCAACAAACTCCACAGAAGTGAGCTGCAGCCAATTGTCTGTAGGGCCTCGATCCGTGTGTCGCCTTCGTGATTGGCCCACATAAGTCACCATGGACTCCAGGGCCTCGATCAGCCCTGCGATACTTTGCCATCTTCGGGGAATGGCCATCTCCTTTGCTTCCCGGCCAGGCATGCAGCTGTATTGTCACAGCTCGCCTGCTTGCTCGATGCGCAGCCCCCGGACCATCGTCTATCTTCTCTAGCTTGCTGAGTGCGTGAAAACTGATATGGCCGTAGCAATGGGCTGCGCCACCTTCCGTGCGGTGTGTAGCCAGGCAGATGGGCTGCGCCACCTTCAAATCCAGCATGTAGCCGGTTCTGGGACCTCTTCACCTTTGGCAAAGAAGCCGCTGCTCCCGGTCCTTGATCCTGAGGACACCACACCTAGCTTGATGATGCTTCAGATTACTAGTCAGCAAAAGCTCAGCCCTGTGGTCTGCAGATGCAAGACCAGGAGAAGTTATTGAACAAGCGCTTCCCTGTTGGCTATAATTAATTGGTCCATGTAGCTAGATATATGGATACTAAGCATTTGTCATGTGAAGCCTGTATCTGGCCTGGGTTCTGTTGTACATAGAGATTTTGCATCTTGCTTTAATTAGAACATGGCTGCTCTGCATTAACAATAAATGCAACACATAATATATTAGCAGCTTGGACGTCTTCTTCAAAGTCTTGATGTTTGTAATAATAGATATTTGCAAGATATATGTTAAATATGAAGCTGAATCTTTTAGAGATTTGTGCCTCTAAAACACTGAATGCAATGCAAGGGAAGTTAATTATGAGGCTCCATCTTACTGTTGCTGTTTCACAGGGATTTGATTTTTGTTCTACTGACATCAACTTCGGTGATATTAGAGAGAAGATCGCCACATTCATTGTGTCTCAGATCATTGAGCAAAATGGTGAGTTTCATGCTGTGATATGCCAAATGGACGAAACAACAGAAGGTGATGAAGAAGCTTAATGCAAACAATTATGCAATCTCTCCTATTGATGAAGATTGATTTGTGTTGAGCTTGGTTTATATGAACTTCATTATGTCTTTAGATGAACTGTGTGTGTGTATTTGCTACATGAATCTTAGATGAACTGTGTGTGTGTGTTTGCTACATGAATCTTATGTATGAACTCATGTGTATTTGTGTGATGTCATGTTGCACTAGTTGAACATGCATGTTTAATATTTGATATTGTCTTGTGAGTGAATGTCTGTGACGTGTGGTACGTATCACAGACGCGTTCTGTAGTTTGCGCGTCTGAAGCTATGTGAACGTCACAGACACGTGTTCGGAACGGGCGACTGTGGAAACCTATATTAGAGACGCGCTTTCGAGTGATTACAGACACGTATTACTACCGCGTGTCTGTAGTGTACCCCTATTACAGACGCGTATAGGCGCGTCTGTAATCGTATCCAAATTACAGACGCCTTAGGACAGACGCGCGGTCACGCGTCTGTGAACCTCTGTAAACACGTCTGAAAACATAAACTTTCACATAGTGCCCGAGTATGTTGTGTGGGTTGCCAAGGACCAGCAGATATTTAACTACTTGATCTCGTCTGTGTCCAGGGACTTCCAGGTGCAAATTTCGGCATGCACCACTGCCGCCGAGATCTAGAAGGTGTTCAATGACATGACGGCTTCCCAGTCTCGCGGTCGTGTCATCAATACACGCATGGTGCTGGCCACCATGCAGAAGGGTTCATCCACCATCGCCGACTTCTTCAGCAAGATGAAGACCCTCGCCGATGACATGGCGGCCGCCGGCGAGATGATGAAAGATGAGGAGGTGACCTCGTACATTCTGGCAGGACTCGACAGCACCTTCGATCCGGTCATGTCCTCAATGGCGTCACGCACCGAACCCCTCACCCTCGCCGAGCGCTACACGCCTACACCTAGCTTGTTAGCTGGGAGCAACGGATGGATCTGGTCCATAGAGGATCGGGTTCTTTGGCAAACTTCGCCTCCCGTGGTGGCTTCACCCGTGGCGGCGACGGCCATGGCCGTGGTGGCCATGGTCGTGGGCGTGGAAACAACAGCGGCAATAGTGGCCGCCGTCACAACAATAATGGTGATGGTCTTATATGTCAATTGTGTGGTAAGGAGGGGCACACCGTTATTCGCTGCTTCAAGCAATTTGACGCCTCCTTCACTGGACCTACGGAGCAATGTCAAGCTTCATTTGCCACAGCCAACTACGGCATAGATACAAATTGGTACACCGATACTGGCTGATCATATCACTGGAGAATTGAAAAAGCTCACCCCCAGTGACAAGTACACCGACAACGACCAGGTCCACACCACTAGCGGTGCAGGTATGACAATCAGTCAAATTGATCAAAGTATTGTTCGTACCCCCGAACTTGATGTTCTTAAATACGTTCTTTAATTTATGTTCCACAAGCTACCAAAAATCTTGCATCTATTCACCGTCTTACATCTGATAACAACACATTTATTAAATATCATTCCGATTATTTTTTGACTAAGGATCAGTCCACTAAGAAAACTCTGCATAAAGGGGAGTGCAAGGGAGGGCTCTATCCATTGAAGTCATCTCGTTCCTTCTCCAAAAAAGCGACGCATGCTGCTGTCATGCCCTCTTTGTCTAGGTGGCATAGTCGTCTGGGTCACCCATCGTCATCTGTGGTCTGCATCAGGGCGCTTCTCCGAGCCTTCAGGAATATAATGCCGCAGTAGAGGGCGACCTATTAATTGCAGAATTTGAAGAAAAGGTAGCTAGGTTCTCCAACCAATCCTGTAAAGCCTCCAGTTTTCTGCAGTTCTATCGTCAAGTTTCTGGTGTATGAAAAAGACGATGCTGCAAACCATGTGAGAGGCATGTCAGCTCGTCACACCCGCGTTGGCTGCATATCTCTCTAGCTTATTGGGCATTCCAAGATCGAACAAGCCCTAAGCATCTGAAGAAGATGTCAGCCATTTGCTAAAAGAAACGAAAAATGCTTCATGTTCCTGGCCACACCTCGTAGGGCTCTTTCTCATTGAGCACCTGTCCTCCATCAGAATACAACACTGATGTCATGTGGGAGGCAGCACCACGGCCAACGAACGCAAGGTATGGATTCTCCAAATGCAGATACCTCAACCCTCAGGTGGACAGGTTCACAATTTGAGTGCCAGCACTACTCCCAAGAGTCCGATACTTTGTGGATGCCTCCACTTTGCACCAGCCATCTCAACTAGCCAGACGCGCTGATATTGGGATTTTATTTGTCAATACGCAGGTACACCTCGTGTAGACCATCTACATCAAAGCAGCCATGACAGAAACCCATTCTGTCATCACTGCAGAGGCAGCAGACATGGCTCTAGTGGACATGGTCTCGGATCGGCTACGCTTCAACGACATATCCTTCTTGTCAGATTGCAGTCAGTTGGTGCAATTCCACAATGCTGAGGATCATAACCATCCACCAGACTGGCGTATGAAGGCGTTCACACAAACAGGCCAAGATTTACACAGAAGGACTCTCAATACCACGTCTGATGCTCTTGCTAGGCTAGCTTTCTCAGTTCCTGTAAACAATATTTTCAATCCTCTGAGACTGTTTGTTCTTACATTGTGCAGACTCTGTAACCCTACATTTGTGCTTGCAGCTTTATGCCGCTTATCCATATATGTTGTTGTAAAAAAAAAAAAAAAAAAAAAAAAAAAAAAAAAAAAAAAAAAAAAAAAAAAAAAACACACCCTTCTCCACTGATGGGAATAGGAGCTCCATAACAATGCTTTATATATGCTTGGTCAAAAGCACTATCACATAGGAAAAAAGAGGCAAACAATCTGGGGGGGGGGGGGGAAGGGGGCGGTGATGGGGGTTAGTTTGCGACAGTATAAATTGTTGGAGGGATTAAATCAAATCACTTTGTTTAAAGACTAGTTAAGCAACTGAAACAGTTAGATGTAAAATACTTCCTTGTCCCTGAATAAATCAATTTCTAGAATTATTTCTAGAATTCAGGTCAGTTCAATTTTTTAAAGTTTAACTAACTTTATAGAAAAGAGTAACAACATATATGGCACAAAATAAACACCTTATGAAAATATTTTCTATATATGGTAAATCTAATGCTAGTAATTTGATACCATAAATCTTAACGAGTTTTTATAGAAATTCAGTCAAAGTTTAAAAAGTTTGACTCAAGACAACTCTAAAAATATATATATATTCAGGGACAGAAGTGCTATATACTTTTTTCTATAACTAGAAAAATTTCCTGCACATTGTTGTGGGTATGCAAGAGAAAATACAGATATATATATAAAATGATGGACTACCGCCTTACTGCATTCTTACTGTTGAATAAGATAGGGGCAATACTTCAAACAAATCTGAGCCATCGATTTTTTTATTTTTAAATTATTAATCAATTCATGAATTAACCAAAAATAGAAAAAAGATTTAAAATCCACAAATCAAGGGAGGCACACCAATGGGCGCGTGGCCCTTTCCCTTTTTCTTTGTTCCTTTGCATGCAACTTGTTTGTTCCTTTGCATGCAAAGTCTTTGGCGGCGTTAATAAATTTTTTTGAGATTACACAGTATAACGTAGACGTTCACAACATGCACGCATACTCACCCCTATGAATAGACGTAGGCAAACCCTACCCTTATAAGAATCCCCGAAGGAACGAGCAGGCAGATCTTGAAGTTCACGAAGTCCCCACAGGCGTCTCGTTGTTGACGGGGACGTCGCCTACCACTTAATGCATAGCGTCAGTAGATCCTGGAAAATCCTAGGAAAAAGTGCGAGCACCAGGATTTGAACCCTGGTGGGTAACGTCCCACCACCGGACAGTCCTACTATTGGACCATAAGTCCATTCGCATAACTCTCCATCACTTTGAAAAAAAAAAAGATCAACACAATACTTTCCAAAAAGAAATAGATAGCATATTTGGACACTTCATTTCCTTCCAAAATTAGAAATAATTAAATACATAATTTTATTATTACCACCTATAAAGTAATATTTGGTACAAACATCCAGATCGACGGTCCACAATTATTTGATAGCAAAGCCCATAAGATATATATATATATATATATATATATATATATATATATATATATAGAGAGAGAGAGAGAGAGAGAGAGAGAGAGAGAGAGAGAGAGAGAGAGTTGAGACAATACACACTTGTTATCTTGATAAATATGACGCATACAACATACATCAAACTCCAGACGTAATTAGTGAGCAACCAATATAATATAATGGAGAGACATGTGTATTGTTCACCGAGGCAATACTTCCCAGAGGAAAAAACGATTACTGTCGCGCGGCCTTCCCTCGGGATGTCGAAGAAGGTCAAGCTGTATTGTGCCTATATCTCCAGTGTCAAGGTGTGCCAGGTGTAGCCATAAAAAGGTGAGAAATTCCCCGCCCATGCTAAGATGCTTTGCATGCTCCGCTCCATGGGATTTGGCAGCAGCATAAAGGAGAAGCACATACCATCCATGCCTAATAGCTTGCAACGATTCATGAGCATGCAGATCTTCTTCCTTGAGTTTTTGGAAGCCCAACGACGCATCCGTCAAGGGATCTGAGGTGTCGAGGGTAAGAATGATGCCAAATTTGTAAGGATTTGTATCCACCTTGTCCAGAACTTCATACTTCGTTGCGGCCGTAACACCAGCCTTGGCCACAGCGTCTGATGCTTTATCTAGTACATCGCGTGCGTTGCCACTGACGGGCAGCATCTCAGGATGGACGACCAATAGGTAGCACATGTACTCAGATATTGTCCTGCACGTATGCATCAGATGCTGTCTGTCCTCTGTGCCTGTGCTGCTGGAACTCGCAGTATCGGCAGATCTATGCAGGAACATGTCCGTGTAGATGTGCAGCGCAAGGATGGCCACTTCAAATGGTTTCTTAAGTATGTCATCCAAGAATCCAGTAACAGCTGATGAGGGAGGGCGATAAGGCCGTGCCGACATATCTGGTGGAAACACTGGTGTACCGAAAATCAAACTAAGACTACCTTTTCCAAATAGGAGTTTCTTTGTACCTGTTTCGACATCCGCACACTTGGTATATCGGAAGTCCCTCCAGAAGTCCCCTGCTCCAACAAGATTCATTGTCTTTCTAATCACACTGTCAGAGAAACAGGAGTCAAGGAAATTGTACTGCCCCATGGAATTTGACCACAATGGCCTAGACTCCAGCCGTACACTCTTGAAAATATACCAAGCTGTGTGGGCGAGCTTGTGGCACTTCCAGCTACTGAAGAAAGCCCATGTCCATGCTGATGTCACCACCAGAACAAAGATCGCACAAACCTCCAGAAAGAATGCTCCAATAAACAATGTATAGGTTATTGCCACATCTACTCTACTATGATTATGATGCCAGTTGTTGTTCCCCTTCCCCGTGAGGAAGAGCACAAAAGCAAACAATAGGGATACGAGTGTGACGAACCGAAGTATGGCACCAGCCCATGTACGAACCACCCTTGCCTTGGTGAAGAGGGTGTCATACATCATTCCCAACTCCATCTCTAGAACCTTGAAAGCATGCTCACCGTTTTCTGAAATTCCAAGATATGAAGAAGTGGAAGCGAATGCAATTGCCACCCTTTCCTCCATATGTCCAAGGCTGCGTCCAGCAAATAGGTTTCTGACACCTGGTGAGCAAGAAAGAGCAAACTTCGCCATAGTCAAGTATTCCGAGTCTACTTGAGGAATTTGGCGTATTTCTTCTCTTCCGCCGGTGGAGTTCCTAATGGCCTTATAGGTTGCAGACTTGAGTGCCCATGTCCTCTCCCCGTACTTGATGATTCCAGCAACAAAAGCACAAACGGTTGAGGCTATAAACCCGTTGTGTGCTGCTGACTTCCAGAATACATACAAGGCTAGGCCAACTTGAACTATCAGATAGAGCAAGTGTCTCAGCCACAACTCATTGTCCTCAACGGAGAAGGCAGTAATGGTGTCCTGCCCACCAAGATGTATGAGAAGGAAAGGTGTCCACAGGAATGCGAGCTCGTAAGATTCTCCATCTGTCTTTTGACGGGATAGATGTCCGAGGGCATAAACTGCAATGAAGTCTGCGGACATATATGCCAACCAAATCAGAAACCTCAATGCTGTGCCAGTGCCACGCCGGCGGAGACCACCGAAGAAGAAGAGAAAGACTTGCAACATGAGGCTTAAAAGCACCAGCACTTGTAGCTCCCATTCATTCCATAGTTGCATTAACGATGATGCCATCTCCATCTTCATCTTCATAGGGTTTTCAACACTGTAATCTATATAAATGCTAGTATTAGCCTTATGGAAGAACACCAATCCAATAGATTTATCTTTCAAGAATACAATGCACCATGTATAATATGCAAACCAGTGCTTATATGTTAAAAAAGACATGTTTCTTGACGAGACTCAAACATTGGGCAAACACCCACCGGAAATTAATTTGTATCTATCCCTTTTGTGGCCGAAGCCTGCCAGTTTTAATAATTAAGATCCAATCAAAGAACCTAAGAAATGCACCAAAATGTAGCAGAAAAACTTGTAGAAATTACCAGATGAAGAGGTTCCCAATGGGCAGAGTAGATATAATAGGCAGCTTGCTTGCTGGTACTCAGAACTGTCAACTCAATCTGGCTGTGGGCAGGAGGTGCGCGAGGTGGGGCGAGACTCACGTTTGGAAGAACGGTTACTCAGATGCGTTTGCTACAGTACTTCACTTGCCGGGATGAAGACCTATCATCAGGATCAGGGCGGTTGGGTATTGTGGATTATAAGCTTCTGCTTTGCATATGTTCCCTCTGGCCTGCCACGCGCACTGATGGAATTTTTATTTAATAAAGTTGTACTGTACAGGACACAGCTTAACACGTACATCACGATCTTTAACTCAGCAAATTACGCTCCATGTGCATCTGGCCTAACCATATATCGTCGGCAGAAGATCCGTATGCGCGTAGCTAGCCAAACTTGTGCAGTGCAACACTCGCTGCTATCTCACATGGTGTCTAGAATGGGATGCTTTTCGCTTTGTCCGAGAAGGAATGAAGGCGGGGACACTTTTTTTTGCTCCTAAAGTGCAAAGAAGCTTGCGTCCGGTGGAGAGCAACGGGCGGTGGTGCCTGCGGCAGCGACCGCGGGCCGCGGGTCGCTTTGCCTTTTCCTTCCGCGGCCGAGGAGGAACCACCACCACCACCACGGAACGGCCGCTCTCGCAGCTCGTGAACAGATTTCCCATTTCCGCGCGTGGAAAACAGTCTTAGGCTCTTAGCCCACGCCGTCCAGGCTTGGCGAGAACGCTGTGTGGGCCGTGTGGTTTTGGGACGGATCGTGGATGGGCTTTGAAGCTGCCATTGCTCGTACAAATTCCCAACTTTCAGTTTTATTATTGGAAAAAGTCTACTTAACTCCCCCAACCCTCAAGAAAATTTATTTTTCCTCCCTCAACTTCAAAACCGGACAAATCACCTCCCTCAACTTTTCAAACCGTGCATTTTACCTCCCTGGAGTGGTTTTGAAGGCGGTTTTGCTACAGTAATGGCGGTGTTGCTACAGTGACGGCGGTTTTGTCTTTTTCTTTTTTATTTACTTTGGCTTAATCTTTGAAAAATCATAGTAAATCACAGAAAAATTATAAAATAAAAAATCCAATTTTGTTAGACTCCACATGAGTAGATCTACAAAGTGAACATATAATATGGTATACTTTAGTACAAAGTTTTTGCTATGAAGGTTTTGAGAAAAAGACAAAACCTTCATAGCAATAACTTTGTACTAAAGTATACCATATTATATGTTCACTTTGTAGATCTACTCATGTGGAGTCTAACAAAATTGGATTTTTTATTTATATGATTTTTCTGTGATTTACTATGATTTTTCAAAGATTCAACAGAAATAAATAAAAAAAGAAAAAGACAAAACCGCGTCACTGTAGCAAGACCGAAGTTACTGTAGCAAAACCGCCTTCAAAACCACTCCAAGGAGGTAAAATGCACGGTTTGAAAAGTTGAGGGAGGAGATTTATCCGGTTTTGGAGTTGAGGGAGGAAAAATAATCTTTCGTGATAGCTGGAGGAGGTAAAGTAGACTTTTTCCTTTATTATTTCACGTCTTCCAGCCTCCAAATCACATGAATCGTTGGGCCAGACGTATGAAAAAAAGGCCCTTTGGGCTGACGCACCCAATTTCAATTCGATAATACTTTTGCTTTCTTCTACATTCAATGCGATGCACCACCGCTCCCTTTTCTTCCCTCAATTGAGTGAGAGCAAGGTAACTGTAACAAGTGCAATGACGGTCTAGCTATTTTGTCAAGAAATTGGACTAATCCAAGCTCAAGAGGAGGACGACGACGTCATGGGTCGTGGCTAGGGCGCCGCTCGCGCCGAGCAGGAGGAAGGGGCGCCGCCACCCACGCGCGCTGCGCGCCCAGGCGCTGTCTCCGCCTCGCCACGTCATCCGTCAATCAATAAAGTATTTTCTATAATTAGGAGATGTAAAAATAAGAAAGGAATATCCGCGGGAATTCTCTAGAATTGCTTAGGGTTTAAGTTAGGTCGGCTAGGCTATAAATACTTCGGGGATGTAATCGATCAAATCAATAATAGAACGGGTAATTCCCATCTGTCTCTCCTCTCTCCCTACCACCGCCGCCGCCGCCCACGCCCGCGTCGCCACCCGCGTGCACGCCCCCACCCCCGCCACCTCATGCGCGCCGCCGCCCCCGGGCCACGCTCAGGGCTGCCACGTTCCCCCTTGCGCTAGGCCCCTTATAGCTGGTATCCGGAGACCAGATCGATCCCCACACCGCCACCATGTCGGACAACGCAGCTTTTCTTCAACTCATGGAGAAATTCACCAAGGATCTCTCCACCAAGATCGACAACATCCAGGGCGAGATGAAGGCCATGAACGAGAGGATGGCCGACCTCGAGAAAGGACAGATTCTCGATGAAAAATCCAGAGAACTCCAGGCAGATCGGGAACGACTTGCTATGACACTGGAGCTTGGAGCAAAACAGGCAATGATGGATGCTGGCCGTGCATACATCAAAAGGCAGCTGACAGCTCTCAAACTCAATCTATGTCAGAAATTACAGCATGAGTAGAGACTAAATTATTCTGCAAAGAGGAGGTCAAATTAGAAACCAACTCTAATTCCTCCAATCTAGAAATCAAAACCCATAAACTCTCTTTCCCCACTTATGATGGTAAGGAGGATCCTCTACCATGGCTCAATCGGTGTGAGCAATTCTTCAGAGGACAGAAAACGCCAGATCATGAAAAAACATGGTATGCATCTTACCACCTTATTGGTACAACACAACAATGGTATATGCGTCTTTCACAGAATCAAGAAGTGACAGATTGGGGATTGTTTTCCCGATGTGTCAGTGAGAGGTTTGGACCACCAACTCGACGCAATCAGTTGGGAGAATTGGCAGCACTACGCAAAACAGGGACAGTTGATGACTACACCGAACGTTTCTTAGCGCACGTAGCACGCGCTGAGAACCTTGGCGACCAACAACAAGTCAACATCTACATTGCTGGCCTTTTGGAACCACTGAAAACGGATGTTGAACTCCTCAACCCTTAGGATATGGAAACAGCTATGTCACTCGCTAGAGCATATGAACGACGTTTGGAGGTCATGGCTGAATCTGGCAAGGCTCCAGCAATGCGCACCAACCGTCCCTTTCAACCAAAGGTAACTGCAACACCACCACCACCGCCTCCAAATTCATCAACAGTTCCACCATCAACTCTACCTCCAGCACCCCGTCCTTTCAAACGCCTGACACCAGAAGACATGGCAGAAAGACACCGCATGGGTCTTTGCTTCAACTGTGACGAACAGTTCATGCGTGGCCATAAATGCAAGCAGCTGTCTGAGATCAGCATCGTCAATGACTATGCCAACGACGACAATGCAGACAACGACAATATCCTTATGATGATTATTGGCAAAATTAATACAGCGGTACAAGTAACTGCACCATTCTACCTTGATGGCATACTTAATGGTGTCCTAGTTCATGTCTAAGTGGATTCGGGTGCAACCCACGACATCATCGACATCAACATGGCTCATGCCATTGGCCTGCAGGAACAACGCATCTCCACCAACATGCTTATAGGCAATGGTCAAGAGGTAAAGTGTCATGCTGCAACCTTTAATACAAATTTTACTACACATGGCCACAACTTCAACATCGACGCTCACCTCATCGACATCGGCAACGACATCGACGCTATATTGGGACTTCCTTGGTTGATGGGCCTTGGGAGCGTAACCTGGGACTTCACCGACATGCACTTGTCATTTAACAGCAACAACGCCGCTCCATCATACCTGCCTCCAATCGACGACAGACACCGGCATCGGTCTTCGCATTGCCAGTTCCACCCTCAATGGTCAGCATGGACAGATCACCTGTCCCTCAGTTAGCTATAAGGACAACCGCCCTTGGCTCGCATTTCGGCATGTGGACGCGCCGAGTCAAAAAAGGGGGAGTCCTGTGCAACGACGGCCTAGCTATTTTGCCAAGAAATTGGGCCAATTCGGGACCAAGAGGAGGACTACAGCGTCATGGGCCGTGGCTAGGGCGCCGCTCGCGCCGAGTAGGAGGGAGGTGCGCCGCCACCCACGCGCGCAGCGCGCCCAGGCGCCGTCTCCGCCTCGCCACATCATCTCGTCCATCAATAAAGTATTTTCTATAATTAGGAGATGTAAAAATAAGAAAGGAATATTCGCAGGAATTCTCTAGAATTGCTTAGGGTTTAAGTTAGGTCGGCTAGGCTATAAATATTTCGGGGATGTAATCAGATCAAATCAATAATAGAAGGGGTAATTCTTATCTGTCTCTCCTCTCTCCCTGCCACCGCCCATGCCCGCCCCCCCCCCCCGCCGCCTCCTACGCGCCGCCGCCGCCAACACCGCCCGCCCCCGCTAAAGTGCGGCATTCTGTGGGAAAATATCAGATTTGTAGATCAAAAATAAATATAATTCAGTAAAGAGGAAGCATGACAGACCTTGCTTGCAAATAAGTGTTCAAATTAAGCATGCAAATTTATATTTTCGAAAGACTTATTAAAGGGCAGGGAAGGATGTTTCGTTTTTATGACTTTGAAAATAAGAGAGGGTTCACCGACCATATTTTGGGAGCATATATAGCCGGGTGAGTTCAAGACTCCTTTATTAAAGAACAAATTTCTATAACCTAATTAATATAGCACATTGCCCTCACACTACTTTTGGTTGATGTTATGAGTCAATATAATCAGCGTTGAATATTTTGAGGAAAAAAAAAACTAACCCAAGTTGCGTCAATTTTCAGGCGAGAGGGAACACTGATGTTGGTTCACATGCTGCAGGTGCTGGTGGTGCTCACTGCACACGTCCGTCCAAAGAGCCGCCTCATGCAAAGGCAAAGAAGCCCCGTGTGCATCATGCGGACGAATGGCGTCGATGGTAAGTTGCATGCATGTGCCTGCAAATTAGATAAAAACCCTAGCTGAGCCTTTTTCACGTCGGAGACGCAGCACGGAGCCGCCCGGTTGGTTCGATCCGTCGGCCGCCGCCGGCCGCCCTACGTAGTAGCTCGCGGCCGGGCCCGCACAAATGTGTACACACTAGCTCCAACCGTGATTGCTGACTGGTATGCATAAGCATATAGTTAATCCCGGATTGATCCAATGATCGTCTCACGGTTCATCTGTTACTCAATTCTGTCGCTTTCTCCTTTCTAGCTAGATTGTACTACTACCTTCCACAAGCTCGTGCAGCCGGCCGGCTCGCGTGTCCTCGCCCCCGGCGGCGCATGAGCCATAATAAGGGGGAAAAAAAATACAGACATGATAGCATCTATCATCATATCACCGCAAAGCTACATTATACACAGTGGTACTTCATTCCATCTACCAACATTTCAACAGTCGGGTCACGATGCAAAGCTTCTCCAAACGCAATGCCTCCAAGAACTCACACCATGTCGTGATCCGACTGAAGACTAGACAATTATGTTTTTATCGTAGTGAGTTTTTTTCACTTCAAAGAAAAAAAACAGCCGCCTGAGTTTATAGACAGGGCTCGAAATTCAATCCTAAAAGCAAAAGACCATCCATAGGATGTGAAAAAACGCATAGTCGCATTCTCCGTATATCTTGCGGCAAGCCTCTCACACAAAGCTCCTTTTATATCTCAGACCATTGCAACTATGTCCAGAACCAGAGCCAATGTATTTTCCTGAACAATATACATAAAAGAGCTTGGTTTACCGGCTAGTGGCTCAGATCCCAGTTTCGAGCTGTAACAACCGAGGTCTGAAATACGACTAAGATTCACTCTACACGTTGAATGGACCACACCTGGCAATTAACTCTCTTGAGCTTTCGTCCTCGCTTCGCTCAAAAGGTTCGAACCGGAGTTAATACCATTTCCGGCCTCGGTATTTAAGTTGGTTCAGTTTCTTCTCAACTTCAATGTTTCGTGATGCTACAGTAGCTGAGCTGCAGTAACCGTGAAATCGGCCTGGCCCACTTGGCCCATGGGCTGGGTCTCACATCCACCCCCCCCCCTGGGGTCGACGTCCCGTCGAGGGCCGAACCAACCTACCCAAACGAGACAAATGTCCAAGATCGACTCTCTTGGCCACGTCCGCATTACCAGCTCCCCGCCTCAAGTGCCATGCTCTCTCTGGAGCCATGCGCAACCTGTCCGAGCTCCCGATCCGCTTTCATCCTCGTTTCGCTCAAAAGGTTCGAACCGGAGTTACTACCATTTCCGGCCCCGGTATTTAAGTTGGTTCGGTTTTTTCTCGACTTCCAGGATGGTACTAAACTCACGGGTAAACAATGTTTCGTGATGCTACAGTAGCCAAGCTACAGTACCGTGAAATCGGCCTCGCCCAACTTGGCCCATGGGCTGGGTCTCTCACGAGCCCTGTCGATCTGTACTAGCAAATCACAGGCATAGCTGGCCAAGTGTGACGCAGGGTTCTCAAGTATGCTAAAACACACCTTCTTCGGTAGTTTCCAAATTAAACTTCAATCAGTGGTTTTCTGCAGCTCGTGTAGAACGGCGATGACACAGCCGGCTGGTCGGCCACCGCCGGCGGCGGCGGCCGCGTTGTGTGAATTCTGATGAGTCATCTGTCACTCTTGGGAAGCAATTTGGGAATACTAACCCAATCACTGTTCAGGACAGCACGAATGCACGATGGACACCCGCGTGAGGCTGGGACTATATGGCACTATGCTACTTTAGATTTTCAGTAAAAGCATTCCAGAACTTTGGAGAAAATGTGCTCATTGCTCAGGTAAGAAAACACTATTCGTACATAAAATCGTGGTACGACCTACCGTACTATAATACACTGGCATACATTAAAAAGTACCGTGTTTATCTGGCCGCTAGATGGGTAAAAGCAGCTTTACCTTTATGAACAAAATGCCTTGATCAAAATCTATGATATGGCTGCAGGTACGTAGTGGCCGGTCATATGCTGATCCGGATGTGTGTTGTAGCTGTCATGCGACCAAAATATTTGTCCTTGTTTTAGTAGGCGGCCGAAATTATGTACCAAGCACCAAGCATGAGATAGATTGATTCATTTCATATAAGGAAAAAAAAAAGAACACGTGTCAATTGGCTTCAATTTGGTTAGAAAGCGGTTCACATATCTCCTAGAGGAAGCCACGGGTTATTTATTGATCGTATAACTAAACCTAAAACACTAAATAGTCGGCCACCTACCGTTTAGCTACTATTCAGGCTAAACTGTTCATTAAACAGGCTATAGCCAATCAAATGTGCTAATGAATGATTAAATAGAAATGACATACCATAGTTTACACGATGTTTAAACAAGCTAAAATGACCATTTAGATGACCAATGCATATAAGAAAGGAGGATACAAATCTTTTTTAAACAAGTTTTTATAAGTTTTTAGCTTTTAGAAAATGGAACGTCGTTGGGGCTGCGTGGGTCGATGAGGAAATTTCCGGTCTACCCCAATCATAGGGAGATGGTTGTTGCCCTAGGGCTGTGCGTGAGGAGGCATAAACAAGTTTTCAAGAGAGAAGGGATTTTCTCCTAATCTTTTGTTTTATTAGATTGATCGCTCCTTATAAATAAACAAGTTTTATAAGTTTTTATGTAATTAATTGAGCTACCCTTATCTCTAATTAAAAGAGAGACTCTCCTACCAAAGGTCACGTAAACAAGTTTTTTTTTCTTTTTGCTGCTAAAAAAAACTAAACAAGTTTTTAAATTTAGCTAATGATGTTTTCATCATCACCACCAGGTCATTTGTCAAACCAACTATGGTATTCGACTGATTGTCATCCGATTAAGGTGATAGTGATGGTGACAACACCAATGTATTGACAGCTGATCCGGTGGTGACAAACAATACAACCGCTGATCTCGAACCGGCAGTGAACCAATGTTATCACATAACCAGCAATGAAAGAGGGTTTAGAACCAGCGGTGATGAATTTTCTATAGTAGTGATTCCTAGAAGATGAAGTATGTCCACAAGAGTACACTACATTGCCAAAAGTAGGCACAACTCCAGAACATCTACGAAAGATCCTGAAGCAACTCCACAAACTCCCAACCGACAAGGAGATAGACAACAATAGCAGTCCAAAAACATACTCGACTACATAGCCTCGCATGAATATGAGAGGTACCATTCTAACAACTAGGTCAATCCAACATGTGAGGACATATTAGCCGAGTTTCTAACTGGCATGTCTCAAAACACGAGATGGTCATCACCCACGGTTGGATCATTACCGATGATTGCCCGCAAAACTACGAGCATGACAAGTTCATGTTGTCTTTGGGTGACTTCTTAGAGGAGCCATGGAAAATTAGGAGGATAAAGGGAAGCGACAAAAGCAGGCCTCCATTCCATTGTACGCATCCTAAAGGTGGCGTTCCTTAGCGAAGATTATCTCAAAATCTTCGTAGACTTCCCATGACATGCATAGACTATTAATTAACATATTTTATTTTAAATTAATAATTATCATTACAAAATTAGTACATATTTATTAGTTTATATTAGTTATTACTATTTTTAAATAATTTATAGTCATTGTCCTCCCTCTCCCTTTTTGAACTGTATATTTGTATTATTACTTTGTCATTGTTTTTTAATGCAATCTCTGCAGATGTTCTTTGCCCCTTCAGTTCTTTCAAAAAAAAAAAACAATTATCATCTCATCCATCCAACAAAACACCAAAATGGTTTCCCATCCATCTAGCTAAACAAGTAATATGGATAAGCTCATTCCATATCTTATTAATAACCTTTGTCCTAAAACCAAAGGCAGCTCATGGCTCTTGCACCTCTTCCACCACTGCCACTCACACAAGAGGGCGATGCAGGTACAGTATAAACTCTGGGCAACAATTGAGACCCAAATATAAATTACAGAGTCGAGATTATTATGTATTTTCAAAGTTTATATAGGTATCCGGATATTATGGAACAAATTGGCACTCTTCTCTATTTGAAATTCTGATGAAGCGTTAAAAGGCTTAATTAGTGTACATAAGTTTGATGAATTCTGCAACCGTTTTATTCCTCTGTTTTCAATGGAACTAATCAGTTATTAACCAGACTATTTGTGGAGGGCTACGCTTGAGGACAAAACCAAGCAAAGTGCGCGAAGCATCTTGAATTCTTGATGAGTTCGTTATTAGTGGCCTGCCCACTATATCACCCACCCGTGCATTCCAAAGCTGTACCGTGTACGGTGTGATGGAAATTTTTTTGAAAAGAATCAGTATGCCGACTTTGGCTATTACTCAATGCATATATTTATATCGCATTCCGTTAATGCCAAAAACGCGACTATGAGGAACGTAAATATACGGTTATTATTTTGAAATTTATATGGATTTGGATAATAGTAGAGATAAGTTATTATGATAACTGGGATATACGGGAATATGGATAAACCGAAAATTAATTAAACAGTAAATAGGCTATTTTTGAAATAAAGGACGTGTGAGTTCATCTCTCTCCCGTGGACGGCAGGCGGCGGCGCGCCGCAGCTCAGCAGCTGTAGCACCAGGTGGTGGCATGGCCCGTGGCCACGCGTGGCGGCGGCGGTGTGAAGGGCAGCACGCGCTCTCCAGTGAAGTTCGATCGGATGGATGAGCAAGACAGCCATCGTTTGCACTTGCGACTGCTCTCTCATCAGAGCTCGGTGTGCAGGATAGCCTCGTCCTTCCCCTGCTCCTCGTCGTCTCTAAAAATAGGATAAATTTTGACCATCTCTATAAATAAAAAGGGTTGTCTCCTAAAATTAATTTTAGTAGTGTGACGTCAATATAGATAGCATAAATGCATTCTCTTCTATCAAACTTTCTTATTATCATGTAAAAGAGATAAGTTGGTGTGGACAATAATAGTTCCAACATAAAGTTATCTATTAAGTGCTCCAAGTTCAAACTCCAATAGGTTTGTGCTAGAGCACAAAAAAAAAGGGTAATGGATCATATAGAGTTTGGCTAAATTTTATAGCTTTGTTGTATGGAAATACCATTTGTCATTTTGGTAAGGTGTCAAATATTTCACGATGATTATTAGTGTTGTGGCTCATGTGCGGTAATGATTCCCTTCTATTTAAATGTGTATGTAGTCTCGTTCTGTTGATGACTCTTTCGATCAGTTTGCCTACGATCTTGTTGGTATTCATCTTGATTGTTGGAAACGTCTTGCCACTCATCCATTCTTAAAAAAAATGACTATACGTTGGAAAGTCATTGGGTTTGCTTGAAATAAAACTTCAAGTATGTATGGTCGTCCTTTCAGTCAGTTGATGAGGCAAAATTTTAGTCTTCTTTTGTGCCATGATTGACCAAATCAATCTTATAAAAAGTATCGCTTTCAGTATGATTCATTGATTAATTCCCTTTGGCCAAAATATAGTGGACCTCACTACGTTCTCTAATATGACCATACACCTTTAGAGCATCTCCAACAACTCTCTAAATCAACTGGCAGATTCTTATAAACTTAAGAAAAAACAAAAAAAACTCTCTCCAACAACTTAAGTAAATCAACTGCTATTTATCCAAACTTGCTATCCAGTGGCGCGCGATCCCAACTTGCTATCGCGCCTGGCTGCTGTCCCGCGTCTGCTGTCCGTCCATCGGGCGTCAGGTGGCCTTGTCGCTGTCGCTGCACACGAATCTCTCGTACGCTTGGCTGCGTGAAACAGCAACAGCAAGCCTTGTTTAGATTGCAAAAAAATTTCAACCTGATAAATAGTAACTCTTTTGTCTTATTTGAAAAATATTATCCAATCGCGGATCAAATAATCTCAAAAGATTCATCTCGTGATTTTAAACTAAACTGTGTAATTAGTTATTATTTTTACCTATATTTAATGTTCCATGCATGAGTCTAAAAATTGATGTGATGGAGAAAAGTGAAAAAACTTAAAATTTGAAGGCAATCTAAACAAGGCCCAAGGCAGGCACAACTGCGTGCAACAGCAACAGCAAGTCAGTCACCCGTCGTCAGTCACCCGTCGTGGCAGTCACTCGTCGTGGGCTTGAGTGGTGTGGTGTGCAGCAGACAAGTGACGGCACGGTGGTGGCCGGGCGGGCCAGGCTATACTATGAGTTCTTGTAGGCTACTATTGCACTTGCTGGCTACTCGCGCGTGACACAAGTGGCCTTGTTTAGATTGTAAAAAATTTCAATATGATAAATAGTAATTCTTTTGTCTTATTTGACAAATATTGTCCAATCGTGAACCAACTAGGCTCAAAAGATTCATCTCGTGATTTTAAACTAAACTATGTAATTAGTTAATTTTTTACCTATATTTAGTGCTTCATGCAAGAGTGTAAAAATTGATGTGATGGAGAGAGAGTGTAAAAACTTGGAACTTTGAGCAGGGATCAGCAGGGACTCGCCGGCAAACCCTGCAAAAAAAATGATGTTGGGACAGAAATACCATTGAGTTTACCAAGTTGGAATAGCAAATTGTTGGAGAGAGATATTTTTTTGACTTGCTAAACGAAATAGCAACTTACTAAAACTCAAGATTTAGCAAGTGATTTTTATCAAGTTGTTGGAGATTTTTTTCATGGTTTTCATGATTGGAAACCTAAACCCTAGCTTGCAATCTAGCATTGGCCAGAATAGGGTGACTTTAATTTTCGGTTCTCGTAATAACTTTTCCTTGTCTATATCTCTTTACAAAAGACACTAATTTTTCTGTTATTTATATATTACCTCTTGTGTCGTCCACTCGTGTCTCTTTGATTGAGAGTATGTCATAAATTAGGATTTATTTGGATCTCATTCTTGTAGTGACTCTAGATAATGATGTAGAATCTAGATCTTATATTGATAGTGATTGTTGTCTTTGCTTAGTGGTAGTATCAAAATAGCATGATTTGGATAGATAGAATGGTAGATAGACTCTTGAATTCGAGTGTTTTGATCTTATTTTCATTTTCTATCCTATTCTTATTTTTTAAGAGATCCAAACTTGATCTTAGAAGTTCTCAATCCTTAACATGATATTTAAGTGACGGGGAATTTATCTAATATTTATGAGTCAATTCCCTTAATGAATTAGTGCCATTGGAAATTTTACCTTTTGTCTCACTACCATCAAAATTTTCGGACTTCCCTCACTGACATCGGAATAATTCACGCTTTCCTCATTGCCATTTCCTTCAAAATTGGTTAAGTTTGTTGTTAAGTTGATCTGGAAATGACCATTTTGCCGCTTCAAGCAAATGATTTCCATCAAAATCAGTTATGGTTTCTTTCTTTGCTTGATGGGCAACTGATGCAACAACAATGACGCCTTTGGCAGAATATTGCATGTTTGTTTCCAAGAGGACTCTAGATTGGGTTCGTTGTGGTGGAACCTGCCCACCAGGGATCAAATTCTGATGCTCTCATTTTTCTGAATTTATTACAGAGAAATTTTCGATATTATCTTCAGAGATCTATCGGCTCATTCCTTCGGAAAATGTCCACTTTGACTTGCAATGCAGAACCCTGTGACGTCACGTATCGACCAGGAGTTCCGGTGCCACCATATCCTGTTGATATCCTTCAGTTCGATGACCAAAATGTTTAAGATCGGGTTCACACTTCACATACACTTGCAATCAACGAATCAATCAACTATATACAACTGACTGATATTATTCGATGTGCCGCGCGCACGTAGGACAGGCCAAAACTGGGGGCCTTTCTCTTAAAAAATAGAGGCCTCCAACTGACAGCCTAAAAGTGAAAAGGGCGTTGCACCAACTAGCACTTGGCGGCTTATCAGGTGCCCAAATCGACAAGCATCGTTGCATTTTGTGCACGACGAGTGCACATCCCTAGTCTCTCACTCTCTCACACGATGTGTCCCGTGGAGATGCCTTTGGTATGAATTCTAATGTAGCAATCCAAATTTCTTCTCTCTAAAACACTTCACATTGCCATAACTATAGTGCAAGATCATCTTTCATCGACAAGATAAATACACAAATGTACCATAAAGATTAGGGTCTTTTATTTTCCTTTGACAAGGACACCAAAGATTAGGTATTTAGGTTGCTTCTATACTATATGATTCCCCTCGCGTTGCTGTGAAAATTTCTTAACTACTCGATGAATATGACTCTTATACTTCTATTTTAGACTTGCAACTGACTTGATGCATTAATTGGGGAGGAGTTTCTGGTGGAAGTGGAGGTGGGGTGGGTTATGGTGTAGTGGGGTCAGCTGATGATGTGGCATCCTAAAAAGCTAGAGAAATACTTTAGTGGGCATTAGCTTTATAAGAGTAGTAGATATCTCAGTTCTCAGACCAGCCATTTCTACCGCCTCATGAAAATAGTTTAATTTTTTTGAGGGAACGAAAATAGTTTAACTTTACCCCATTAATTAAGTAGGTGACCTTTAGGGTCTTAATTTAGGGGATGGAATCCTCAGACCCTACTAATAATTGTTAAAAAAAGTAATCGTTTGTCAAGAACTCGAGATTAAGCTCCCACTTGTGGATGAATATATGCATCAGCTGTACGGCATTATAGTTATAGCAGGCCACTACTAACCTTTTTGCCTAAGTGCCCCAGTGGGCAATTTATTACTTATTATATAGTCAGCATCACAGTCTTGTCCGGCGGAGATCAAAATCATATTTACTTTGTCCGTTTTTGATATAGATATGAGATTCAACTTTTTATGATTTGCTTCAACTTTGAAATATTCCAGCTGAGTTGGCGCTCTCTGTAGCGCGAGTTGAGTTGCTTTGGTATCTAGATGTGAAGTTGGAGTAGGGTACCCTCCAAATTATATGATTTTTCTGGCCTAGTTTTCAGTCAAAAAAAAAAAAACTGGGCTGGCACTTGCCTTTTTCTTTTATTCGTCTAATAGAAATCCCGACAAAACTTTTGCCAGCCTTCTAAAAAAAAGTACATCCCGTCCCGTCCAAATAGCGAATCTCCTATGCATGATCAGTTCAACTATTTATGATTTTTACACACTTCGATCGATTATAAATACAATTTGCAAGATCAGTGACAAAAACACCGTCAACAAAATGCTGACTAAATAATACTGTATTATGTTATTCCTATACATGTCAAACCACTGCTAGTGAACCGAAGCACAAAATTTTCTACATCTACTAGTAGTCAATAAGAAAGAAAAAGAAAATCACAAACGTATAAAACACAGACGTTCCAAAATTGTTAAGAACAAACTAACCCAGAACACCAATAGCAAACAAGCCCTACGGCTTGGCCTAGTACTGCCGCGTCAACAACGGCAGCAGGCGCACGGGCACGCCGTGGCGCGGCCGGAGCGTGAGCACGTTCACGGGCGCGTGGCGGTACTCGTCGGAGATGCCGAAGCGAAAGCTGGCGAGCAGCACGGCCAGCACGACCTTGGCCTCAACCATGGCGTACGCCTGGCCGACGCAGTTGCGGGGGCCCGACGCGAACGGCAGGAACCGCCCCGCCCACGGCCGCCGGGCACGCCCCGGCCCCGGCGCGAACCGGTCCGGCCTGAACTCGTGCGCGTCCGGGCCCCACACGGCCTCGTCGTGGTGGATGGCCAGCACGGGGATCCACAGCGACGCGCCCTTGGGCACGCGCAGCTCGTCGGCGCCGCCGGAGCCCAGCGTGATGTCCTCGAACGCCATCCGCGGCAGCAGCGTCGCCGGCGGGTACAGCCGCAGCGTCTCGTTGATCACCATCTGCAGCTGCGGGCATGCAAAGCCGTTAGTGGCTCGCGAGCGTCACCGGAATGGATCGCCGGATCAGAGTGAATGGCTCATTACCACGGTGAGCTTCGGGAGGTGGTCGGCGGTGGGCGGGGCGTCGCCGCAGACGCTGGCGACCTCGGCGCGCGCCTTGTCCTGCCACGAAGGGTTCGTGGCGAGCAGCATGATGGCCCAGGTGAGCAGCAGCGCCGACGTCTCGTGCCCGGCGAAGAAGAACGTCTTGCACTCGTCGATCATCGTCTGGGCGTCGTACCCCAGCTCCGTGGTTCGTCCTCCCCTTCTTCTTATTCTTCTCCATCTCCGCCATCAGCATGCCGAGGAGCCCCATGCCGCACGCCGACGACGGCGTCCGGCCCTCGTCGGCGATCTCGCGGCTGCGCTGGATGGACTCCTTGAGCAGCTGATCCAGCTCCCCGTTCAATCGCTTTATTTCCCGCCTGTATTTGCTCGGGAAATACCTGGAATGTTTTTTAATTAAAAATACATTAAAAAACTAGTGAAAGTCATGCGTACACTGACAGGCGGGGCCCAGTGACAGGCTGCGGAAGCAGAGGAACTCACTGGCTGCCCGGGACCCAGAGGTAGCGGCTGGAGCGCGCCGTGAGCCGCTGGAGCTCCTCGATGAGGCGGAAGATGCGCTTGCCCGTGTCGTAGCTGGTGTCGAACTCGGTGCGCGCGATGATGTCGCCGGCGAGCCTCGCCATGTGCGCGCTCATCTCCACCTCGTTGCCGCCGCACGACACAGCGTCCCGGAGCGCGCGCACCGTCTGCCGGGCGCACTCCACCATGTGCCCCACCCTGCCCCGGAGCCTGTCGGCCATGAACGCCGGCGCCACCACGTGGCGCTGGTGCGACCACGTCGCGCCGTTGGCCATGATCAGGCCCCGGCCGATGAAGTGCTTGGCGCCCTGCCGCTGCATCCACGACTTGCCGGTGACGTGCGCGTGCCGCGACGACAGCAGCTCCCGCACCATGCCCGCGTCCGTCACGCACACCCGGGGCTCACTCCCGTACCAGTACACAAACAGCTTCCCTGCGTACACAGGCAAAGCCTCCTGTCAGCTCGGCCGCCTCGGCGAAACAGCACCGGCCGGC
Source organism: Themeda triandra (assembly GCA_018135685.1). Lineage (NCBI taxonomy): Eukaryota > Viridiplantae > Streptophyta > Magnoliopsida > Poales > Poaceae > Themeda > Themeda triandra. The sequence continues at coordinate 260,327 of JAENPR010000870.1, forward strand.
CGGCAATGCGTCGTGAGCTACTCACCGTACATCTTGGACCAGAGGACGTAATGGGGCAGAAGGCGGCCGACGATGTCGTGGCTTAGGGAGCCCATGTCGCCGGCGGTGGCGTCGGCGACGAGGGCAGAGACGTCGCGGAGGTTCCCGACGAGGAGGCGTGGCGGCGGGCCACGCACGCCCTGGCCGGCCAGGATTGTCCGGATCCTCGCGGGCGTGAGGTAGTAGCAGGAGACAGTGATCCATGCCGCCCTTGTCAGCAAGAACAAGAGTGGCAATGCGAGCACGAGGCCGACCACGCCCAATGCCATGCTGGCCTTGTACCGTTCGCAGCTGCCAGTGCCGGTGCCAGTGGCAGCTTGCACTAGAGTACCTTGCATGTGTTTATATATATATAAACGAGGTGGCAAATCCAATGTGCAACACAAAACAAGGCTAGCTAGCGATGTAAAATCCTTTTCTCGCAGGTTTTGTTCGGTCAGTTGGTCCCATGGTTCATTCGCTCGAGGTTTTTTCACCTTTCGCTCGGCCTATCGGTGAATTTCATAGGAAACAGTTCAAATTCAGTACTGTGAAACAAACATGGTGCCCGTGTTTTGAACAACCTGAAGTTTTTATGTTTGCTGGTTACATTTGTTTTGTTTACACAAAGGTAGAAAGTAGTTTTTGACTGACTTTTGACCGGAAAGCAGAGGTCAATTTGGTAAATTTGAGAGTTAGTGGGGAAAAGGAGGTGGGGAGTGCTTGGGCATAAAGTTGCAAACCGGCATGGTTAAGATAACTGCCATTACTTAAGTACAACTGGTGTGGCAATCAGTCCTGCCACTAAGTGAAAAGAGGCAGCATATCTTCAATATTGAAACAGATTGTTTATGGCAAAGGCATACTCAGTTGATACCTTCATTTGGGCTCCTGGGGTTTCATTAGAGTCATGATAAGAATGAAGCAGTGGGTGGGGTACAAATATCTGGTCAGTTCATTCAGTTACCACACTGCAAACTGTAGAAGAAATAAGTTTTTTTTTTTTTGGTTCTGAATCCACAACTCACATCTGAATGATGGTAGTCATCAGTTCCTGTAAACAAAGGTTGAAAAGTCCACTGCAAACAAAATTTTATGTGAATTCAGCAGTTGAAAAAAAATGCCCGTTGTGTAAGCATATGGTAAAGTCATTCATTCCTTCAAAGAAATATTTCTGTGTGACTTTATTCTATTCTGATCACTTTCAGTCATCTCACCATTGGCACCATATATGCTCTGTTATAAAGAACATTGGCAAGTAGCAGAAAACAATTGTGGTCACTTCAGATGGGTGTGACTTGGGGAAGAGTAGAAGAGTCTTAGTAGGATGTATCACAAACCTCCAGACACCATATGGAGGTCAAAGGCCACAAGGTCTTTTACAGTGAGTTGGTTGAATAGAATGCACCTGAAACAGAAAGTTGGAGGCTGAGATTATAAAATTCATTGAAATATAAGTACTCCCTCGGTTTTGGATCAGCTTAAAACTCAAGCCAGGTGGATGCATTTGGCCTCTGAGCCTCATTTCTGTGAAACATGCACTGCACCTCTTCACATGTCAACCAGTTTCTCTTTTCTTCGCTTCAGAGTATTGTGTACTTCCCACTGAACTTCAGCGGAAGACTTGTTCTACAGGCCCACAAAATAATAGCAATCTGGTGACTCCTGAGAACAAGAAAGGGATGCCATGCATATACGTTTTGACAACGATATTAGATACGTGTAACAATTTATTTCAATCATTTTCCACGGCACATTTTTGAAACATTTGATTTCCAAATTTATCTACTAGCTAATGTCCACAATAAAATGTTGTTGCCATGTGTACCAGAAGTCAAAAACCTAGTGGCAAAAACTGGCAGTTGTTCCACAATGTCGGTGCTTCGTTGAATCAGGAAGGGGCGTAGGCTACTAAGACTTGATCGAGACGAGAGCTTTGCATTTCTTCGACAGCAACCATGTGACAGTGGCTCCTTTATTTATTCACAGTTGATATGTAAACACTACTCCAACTGAGCACACATCTCCCAAACAAAATTTTTTTGCTTATTAAGCACATTTGACCTTATTTACTTTAAAAGGCCTTGATAACGTTTATGATGAAGGAAATAATTTTATTGCCCATGTTATAACGCATCGTTGTAGAATTTAAAAAGCAAACAGGTTGCAAATATCTTGAAATACTTTGCCAGACTGCCCACCAGCTTGAGAAACGAAAGCTGGCAAAACATATTCTGCAGACACGAATGTGATCTAGCAGTACGATAAATAGATTAGCAAATCTTAGTTCAGGGGCGCAAACCGCAGAGACCTGATTCCTGAAACCAAATAGCGTGTTTCCGACATCTTTTCAGTGACAACTAGCCACCATGAAACCATCTGGATGGTCCAGGAGCGGCATCACACCTCCGGCATTTTCCGGAATAGGCTTGAGAGGAGCACAACGATTGCAACAAGTTCAGGAGATTCTCATCCTGGTCTGCTTCAAGATGGCATGTGCAAGTGCAAGCTTTATTCCAAGCTTCTGCAACAGAGCTGCAGGATGTGTCCCACAGATTGTTAGCCAGTGCCTGCTTGTTCTCAACACCTGCAGAAGTAACTGGCTACAGATCAAAACGATCATAAAGTGTATCAGACCAATCTTACAACAAAGATAGGTAAGTTCAGAGCCATGTCTATTATATATATTATTTTATATTAAAAGATAAAAAAAAAAACAGTTCAACAAAATGTAGGCAACTGGAACAAATGCTGCATTGCTGCAGGAGACCTCAAACTAAGTCAACAACATATTTAAGTAACAGCATCCAAGGTCTAACTTTTCAGCTACAACCTCATGCTATTCCATAAGACGTAAGTTTGCTCTTTGCATAAATAAATATGCTGCACCCATTTATTGAAATGTTCCTTTTTTTCTCGCTCCAGTCCAACAAAGCAAGAAACTGGAGTCATTTCATTAAGAAGGAAAATACAAAGGTAGGCCTACTCCCACAGTCTCACACCCCCCCAGTCTTATAATTTGCTCGAATGTCTTAGAAACTGGAGTCTTTGGCTGTCCTAATAAGCAACAAGAGAAATACCTAGATCAGAAGGAAATATTTTTGGCCCTGAACTTGAATTTTTTTTATCAAAAACCAGAAACTACAGGTCGGTTTAAAATCAGTAAATTTCTCTTGTTGACAACCATGCATACAGCTTGTGTTCAGGTGAACAAATGTTGCCATCAGCTCCTATAAATTTATGCAGAGGAGGGGTGTAGGAAAAAAATAAAAAGAATGAGAGGTCATCAAACTGAAACGCCACTGCCATGTGATAACAGAGGCTTTTAGTTGCTAGCAATCAAGCAACAACAAAGCTGCCATGCAGGTATCTTGGATTCATAGATAATGATGATTGCAGTGGAACCATCTGTGTTCCCCTTAATTTTTTTTATATGGTCCAACATGCTTCATGGTTATCACTTGCCAGCCTCGTCACCCCTGACTCCAGACACCTAAAACTAGTGTAACAGCCTCTAATGTGGTGAATGCATCCAAAGCTAAAGAATTATTAACCTCTAGAAGCTTTTCTATGCACTACAGCTGCAGTATAGAAGAATCGGATAATGAGTACTACAAGCACTATTGTTTTTTCATTTCTAACCCATTTTGTTACCTTTCCTAGTTTGACCACCGCAATTTGGCATACACAATACTGCTACCATGATAGCACAGGGATCAACTGAGATGCAGAATATGACATCCATTTCAAATACGTGTACAATCACTAGTGACATCATGGAATCTTACTTGGAATTTCAAGTTATGTACCATGCACACAACAAAACTAGGGCCTCCATCTATCTTGCCATGAAGCATTAAGTGGGGAAAAAATCAACCATTTCACTTTCATGTAACGGTCTTATGGATTCAGTAGTGCAGCATGAAGGCAAATGGCTCACATACTAATCCGAAGTGAATAGGATTAGCATGCCTCAATGAATACGTACCCAGGCCCTGAACACACTGTCACACCCTGGAATTGGTTTCACCTGAAGCATTGGACCAATGATCACGCATTGACTTCTGTGTACAATTAGTGCCACAAAGACAGTTGGTGGTCTTATCAGTGCATATCACGACGCAGTCTTTGACTAGGGTCAGGGAAGCCATAGAGGGACCTGTTGCTGGATTGAATCCATAGGGACAGAAATATCCTCGTGTACTTGATTAACTGAGGACCTCAAAGATCACGCTGGGCATTTCAATCAGCAGGACAACTGTCTTGACATACATTAGCATCAACACTACATACGCCATGTTGCAAAACATTACAACAAAATATGAACCAATTAAACACATACGCTGCATATGGTTGCCACACAAACCATATTATACTAGAAAGAAATGCACCACTGGTATAAACTTTTCCCACATTCTCATATGGGTCCATGAACTCTCAAAGTGATAATCTGGGAATTTGGGTCATTCAATCCTTTCAACCGGTTCATTCTAATCATGGACCTGAATTCACAACTTCGAATGAACCACTTGAAAAATTAAAGGACCCATTTGATCACTTTGAGAGTTTATGGACCCAAATGAGAATAGGAAAAGTTTAGGGACCCAGAGTTCACTCTTTATACTACCAGTATTAGACAAGATTGCAGACAATTGTGCAGGTGAAATAAGGGGAAGAATAACATGATGATTGGTAACTTTCTCCATGTTAGTTATGCTGCCTACAATATGAAGACAACAAATAAAATGTATCCAAAGACAAGATGGTAAATCAATATTTGCCCTACTCAGCATGGGGGTCATTATGCAATAGCATCAATTTTGAGGTATAAAACTTAAACACAGACCAAAATGGATTCACCTTCAAGAAACACAACACACTTCCAATGCCTAGGTTCGTTACATTTAACCAACTTAATATGATTCACACATTAACAAAACAGGCATGCTGACAGAAATAACCAGTCAAAAAAATGTTACTTAATTCTTGACAATTTCTTATGTATTTTGAAATATATATATATATGATATATAGTGTGTAATATGTACTATTGTGTATACATGCCAAGAGTCTACCATTCTGTACTCACCCTGTTTACCAATTGTCTACTTAAATTATTGTTGTCCCATGATTCCATCTTAAACCATGGTATATTATGCCACAATCAGGTCAGCACTTCTTGGCCCATTTGACAAGACAAAAAACATGGCAGCTCTGCATTCGTAACCATTGGATCAGTAAAGTAATGTGTGTCGTAATATGCTAATACTCCCTTATTCCTTATATACATTCTTTTTTTTTTAAAAAAAAGGAGCATGCTAATCCTTGTATTGGCAGGAATATAGATTAGCATGCTAATCCTGGTATTGGCAGGAATATAGATTGTCAGAGACTTCCTCAGTTCCTCCAGTACTCTAGAAAGCAGTCATTATTACAAATACATACTTGAAAATGAAACAAAACTAATTATGACCAAAATACCTTGGTATCCTCTTTAATGTACAAAAGGTCAAAAACACTAAGCCAACCATTCTCCTGGGAAAAAGGCATCAAAGTCAGTTTCATGACATTGAAGGAAAATGAAGAGGAAAGAAGAAAATTATTCACCTCACAGCTGGTCCAAACTTTGAGCAGAGTTTAATATGGTCACAGGCCACTGTAAATTATTGTATCAACAACACATAAAACACTGTACACTGGCAATGGGATGATACAAAATGTCACATGAAAAACAAGTGTAAAAGTACACAAGTGTTTGAGCTCAAAATTAATTGATTCATCATATTTAAATGGACCTCGTACAGGGATAATGCCATTGAAAAAAGCAAAAGGGATAAACATGAAAAAGTATCAGAAGTAAAAAAAAAAAAAAAAAAAAAAAACCCAGCTATAATAAAGCTGAAAGGAGTGATTGTGATTCTGCTACCAACATAAATATATTTACAAATTGAAACAGGAAAATTATGAAGTTAATCTGAATTCCTCCCCTACAGAAGTGCATGGTTCCAGTATTTCTGTCCCTTGAACATATGCAGCAGAAGCAGAAAAAAGCAGTGCTGCCAAGAGAGTCTTCCATCAAATCCCTATGATTGAACTCCATCAAGGATTTGCAACATTTTCTGGTTCAATCAGACAGATCTTTATTTTCCATTTTAGTCCTACAAGGCAAATTCACAGCCAGCTAGTCAGCTACCTCTCAAAGCTTCTGTCAAATCTCCGAGGACTCACCCTCCTCTGGAGTTCTGGTGACCTGGGAGCAGAAATACGAGTCCGAAATTTCTCTCCCGTATTATTATTTCTAAATTGCTTTACAGCACCACTCCGGTCATATGGCTTGACAGTAGAATGATTTGCATATCTATCAGTGTATCCCCTTTCATCTTCACCATTTCTGTCATGCTTATTTTCCCTATCGTAACCATAAAGAAATCTCCCTTGTGTTGGATGGTAGAATTCTCCAGACCTTGATCGTCCTTGGGAGTCCATTACATCAAATCTGTCATTCCGTGAGGCAATTCTTTGAGGTGGGCTTCTCCTTGAATATCTTTTATTATGACCATCAGAAATATCTACTGCTGAACTGTTCCTTGCATCAACCCATGTTGAAGCATGCTGGGAGTAAGTGTTGTTTCTTGATAGTGGACTGTAACGCATAGCTCGATCATCATATCCAGGTTGTCTCTGAGGTGAAGCCATTCTAACAATTCTACTTTTTGCCATGTGATTAGGAGGAGATCTACTATGGCTCCGGAAAGTTGAACCCCCATTTGCCATGATCTTGCTTCTGTTCTTAGGTGCCCAGTCATGTGGGGATCGGGACCGAGAACCAGAAGGAGATCTACTGTGAGCACGGGAAAGGTTAAGTGATGCTCTAGATGTCGGGGTGCCTCGTTGTCTACTGGACAGCGAGCAACGGACAGAACTCAAATTTCTATCAGTTGTATGATCTTTCTCCATCTCAGGACCATATCGACTGGACCGGTTACTATTTGCACCAAAGTGACGCTCTGGAGATGCTTCCCTAGCATGCACGAGACGTCTGGACATCCCGCAAGCTCCATCCCTGTCAATTGGGGAACCCCGTCCAGACATCAGGCGGCCTGAGCTACTTAAAGTATTTCCCATCCTTCTAGGCATCTGACCAGCATTTGCAGCATCAGCTCTTACTAGAGTGCCATCACGTGCAACAACAAAGCCACTACTTTCCATCTTTGCGACAGCAGCTTCTGCAGCATTCCTTGGACCTGATGGGCCATAATTATAATATTCAGGTGACTTGTGCCGAGTAGAACGAGGATGTTTTGAATTGTCCACCCACTCCCCCCGGCCACTTGTCTGAACATGCCGTGATGCGCCATACATGCCATGCGATCTGTGAGAGTCCATTGTCCTTTCAGATTTTGAGCCTGAGCCATAACCATCGTCAGATCTGCATAAAATAAGGGTTATCATGATATTATTAGTCAATGGTGTCAAGACACTGAAATCATTAGGAACTGAAAAACCTGCAAGACTATAAAACAAAGTTACTATAAAGCTATACCTGCTCAGTTCATTCCTCTGGGGTCTGTCAAATGATTTTTGCCGTTCCACTCGTTGAAGATCTCTATTCGATACTCCCTTTTTTCGCAGTGACTCATCATCTCTAGCTGCATCTGAGCTCAAAACACACTGGTTAGATGAATCAGTCACATCCCTTGCATCATGTTGAGAGTGCTTTTGATCTTCACGTGTCATATCCCAACCTGTGTTCTTCATTCTGATATTTAACATATCATCACCTAAGGCATCATTGCACCTTTCAGACTGGCTGACTGTTGTAGCAAATCTAACTGCTACACGACCTGTGTTTGACCCATACATCTTAGCATCACCTCTCGAATGAATACTTTGAGCCTTTCCATCAGCAATGGGTCTACCATCTAAGCAGTTTGTTAACCATGAACACTTAGATGAGACAGGTGAAACAGCAACATCTTCCTTTCTAAACTGTGTTCCATTATAGTTGGCAACAGGAATAACCACATTCTTTGAAACAGAATCAGTATGGAGAGGCTTGAGGCCAGGAGTGGCTTCTTCATTCTTGTAATTTGATACCTGATAATGCCAATTGGCATGTTTAACTTCTTCATATCCATCACCCACCCAATAACAATCACCAGATTCTCTAAGTTCCCCATCCTCATATTGAGAATCATCATCGTCAACATCAACTTTTTCAACCCCAGCTAGATTTTTGCTAATATGTGATGTGTCAGTTTCATAGCATTGATCTAAACAAACATTTGATACAACCTTCCCAAGCTCATTTTCGCAACCATTCTGGTAGCTGTGTGCTGCAGCTTTTGAGTCCACAGTGCTGCCCGCATCAGTAATAAATTCCGGTTTGTGGCATTCTGAACTGGGGCCAGGAACCTGAGCCTCATCTGAAATGTGATATGTCTCTAACGTGCTACTGTTGGCACAAGTAATTAAAGAGTCTTTAGAATTAATCTTTGCAACAGCACCATCTTCTTCATGTGCATGAGCCATATCACAATCAGAAGATCCATGATTGTCCTCTGGATGAGTGAGATTTTCTGCATCTTTGGTTCTTTTGTTTGCATAAAAAATATCATTGTCATGTTCACCCTTCTTACTAGTTCCTGAATCAACATCCAAAAGCTCCTGATTCTTAGATTCAGATATGCTTTGTTCAGAAGCTTCTTCAAGCTTATTATCACTCCAGCCAAAGTCAGTAACCTTTTTATGGGAAGTGCCTACTGTTGGAAGGTTTGTGCTTTCCTCTGAAACTAATCTGCTAGCCAAAAGCTTTACTGTAGTGCCCAGTTCACTTATTTGGAGTGAATTATTTCCAACATGGAGATTCATCATAGAAGACATATTAGACAAACCTTCAGAATGAACAGGTTCAGGATATGAACCATCCATTTTCTCCACATTTGCAGCTGAAGTAAAATGCTCCATGATAAGAGCTGGTTCTGGATCAGATCTAATGTGTGAATCCATAATGGCTGTTGGAAGGTCTGTGCTTTCCTCAGAAAAACCAATCTGCTAGCCAAAGGCTTTACCGTGGTGCCCAATTCATTTGTTTGGAGTGAATTACTTCCAACATGGACATTCATAGAAGATATATTAGACAAACCTTCAGAATGAACAGGTTGGGGATATGAACCATCGATTTTCTCCACATTCGCAGCTGAAGCAAAATGCTCCATGATAAGAGCTGGTTCTGGATCAGATCTAATGTGTGGATGCACAATGGCTGTTGGAAGGTTTGTGCTTACCTCAGAAACCAATCTGCTAGACAAAGGCTTTAATGTGGTGTCCAATTCACTTGTTTGGTGTGAATTACTTCCAACATGGACATTCATAGAAGACATATTAGACAAACCTTCAGAATGAACAGGTTGGGGGTGTGAACCATCGATTTTCTCCACATTTGCAGCTGAAGCAAAATGCTCCATGATAAGAGGTGGTTCTGGATCAGATCTGATGTGTGAATCCATAACGGAAGCAAATCTGCTATTCTGCTGGTCAGGTAAATCCATTGTTTGAGCAAGGGCATCGTTCCCTACACATCCAGATTCCAATAGCTGCAAGTTGTGCAAAGGGTGAGACGAATCATCAGAAGGACAATTGCATGTATCCTTTGTATTAGCAGACACATGTTTCAGTGCATCAGCCATATGAATTGTGTCAACAGAATGATCAGCGACACTACCATCTCTTGACTCAAAATGATGAGATGAACCTGGTTTGTCCATGTCATTTCTAGCATCATCATGGCCACTTACAGTAGAAACTAAAGGATCATCAACATCACCACAATCAGTATCCCATGCCTCCATGGCAACATTAAGATCCCAGTGCAGCCTAGAATCGCGAGTCACATTGGCATGGTTGGTTTGCACAACTGTATCCTGTGAGCATCCTATAGTTTTTTCTGGATTGTCTGAGCTGTTTGCAATTGCAACACTTGAAGACTTAGCATCAGAGACAATCTTTTTTTTGTTTGCACTGTTCAGTGCAGAAGAGAATGAACCATTAGCCTTGGGAGCAGATGCTAGTTCAACAAGATTTTCTGAGATAGTTGGTGTGGCAACAAATAATGACTTCATATCTGGAGCAGAATAAGAAGACCTGAGAGGACTATCATATTTGCAATGTGAAGTACCAGGAATATTTAACTTATCCTCCATGTTATGTAATAGACCAAATTTGCTGCTACAAGTAGTATTTTCCATCTTCCTTTCTTCTGGGGGGTGAGCTAAATTTGAGCATTCCCCATTTGATATTTCACCACCCATCTCACTCTCACAAGCAGCAGAAGCTAGTATATCAATACCAGAAAAATCATCAGCACCAAAACGGCCTTTGTTTTCATCCTTATACTCAATTCCTTGCATCTTAAGCTTGCAACGCTTCTCATATGATCTGACAGCTTTAGAAGAGCTTCCCAGTATCTTCTCATATGGATCCACTAGCAATGGAGTTGGTGGAGGTGATGGAGAACAATCCATATGAAATCTTCTCTTTTTTATAGGAACATTTTCCATGGGATCACTAAAGCGTCTACCAAGAATGGATACTCCAAGCTGCAAAGACACAATATGATAATTCAGCAATTTGTCATTAAAGGATGCATTGACTAAATTATTTCATGGCACTTCAATGGAGAAAAGTAAGAACCTTCTCAGATTCAGAGACTGCAGCATCTTGTGGAATCTCTTGATTTGTAGCACAGCCAAAATAAAAAGACCCAATTCCATCCCTGCTTGTGCCTTCGCCAAAGGAGGTCCTTGCTCTCCTGGTGGCTCTTTGCCTTCCAGTCTTCCATCTAACCTGAAGATCTATAGGCCTTGGGAGCTCCAAGCCCATATTGTTAAGCTTGCCACTACACGATGGCCCAGCTCTGTCTGCTGTTGATTCACCAGTACAACCTTTGCAGGTCATTGAAATATCTGTGTTCTCAAGATTATGAAGTGATGAAGATGATAACCTTCCAGTGCAAGTGCAAAATTTAATCTGCAAATGAGCCAAGCTAACCATAAGATCCTGAACAGCAGAAAGTGAAGAATAAAATGAAGAAAATGTTGGTATTTTACCAAACTGATCTAAAACAAGGTTTTGGCTAGGCACAGTCTATGCAAGACAGAAACCACTGTGTTCGCAAATTGTATGCATACCCTCAAATTCGATGGTCTTCCTGCTATCGCTGTGGAAACAGGTGAACTATTCACATCAACCGCACCCTTGGATCCAATTGATCCCACTGGAAAACAAAAAGAACATAAGGTTGGTATACTGAGCACCACACCACCAAAGCTTATGGTACTGTTTGAAGAATAATAGCATCAGTCCACATAGCATGCACATAAGCAAGAGTTAAAAAACTATAGCACGCCTCCGCAGCCATGCCACCACCACTGGTCACCCATCATCAGCCACTACTTGAACTCCTCCCAGTGCAATTCAGAAAGAAGTTCCGAATTCCAGGTTCCAGCCCAAGCAAATCTCAAACCAAAACCAATGTCCTTCTGGCTGAGTTGAACCCAGTACCCAAGAACTAACACAACAGGTCCTTGCCAAACCAAGTCAACAGCCTTTTGCCGTCAGCCATCGGCCTTCAGACCAGAGAGCACCAATTTCTCCCCTTTTGGAAACAACCGGTTCCACGCAAGGCAGGTAGATCTGGAATCGGGTCGAATTTCAGATGAACACCTCCCGGACCAGTAGAGACGACGAAGAACTGCTGCAAGCCCGTCAGTTGACCAGAGGAGAAAGCCGCGGTCAGCAGTCCAGAATCCCCGAGAGAAGGCAGATCTGAGGTCCGCCGGGCGAGAAGCTGTCCCTCATCCACACCACATGAAGAAACCAGATGAACCCAGGGCGATCTCCGTGGCAGCGGCGGCGGCGGCCGAACCACAACCCCCGCCAAATCGGGGCGGCAGCGGCGGCCGGCAAAGCAGCAGCAGCGGCAGCAGCCGCGGAGTGCACTCAGATTTCTAAGATCTAGGATTGCAAGTACCTTTTGCTCCCGCTTTCCTCATCATCAAAACCAGCGCCGACGCGGCGCTCCTCCCTCCTGTCCGTCCGTGGAGTTCCTGGTCGGGCTCAGGTCGAAGAATCCGAACCCTTCCGTCCCATGGCTCCCCTCACTCGCTTGGATGGATTCCTTGCGTGCGCCCCGGCGCGAAGAAATTCCCGGCGGTGGCGGCTCCTCCTCTTTTCCGCTTTTGACCTCTGACCGCGCCGATCGATCGAGAACGCCTGCTCCCGTCCCTGCCGCGGCTCCCGCTGCCGTCTCCGCCGTCGCCGCCGCCGGCGATTTTTTTCCCCCTTGACCCCTTCCTTCCTTGCGCTACTTCGCCGCCTTCGGGTGGGGAGGAGAAGACCAAGACCGTGTTTTTCTGCGATTTTTTGTTAGGGCGCAGTATTAGTACTCCCCCACTTGTGTTTTTATTGTTTTTTCTATCATGGACTCGAATCCGGTCTGGTTTTGGACGGAATTGCCCCTGCGTAGCGCAAAGCCGCATGGATTATGTTATTACAGTGATTAATTAGCATTGATTGTACTCTTCTAGATGAACGTTATTTAACTGTCGGATCCCTAGCAAACGCGCAGGATTCCTTCCTTGCCGAGTGGCCTGTTTGGAACACACCACTTCGCGGAAATTACGTCGGAATTT